>JAGDQO010000787.1:0-525041 GCA_018342035.1 Solanum appendiculatum
AGAGGGCAAATTTTATCAGAAGCTCATAGTTCTGGATATTCTATCCACCCAGGAGCTACCAAGATGTACCGTGATTTGCGGGGAATCTATTGGTGGAATGGTATGAAGAAAGACATTGCGGAATTTGTGGCTAAGTGTCCTAATTTCCAATAAGTAAAAGTTGAGCATCAGAGACTGGGAGGTTTGACCCAAGACATAGAGATTCCTACTTGGAAGTGGGAAGATGTGAATATGGATTTCGTAGTAGGTTTGCATCGCACAAGGCGACACTACGATTTGATTTGGGTTGTGGTTGATAGAATGACCAAGTCAGCGTATTTCATTCCCATCAAGACTTCTTATTCGGCGGATGGTTCGGCTGCATGGAGTGCCTTTATCCATTATCTCTGATCGAGGTGCTCAGTTTACTTCTCAATTTTGGAAGTCATTCCAAAAAGGTCTTGGTACTCGTGTTAAGCTTAGCATGGCCTTTCATCCCAAACCGATGGGCAAGCGGAGCATACTATTCAGACTTTAGAAGATATGTTAAGAGCCTGCGTGATTGATTTCAAGGGTACTTGGGATGACCATTTACCTTTGATCGAGTTTGCCTATAATAATAGGTACCATTCTAGTATTGGTATGGCTCCATTTGAGGTTCTCTATGGTAGGAGGTGTAGAACTCCCATAGGTTGGTTTGAAATTGGGGAAGTTGCTTTGATAGGCCCCGAGTTAGTGCATGAGGCTATGGAGAAATTTCAGCTTATTAGAGAAAGGCTGAAAATGGCTCAAAGTCGACAAAAGTCTTATGCCGATGTTAGAAGAAGAGAATTAGAATTTGATGTTGATGATTGGGTTTACTTGAAAATTTCACCTATGAAGGGTGTAATGAGATTTGGGAAGAAAGGGAAGCTTAGTCCCCGTTATGTAGGCCCAAATCAGATTTTGAGACGTGTTGGTAAGGTTGCCTATGAGCTTGAATTGCCTTAAACGTTGGCATCAGTGCATCTGATTTTTCATGTCTCATTGTTGAAAAAGTGTTTTGGTGATCCGACCTCTATAGTGCCAATAGAGACTCTTGGCATAAAGGATAGTCAATCCTATGAAGAGGTTCCGGTTGAGAATTTAGACCGACAAGTCTGGAAGTTGAGAAATAAAGAAGTTACTTCCATGAAAGTACTTTGGAGGAATCAATTAGTGGAGGGTGCTACTTGGGAGGCCGAGGCCGATATGATGTCCCACTGTCCTCATCTTTTTCCTTCCGATCCTCCTCTAGCTTGACGTACCTAGTTCCTCATGGTTCATTCTTTCGGTCTCATGTGTCATAGTTGATTTCCATGATTCCTTGATTTTTATGCATGTTCATGAAGAGTCTAATATGATATATGTGCATTGAGTATGAGTTGCATAAAGTCTTCATGATTTTAGTGTTGAGCATGCTTTAGCTTGGAGTTGATGTTTCCTCCTCGGATATGTGCATTTATGAGCTTGCATGTTAGGTTGGGTTGTTATTCCAAGTCTATCACCCTTCTCATGATGTCCGGGTTCTCATTCGAGGACGATTGTCCCCAAGGGGGAGATATTGTAATACCCCAGCTTTCCAAGGAATGAAAAATGCAGAATTACATGTAGGCAAGGACCTACTGAGGCCACTTACGAGCTGTAGTCAGGTTGACGGGCCATAGGTGAGGAGCTATCAATGGCTCTGTCAAGTTCAATAATTCTCAGTCTCTGAAGTGTGATCTTTGGAGTAGCAGAACGGATCGTGAGTCAGTTGACGGTTCGTAGAAAGGAACCGTAGATGTCCCCAAGACTTGGTTAAATTCTTGAACCTCAGGCTGTGATCCACGGTTGAGGTATACGGTCCGTAGATAGACCTACCAATCGTAGATTGAAGCCGTCGTCGCAGGGTCCCCAGATACCAATTCTCTGAATCTTTTGACGGTTCAACAGGAAGGTTCGTCAATGGATGTACGGACCATAGGTCCTGACCATAGATGGGCCCCGACAGTTTTAAATTAAGGGCTTTTTTGTCCTTTCCCTAGTTAATTCCCTAATTAACTAAGTCGGTTTTACCCTTAAAGAAGGTCCTATATATAGTTTTCTATACCTAAATCCCTTCATTCTAATTTATTCCCTAAATTCACCTCTAAAATATTTCTCTCTCAAAAAGAAATCATCTCTAGCTCAAAGAAGAAGAAGAAGCTAAGTCCTCCATGGAAGATCATCCAATTTCTTCCAATTTCTAGTGGGCTTTACTAAGGTATGATAGTATTGACCAATGGAGTTGCTTCCTCCATTGAGCCCTCCCTTTTCTTCATGAATTTCAAGGTTCAATTCCCTATAATAAGCTAGGGTTTGATCAATTGTTATGGGTTCTTCGAGTAAGAGCCCAATTACTAATTTTTATGCTTTGTAGTGCATGATCTAGTGTGAGTAAAGTAATTTAGTGCACGATCTAGCGTGAATTACATGATTTTTTTAAGTATTGCATGAAACCCCATGATCCTAGTAAATTCTCCCCAATTTGATAATCTATGCCTTGATTGTTGGGTTGAGATATGAATTGATGAAATTGATGGTTCATCTATGAAATTGAGCATGAATTGGGGTTAAGTGCATGAATTTAGCATGTTCAAGTAAAAAGCATGATTTTCCTCTTTTATGTGGGTTACTTCAAGTATGCCTAAATTGCCTTGATTATGACTTTTAAGAGCTAGCTTGCATTGAGTTGCATGGTTTAAAATAAAGGCAATATGAACCCATTAGCTATGAAGAAAAAGCATGATAGAATCATGAAGAAAGAGCCTTATAGAATCAAGCATGTTTAATATGAAATCTGTGATATGTTGATGTTGAGTCTTGAAAGGGTTTTCTCATATAATGCTCAACCTAAGCTTGTGAAAGGTTTTCTCACATGTAAAGGATTCATAACTTGGTTAAAAGGTTGCTTAACTAAAATGAATCAAGACTTAAAGAATCATCCAGGGGACCTGACCAGTCCCATGAAAAGAAACACCCAAAAGTAACTTGGACTATTCCATGTATGAAAGTCATGTTAGCTGGATGGCACCCAGTTTGCCTCCGGACTATCAATATTATGATCGTATATGTGGGAATTTGCAACGAACCTGAGTGGACAGGTGAAAGTCCCTATAATCCTATCCTATGGTGCCCCCATAGGGGTCATTTACCAGGCCCATAATATCAGCTAGCTAGTGGATTCCACGTAGCCTAGTTCAGGATCTACCTTGGCAAAGTAAATTGCCCTTTTTTTGTTAGGACAACACCGAACATCCATGTTGAGTTATTCCATGGTCTACAGATCCGTTGAGTTTTCCCACCACTGTGCAGCTTGCACAATGGGCATGGGTATAGAAGCAGTAAAGTAAATCAAAAGAAGAGTAACCAAAGAAAAAAAGAAATGAAAATAGCTGCTTGGCCAGTTATGCTAAGGGCTTGTATGAGGCCTCTCGGGGTCTTGTACGCCGTGTTACATATAGGGTCTACCCTGGGTCATGACAGAACTACTTGTCAAGATAGAATTCGTACACATCATATTTTTCAAAAGTGGATCCATTAGCTAAGTCATTTAAGACAATCCTACGGGAGCACGTAGTTAGGGACTAGAGGTTCCTACTAGAGACTACCCTATTTGAGCCTCCACCTCAAAGCCCTCTCGGTGCTAAGTCAAAATCCCAACGGAATAGATAAAAGTCAAATATCATTATAACGTAGGAATGGCAATGATCAATACCAATCCACATCTTTAAAGTCAAAACATAGAATAGCTTAAAACATAATTCAACCATAGGTGAGAAAACCTTTCATCAATGTGAATCCATATGTGAGAAGTACCTTTCACAATCATGATCATATTGGTATGTGAGAAAACCTTTCACAATAACATTGATACTTTCATCAAAAAGCACCCTATCATCATAAACATCATTTTCATAGGACATGAATGGATTTTCAAGTTCATAGGTTCATGGGTTCTTCACAAGTTCATAGTTAAAAATCATGGATCATGCATGGGTTCATATGATTTCAACTCAATATCATGTAATTGCATTCAATAATGCAATGGAAGATTGAAAAACAACAATTGGATCATACTTGAATAGAACCCATGGAGAATTAAAAAGAATCCTAATTTGATCAATTGAAATTGAATTGAGAAAATTTAAAACATTAGGGACCCCATGAAGGAATGAACTCCATTAGTGAATACCCATATACCTTGCTACTCAAATCCCAAGATGAATGGTGAATAGAAGACCTTGGAGTGAACCCTAGCTTCTTCTTCTTTCTTAGGTTGAGAGGGAATTTGAGAGAATGAATTTGGTTGGGTTTTGAGGAAATAGGAGAATGGGTTTAAAGTGTGTAGATTGAGGACTTTAAGTCTTTATATAGGGCTTAGGCTAGAGGTCAAAAGGACATAGTGTAGGCTTAAAATATTTAGGAAACGACCCAAAAACCCCTAAGAATTAACTGGCAGGCTGGTCTACGGGTAAGAGCTATGAATTGTAGAACTTTTTACGGTCCGTACTGGTCAACCGTAGACCAAGTACTGGGATATTAATATTTACTCAATTTTGACGGAACCCTTCTACGGTCTGTAGGACTTCCTATGCTCCGTAGACTCTAACCGTAGAACTCAACCTTATTTCCAACATTTCACTAAGTCTGGGTTCTACCTACGAGACCCATCTACGAATCGTAGATCATTTGATGAACAGTCCTCATCAACCATAGAAAGAGATACTAAAACTTGATTTATTTTTCTTGAAAAAATATTTTCCCCTTTCACGAGATAGGTCTACGACCCGTAAAAATTACTTCCAACTGTATACTAGTCATGTAGACCCGAACCAGTAGCTACAATTTATACAATATTTCCCCTTTTTGAAATTCGAGGTGTTACAATAGCACCCCCTTGGGAACATTCATCCTCGAATGGAACTCAAGGCAACATAAAGAGGGTAGGGGAAGAGATATAACAACCCAACATGAATGCAATCACATAAATGCACATAATCCAAGAGAAAATTGACTCCAAGCTAATATATACTTTAAAACATCTTTTTATAAAACATACATGCATGCGTAAGGAAGCATAAGAATTACTAAGACACATGAATCCGCAAAAACGAACCATGAGGAGCTAAATATGTCAAGCTAGAGTAGGATCGGAGGGAAAGAGATGAGGATATCGGGACATCATATTAGCCTCAGCCTCCCAAATAGAACCCTCAACCAATTGATTCCTCCACAACACCTTCACGGACGCAACTTTCTTGTTTCTTAACTTCCGGTCTTTCCGATCGAAAATCTAAATTTGAACCTCTTCTTAAGAAAGACTTTCCTTTATACCAAGACTTTCCAATGGTACAGTAGATGTCAAATCTTCGATACACTTCTTCAATGAGGACATATGAAACATCGGATGCACCGACAATAAATCGGAGGGCAAATCTAATTCATACGCCACCTTGCCTATCCGCCTCAACACTTGCTAAGGACAAAGATAACGGGGACTATGTTTCCTTTTCTTACCAAACCTCATGACACCTTCATAGGTGAAATTTCCAAGTAAACCCAATCATCAACATCAAACTCTAGATCTCTTCTTCTAACATCGACATAGGACTTTTATTGACTTTGAGCCGTTTTCAACATTTCTCTAATAAGCCGAACCTTTTCCATAGCCTAATATACCAATTTTGGACCTATCAAGGCAACCTCACCAACTTCAAACCAACCTATAGGAGATCTACATCTACTACTACAAAGAGCCTTAAAGGGAGCCATACAAATGCTTGAATGATAGTTATTATTATATGCAAACTAAATCAAAGGCAAATGATCTCATCCCAATTATCCTTGAAGTCAATCACACAAGCTTTCAACATATCCTCAAATGTTTGGAAAGTACATTCTGCTTGCCTATTGGTTTGAGGATGAAAGGCTGTACTAAGCTTGACACGAGTACCAAGACCTTTTTGGATGAACTTCCGAGATTGAGAAGTAAATTGGGTACCACGATAAGAGATAATGGATAGGGGCACCCCATGCAACCTAACCATCTCCTTTAGATACAACGTAGCATAATCTTTCACCGAATAAGAAACCTTGATGGGAAGAAAATGAGCTGACTTCATCATACAATCCACAATAACCCAAATCAAATCATGTTGCCATTGGGTACGGGGTAAACCAACAATATAGTCTATATTCAAATCTTCCCACTTCCAAGTAGAAATACTAATATCTTGGAATAAATCTCCCGGCTTTTGATGGTCAACATTTACTTGTTGACAATTAGGACACTTAGCCACAAATTATGCAATGTCTTTTTTCATCCCATTCCACCAATAGACTTTCTGCAAGTCACGGTACATCTTGGTGGCTCCCGGGTGAATGGAATACCGAGAACTATGGGCTTCCGATAAAATTTGCTCTCTTAAATCATCAACATTTGGAACACATAGCCGACCTTGATATCGAAGGACACCATATCCCCCTTAGGAGAAAGCCTCAATGGATTTTTTGAAAACTGACTTCTTCAAATCAACTAATACCTGATCAAGGTCTTACTTAACTTTCACCTCCGATAGAAAAGATGATTCCGGGTCGTTATGAACAACTACACCACCTTCATTAGAATCAATCAACCGAACACCCAATCGAGCCAATCTATGAACATCACGAACCAATTCTTTCTTATCATGTTCAGCATGTGCAATACTACTCATTAACAATCGACTCAGGGTATCGGCCACCACATTGGCTTTGCTCGGGTGATAAAGGACACTCATGTCATACTGTTTGAGCAACTCTAGCCACCTCCTTTGGTGAAGATTTAGTTCCTTTTGGTTGAACACATATTGTAAACTTTTATGGTCGGTAAAGACATCAACATGGACACCGTACAAATAATGCCTCCAAATTTTTAAGGCAAACACAATTGCTGCTAGTTCCAAATCATGGATAGGATAGTTTCCTTTTTAAATGAGACTTAAGTTTCACTGTGAAGCATAAAGGCAATAGATTTTCCCATTTTTCATAGAGAAAGCACCCTAATCCAACTCGTGAAAGCATCAACATAAACAACAAAATCCAGTCAAAATAGCCTTTCTGGTAAGCGTCAACAACTATTTTAATACCGGGAGCGGAGGTAAACCTATCTTTCAACTCTTGAAAGCTCATTTCACATGCTTCCGACCATAAGAACTTAACCTTCTTTTGAGTCAACGAGGTAAGTGGAGAGGCAATAGAAGAAAACCCTTCCACAAACCTTCTATAATATTTGGCCAAACCCAAGAAGCTATGATCATCCAAAGGATATAGAGGTCAAGGCCAATCCTTAACCACTTCCATCTTCTTAGGATCAACCTCAATTCCCTTACCAGAAAAAATGTTACCAAGAAAAGCCACGGATCTCAACCAAAACTCACACTTATTGAACTTAGCATATAACTCACGATCCTTAAAAATTTGTAACACAATCCTCAAATGATCGGCATGCTCATCCTCACTCCGAGAGTAAATCAAGATATCATCGATAAAAACTATCACAAACATCTCAAGATATTGTCTAAAATCTCTATTCATCAAATCCATAAATACAACCGGAGTATTAGTCAAACCAAATGACATTACCAAGAATTTATAATGACCATACCGAGTTCAAAAAGCCATCTTTGGAATGTCTCTCTCTTTCACCCTCAACTGGTGATAACCCGACTAGAGGTCAATCTTAGAGAAATAACTTTCTCCTTGGAGTTGATCAAACAAATCATCAATCCTTGAAAGAGGATACTTATTCTTAATGGTTCCCTTTTATAATTGTCGATAATCAATATACATACAAAGTGAACCATCCTTCTTATGAGCAAATAAAACTAGAGCACCCCATGGATAGATTCTCGGTTGGATGAAACCCTTATTCAACAAATCTTTCAAATGCTCCTTTAATTTATTAAGTTTTCCTGGAGCCATACGGTAAGGAGGAATAGAAATAGGTTTCATATCTGGGAGAAGGTCAATACTGGAATCTATTTCCTTTTCGGAAGAAACACCGGGTAGATCATCGGGAAACATTTTCGAAAACTCATTTACAACGGGGACCGACTCAAGAATAGGATTTTCAAAATCCGTATCCCTAACCTAAACAAGATTGTATATGCAACCCTTAGAAATCATTTTTCTAGCTTTTAGACAAGAAACAAACTGAACCCATAGGCACAAAATTTCCCCCATTCCATTCTAGGATAGGCTCATTTGGAAACTACAGCTTAACCACTCGGGTTTTACAATCAACAGAAGCATAACAAGAATGGAGCCAATCCATACCAAGAATAACATTGAAATCCAATATATCAAGCTCTACAAGATCAACATGAGTGACTCTATGGTATAAGGAGACATGACAATTTCTATAGACTCTCTTAGCCACGATAGATTCACCAATAAGAGTAGAGACATAAAAAGATTCTAACAACACATCTAGAGAAACATCAAATAGATAGCCACATATGGAGTCACAAAAAACAAAGTAGAACCGGGATCAAGTGAAGCATAAACATCTAGAAGAAAGACTTTTAACATACCGGTAACCACATCAGGAGAACCCTCTTGATCATGCCGAGTTTGAAGTGCATATAATCAGTTTTGCTTTGAAGCACTTGAACCTGAACCACAAAGTGGAGCTTGCATACCATCTTTTCCCTTGTCGATTCTAGATGGACAATCTCTCAAGCGGTGACCACTTTTATCACAACCAAAACAATTATCCGTACCCATCAAGCATTTTCCCGAATGACTTTTGCCACACTTTTGGCAGGCAGAAACTGAGGATCCATTTCCACCTATTTCCTCCTTGAGGCTTAGAGTTAGACACCTTATATTTTTTTTAATTTAGGAGCCGGAGCATTGGAGGAACCTTGACTCGAAAACCTTTGTCGGAACCTAGAATGACCATCTCCATCTAAAATTGAATGTAAAAAGTTACCATCACCGGTCTTTGCCCTCTTTGCCTCCCTAGATCTTTCCTTAAAATTATCCTCTTATATTTGATGAGCATCAATCATTAAATGAGAAATATCTATTTCCTTTATCAACATGGCGGTTCGACATTCCTTGACTACCATTCTGGACACACCTGAAACAAACTTACTCATCCTTGTCCTAGAGTCGGTGACCATAGTTGAAGCATACCTAGACAATTGAGTGAACCTTAACGCATACTCCTTCACACTCATATTTCCTTGATGAAGGTTGATAAATTCAAGTACTTTTGCCTCCCTCATCTCAAGGTGAAAAAACCTATCAAGAAAAGCAACCTTAAACTTCTCTCAATCAAGAGAACCCGCATCAACCGCCCTATTTTCCTTCCATTGGTTGAACCAAACTTGAGCAACACCCTTAAGATGATAAGCGTCCAATTCCACCTTTTCCACCGACGTCACTCCCATGATCATCAAGACCTTATATACCTCATCAATGAACTCTTGAGGGTCTTTCTCAACCTTGGAATCGTGAAACTTTGGGGGGTTCATTCTAGTGAAGTCCCGCACTCTAGTTGATGTCGTACCCAGATTTGGGTTCATGGGAGCATTAGCCTCTCTATTGGCTTGAGCTGTCATAGCTTGAGACAACACTTGAAAAGTGTCTTGGAACTTTGCATTAGTCACTTGTTCAGCCAAAGGGTCAGCCAAAACTTAAGGAGGTTCTTGTTTCACATTCTCATTAACATTCCTTCTAATATATGCTCTTCGAGGGGCCGTATCCTGGAAAGCATCAGATAAGGATTAGGAGAGAGAGACATATAGAGTTAAACTCGATCGCATAAATTTAGAATGATCAAAGAAGTGGGATTTCCTAAATATCTTATAGCCTCCTATTCATAAGTGTGGCGCGCTTCACACTCATGAACAATACTCTACTAGACGTGGCTTGTGAGACATCCTAGAACCTTTCTAAACCTTATACTTTTAATACCAAGTTAGTCACGATCCAACGTACACCATAGGTGTAACATGGCGTATAAAACCTCGAATGGCTCTACATAAGCCACATAGCATACATCATACACGATAATAGAAATAAAAGATTACAAAAGTAGCAATATCATATCAAAGAGTTGGACAAAGCGGAAGTCTAACATAGTCTCAAAAAAACATCTATTACATTAAAAGGAAGTGATTGGGACGTAACTCATACACCACATACATTATCCGAAAACTAGAAAGACATAAAGAAAGTAAATGTGCCTCGATCCACAGAACATGAGGACTCACAAACTCTTGAATCCAGTAGAATGATCAACTAGCCACGAGTGTGAGAGGTAGGAGCGTCGAACCATACATTAATGAGACAATGTAGGCACAAGTATACATTAGTACATGAAATTTACTAAGTATGGGGCAATATGCATAAAATAGACATGATAGCATGAAAGGTTTAAACATGTAATGCATAACATATATATAAACATTTAAAAGCTTAAAGAAGCAACATCGTATAAATCATAAGATATGGTCAATGCATTTAAAATAATAGACATGAGAAAGATTTTAAATAAACATATCCGTTTTGTGGGATATTAGCTTTAATCGATAATAAGACCATGTGAGTTATAACATGGAATCTAGTATATCCCTCATACCAAAAGAATGGGATTCTACATGCAAAGGTAGAATCCGTACACATCATCTTTTGCTAAAGTGGATCTACTAGCTAGGCCATTTAAGACAATCCTACGGGGGCACGTAGTTAGAGACTAGAGGTTGCTACTTTAGACAACCCTATTTGAGCCTCCACCTCAAAGGCCTCTCGGTGCTAAGTCAAAATCCCAATGGAATAGATAAAATTCAAATATTATTATGACATAGGAAAGTCAATGATCAATACCAATCCACATCTTTAAAATCAAAACATAGAATAGCTCCTTAAAACACAATTCAAGAATAGGTGAGAAAATCTTTCACCAATGTGAATCCATATGTGAGAAGTACCTTTCACAATCATGATCATATTCGTATGTTAGAAAACCTTCCACAATAACATTTATAATTTCATCAAAAGCACCCTATCATTATAAACATCATTTTCATAGGACATGCATGTGTTTTCAAATTCGTAGTTTATATGTTCAAGGGTTGTTTACAAGTTCATAGTTAAAAATCATGGATCATGCAAGGGTTCATATGATTTCAACTTAATATAAGGTAATTAAATTAAATCATGCAATAGAAGATTGAAAAATAACAATTAGATCATAATTGCATAGAACCCATGGAGAATTAAAAAGAACCCTAATTTGATCAATTGAAATTGAATTGAGAAAATTGAAAACCTTGGGGACCTCATGGAGGAATGGACTCCATGAGTGAATACCCACATACCTTGCAATTCAAAGCCCAAGATGAGTGGTGAATTAAAGACATTGGAGTGAACCCTAGCTTCTTCTTCCTTAGTTTGAGAGGGAATTTTTGAGTTTGAATTTGGTTGGGTTTTGGGGAAATAGGAGAATAGGTTTAAAGTGGGTAGATTTAGGACTTAATGTCTTTATATATGGCTTAGTATAGAGGCCAAAACTACTTAGAATAGGCTTAAAACATTTAGGAAAAGGCCTAAAAGCCCCTAAGAATTAACTGTCGGACTGGTCTATGGGTTAGGCCTACGGACCGTAGTACTGGTCAATCGTAGACCAAGTACTGGGACCTTAATATTTACCTAATTTTGACGAAATCCCTCTACAGTCCATAGACTATAACCATAGAACTCAATCTTATCCCCAAAATTTCACTAAGTCTGGGACCTACCTATGAGACCCATCTACGACTTGTAGATCATTTGACGAACAGTCCTGGTAAGCCATAGAAAGAGATACTGAAACTTGATTTTTTTTGAAAAATTATTTTCCCCTTTCTACGAGACTGATCTACGTCCCATAGGAATTCCTACAAACCGTAGATTGGTCTCGTAGACATGAACTAGTAGCTATAATTTATGCAATCTTTCCCTTTTCAAAATCCGAGGTGTTACTGTACCCATGTTGGCCAAGACCAGAGACCTTTGGAAACTAGTTAGAACAATTTTTTGTTGATCCTTAATTGTTATACTTGCTTCTTATGAGTATTTTGATGTTTTGGTACCCTCCGCTAATGCGGGGACCATGGAGTTGCTTTCATATTATGGGAACAAATCCAGAGTAGACTTCTAAACATGACATAATCCCTATCTCCATATTAGACCTTGGACCCTTCGATGCATATTATCATGATCCTTTAACTCCTTAAGTTCTACCAGAGCCATTCAATAAGAAGGAATAGAGATCGGTCACATATCAAGAACAAGGTCAATTCAAAAGTCTATCTTCCTCTTGAGAGGAACACTATGAAGATCATTGGGAAATAATTCTGGAAACTCATTAACAATCAGAACTAGCTCAAAAGTAGGGGTTTCATAATCCATATCCCTAACCCAAACAAGATGATAGATACAATCTTTAGAAATTATCTTCCTAGCCTTTAGGCAAGAGATAAACTGACCTATAGGCACTTAATTTCCACTCTTCCAATCTAAGATATGTTCATTTGGAATGTGAAATGTGACCAATTGGGTCTGAAAATCTATAGAAGCATGACTAGAATGAAGTAAATCCATACCAAGAATGACATCAAAATCTATCATGTTTACCTAAACAAGATCAATTGGAGTGACTCTATGAGAAACTAAAACTGGGCAATTTCTATAGATCCGTTTAGCAATAATGGAGTCACCAACAAAAGTAGAACCAAAAAAGGTTCTAGAAGGATTTCAGGACTGAAATCAAATCTTACAAACACATAAGGAGTTATACAATTATGTGTAGCACCTGGATAAAGAAATGCATAAAAATCACACTGAAAGACTCGTAACATACCAGTCACCACATTCAAAGAACCCTCATGATCCTGTTGAGTCTAAAGAGCATAAAATCTATACTGATGAGGAGCACTACCAGAACCACAAGAAGAACTAGGTTGAGCTTGATGAACCTCCTTATACTTTCTAGCATGCGAAGGGCAATCTCTAAATCCGTGACCTGTATTTTCACAACCAAAATATGCACCAGAACCGGCTAGGCACTCTCTGGATGGTTCTTCCCACACCTCTTACATGTGGGGACATTCTAACCCGTAGGAGCACCACCTTGAGGCCTTGGTGTAGGCACTCTATCCTTGGTTAACTTTTGAACTGGAGCACTTGATGAATTGGGGCCGGGGAACTTTTGCCAAAATTGAGAACGTCCATGTCCACCTGACCTAGAGTGAGAGAAATTAGTATAGTATGTCCTTGCCCTTTTTGACACTCTAGCCTTCTCCTTAAGATTTTCCTCCTCTATTTGTTGGTCATGAGTCATCAACCTTGAGATGTCCATCTCTTTGATAAGCATGGTGGTTCGACATTCTTTGACCCCCATCTCGGACACACTCAAAATGAACTTACTCATTTGTACCCTAGCATTGGAAACCATTGTCGGAGCATACTTAGACAATTGAGTAAACTTTAATAAGTTCTCGTACACACTCCTGTTGTCTTGTTTCAAGTTTATGAACTCTTGCATTTTATCGTCCCTCATCTCAAGGAGAGAGAATCGATCAAGAAATGTCCCTTTGAACTTGTCCCAATCCAATGGACTCACATCCAATGCCTTTTCTTCCTTTCATTAATCATACCAAACTTGAGCAACCCTTTTCAATTGGTAAGCGGCCAAGTCTTCCCTCTCAACCAGAGTCACTCCCATAATGTCCAAAATCATATAGATTGTCTTAATGAACTTTTGTGGATCCTTATCCACTTTTGAACCATGAAATTCTAAAGAATTCATCCTTGTGAAGTCTCAAACCCTTATTGTCGTCGTACCCACAATTGGGTTCACGGGAGCAACAACTTCCTATTAGCTTATGCGGCCATGGCTTGGGCTAATACCTGAAAAGCAGCCCGAAACTTGGCATGTGAAACTTGCTCGGCCAAAGGATCAACTGGAGCTTGAGAAACTTCGGGTTCCACATTTTCATCAGCATTTCTCCTCAATGGAGCTCTTCTTGGAGGCATGTTTTGAAAATGCATAAAATAATAGTTAGGAGAAAAACCCTTATAGAGTTCAACTCTATCATATGACTTTTGAGTAATGAAAGAAGTGAAGTTTCCTAAACGCCTTGTTCATAAATGTGGCACACTTCACACTTATGAATAAGACTCTACTCAAGGCGTCTTGTTAGACTCCTAGAACCTTTTAAACCTTGCTTTGATACCAAGTTTGTCAAGACCCAAACTACCTCTAGACGTAACATGACGAATAGGATCCCGAGAGACCCTAATCAAGTCATTTGACATAAGCATGACACTAAGATGAACAACAAAAGAGAATAAAGCATAAAACTGAGATATAAGTCTCAACATCAACATCATTAGAGATACCAAAATTAGAGTACAACATCCTCATAAGCGAAAACATACTAAGTCTGGAAATAATCCTCTATATCATAGATGTTACTAGGACAAGCTCTAGCTTCTAAATTAAGTCTTAAAACTAAAATGACTTCAAATAGACAAGAACTTATAACGTGTGATCATGCCCTCAAATCATGAGGACTCATCACAAGCTAAGCATAGCTAAATCAATTCACTAGACATGACCAGATACAGGAGCATCAGACACTATATTATGAAATAATATAGCCATAAGAGATATATGCGTTAGTACTTGGAATATACCGAATACGGGGGAAATACATAAAATATAAACATGATAATGTGATAAGTTCAAAATATGACAATGCATGACCAAGTAAAACATATCAATCGGGTAAGCTTAGTTCATAAATCACAAGAGGTCAATGCAATATAGAAGTCATGACATATGTATAAAACATAAGCTAAATAAGAAATCATATCATTTATGGGATGTTTACCATTATCCGACACAGACCATGTGAGCTATAACATGAAATTTGGTGTCTTGCTCCCACAATAAAAAAAGATTATCCTACTTGCCAAGGTACAGACCATGTTCTTAAGTCTAGGTGGATCCACTAGCTATTGTCCATTTCAGACATCATACGGGGGCACATAGTTCAAGGATTTTGGGATTCGCCCAAATCTATTCGGTGCTAAGTAAACTCCCAACAGAAATCATAAAGAATAATATCATATTCATCTATCTTTAGTCTTCGAAATGGTGATAATCTAGTAATACCAACTCAATCATAAAGACTCATAAATCATAAGAATAGATCCTTTAAAATATCATGATTTCACATAACATAATCAATGTAGAAAATACACTTACTTGAAAGCATCCAAATAATAATAATCTTTTCTTAGTAAAATCGCACTTCAATCGGAAGTTGCTAAATTATTGAAATCTTTCATATTAAGAATACTTCAATAGAAAGCAACCTAATTTCATAAAATATGAGATACTTTATTCGAGATCACCCTAGAATCATAGTCACTACAATTCCTCATACATGCATAGATTCAAAGCTTCAATTCATGATCATTAGATAGGCACATAGTATGGGTTCGTAGGAAAAACCTTGAAAACATATAATTTTAATAAAATCATGCATAATAAGAACAAATATAGTGAATTGAATCATAAACAATTGAACCCATGAAGAATCATATAAAACCCTAGATTTTTGGGTTGAAATCATAGAAGAAAATAAATAAATTTTTGAGACTTAGTGGATGAAAGAGAATCCATTGATGAACTTTTCACATACCTTTGATGAATCTTTGCTTTGGAATTGGAAGAGGAGACCTGAAATCTTGAAGAACCCTATTCCACTTGAGAGAATCCATGGAGAGAATTTGGAGAGAAAACCTTGCGAGCTTTTAAGGATTTTTGAATGAAAGAAAAGGGAATGAGTAGATTTTGAAGAGTAAAATCAGTTACAGGACTTAGTTATGGGTCAAAATGACATAGTTTAGGTGTTGAAAGGAAAAGACCCAAATAACCATGACTTAAAAACTATCAGAGGGACCTTACGAGACCATGTACGATCTGTACAACCTTCTACGAACTGTACAGGTCATCCGTAGAACAAAGTACTGGAGACCAAAATCCAGGCCACAGACCATGAGCCACCTCCCATGGTATGTTGAACTTTCTAAGGCCCGTAGGTCCCTCTAGTAGAACCTCTTGTCTAGAAATCATTCTAAGTCCAATCACACTTTCCATGAGCCAGGGTCAATGACATATACAATGGTCTACAAACCGTCTTGTTGGTCCATACACACTCATCTGAGACTTGAAATTTTCCATTTTCTAACCCAGCTTCCACAACTACCCACCTACGGTCCGTAGGTCCTTGTACGGTCCATAGGTGGGTCCGTACAAACCTGTACCAGCAAAATTTTCCTTTCCAACTAAACTTACCAAGTTCCGAGGTGTTATAGACATAAAATTTGAGATGTGTATCTCTTTGTTCAACATGGTGATTCTACGTTCTTTGACCAATATTTTAGAAACACTCGAAACAATATTACTCATACGAGCCCTAGAGTCGGCAACCATTTTAGAGCATACTTGGACAACTGAGTGAACTTCAAAGAGTATTCCTTCACATTCATGTTTCCTTGCCTTAGGTTTATGAAATCTTGGACTTTAGCCTCCCTCATCTCAAGGGGAAAGAACTCATTAAGAAATGCACCTTGGAACTCGTCCCAATCCAATGGACCCGCATCCAACACCCTTTCTTCCATCCATTGATCAAATAACACTTGACCAACCCCTTTTAATTGGTAAGTGGGCAAATTTGCCTTTTCCACCAGAGTCACTCCCATAATGTTCACAATCTTATTGATTCCCTCAATGAACTCTTGTGGATTCTCATCAACTTTTGAACCATGAAATTTCAGAGGATTCATCCTCGTAAAGCCACTTACCATTGTTGTTGTTGTACCCACATTTGGGTTCACAGGAGCTACAACTTCCCTATTAGCCTGTGTAGTCATGTCTTGAACCAACACTTGCAAAGCAGCCCTAAACTTCACATGAGACACTTGCTCAGCCAAAGGATCAACTAGAGCTTGAGGAACTTCGAATTCCACATTGTCATTGGCCTTCCTTCTCAATGGAGCTCTTCGTGGAGGCATATTCTAAAAATGCATAGAACAAGAGTTAGGAGGAAGACCTTTATAGATTTCAACATTATCGCACGGCTTAGGAGTAATGAAATAAGTGAGGCTTCTCAAACATCTCGTAGCTTCCTATTAAAAAATGTAGCGTGCTTCAAACCCATGAATAAGATTCTACTAAACGTGGCTTGTCAGGCACCTAAGACTCTTTTGAAACTTGATGCTCTGAATACCAAATTTTTCATGACCCTAACTACCACCTAGATGTGACATGAAGAATAGGATCTCGAGAGACCCTAAACAAACCACTTGACATAAGCATGACAATATGAAATATAATATAACTAAAATAAAGACAGAGTGGAATATATATCTCTCAATAGACAATCTCAACATAATGAGAATCAGTGTACAAAGATTGTAAATGGAAAATCATACTAAGTCTGACAACAAGCCTCTACCAATCATAGGTGTGACTAGGACAAACCCTTGCTCATGAAATAGTCTAAAAATAGAAAGTGATATAAAGCATTGAAATATCGATGGTGGCAAGGTCCCCGAACCATAAGAACTCACCAATACTGCTAAGTAACATTGATCAATCCACTAGCCACAACCAGATGAAAGAACACCAGAACCTATATTATGAGACTATATATGCACAAGAGATATATGCGTCAATACTTAGAATGTATTGAATATAGGGCTAATGTATAAAATGTAAAGATCAAACATGATAAGTCTGAAACATGATAATTCATGACCAAGTAAAACATATCAAGTCTGATAGGCTGAAATCATAAGTTATAAAAAGGTCAATGCAAAATTTTAAAATCATAACATAAGCTTAAAAGTCTTTTGAGGAAATCATAAACTATTTGAGAAAACCATGTTCTTTTGTGGTATGTTTACCGTTAACCGATATAAACCATGTGAGCTATAACATGGAGTCTGGTGTACTAGTCCCACACCAAAAATAGAGTGTCCTACTTACCAAGATAAGGACCATGTTCTTAAGCTTAGGTAGATCCACTAGCTAATATCTTTCTAAGACAAAGTCCTATGGGGCACATATTTATAAGACAAAGGGATTGCTACTAAAGAACTTCGCCTCTACTAACAGGTGAGCCTCAATCCCAAGGTCCACTTGGTGCTAAGTAAACTCCCAACGAAAATATATATAATCAAATCATATTATAATACTTGGAAGGGTACGAATCTAGTAATATCAATCAAATTATAAACATCATATCATAGGATAGCTCCTTTCAAAATAATGATTTCTTAACATATTCATAAAAACGTATCTAAATCATCTAAATCGTGATCATCTTTCATAATAAGAATACTTAAACTGAAAGAAACCTTTTCATAAAACATATTAATACTTTATCTAAAAGCATCTTTAATTCATAAAATTCCTCAATTCATGATGAGGCCTAATCTCACAACACAGTTTATAATCATAAAGTAGTCATATAGCATGAGTTCATATGAAAATCATTGAAAACATGTAATGATGATCAAATCTAGCAAAGTAATATCAAATATAATCAATTTAATCATAAGCAATTGAACCCATAAGAGATCATGCAAAACCCTAGACTTTGGGTATAAGTCATAGAATAGTAATAAAGGATTTATTGGGACTCAATGAAAGGAAAAAGATCCATTGATGAATTTTCCATATACCTTGATGAACCCTAGATTTCAAATTGGAGAAGGAGACTTGAAGCTTTAAGAACCCTAGAAAATCACTTTGAAATCCTTAGGAGAGAACTTGGAGAAGAAGACTTGAGAGCTTTTAGGAATTTGAGAGAATGAGAGGGAATGGGTAGTTTTTGAACAGTAAAATCAGTTATAGGCTCTTAGAATAGGCTAGAAACGGCATAGTTTAGAGATAAAAACGGGTAGAAAAAGATCCAAATGACCCTGAATTGAAAACTATCGAATGGATCCTACGGACCCATGTACGGTCTGTAATGGCTTCTATGAACCACACTGGTCAATTGTACAATGCATTACTAGAGACCAAAATCTTAAAGTCAACCACGAGTGACAAACTACCAACCCTACAACCTTGTATGAGCCGTACACTCAATCGTAGACCCAATTCATTAAAAATTTCACCAAGCCTAGGACCACTCTACGATCAGTAACTACGGGTTGTATAACTTTATATGGGCTTTCCTATTGGGTCATAGACCCTCATCAAAGACTTGACAAATTCCCAATTTCCAGGACTCCTTTCCATGACTACCTTGTAATATATATATATATATATATATATATATATATATATATATAGGTCTAGAATGCATATTACTTTGTATATACTTTTCATTTTCAATTTAGTTTTGTTGCCTTTTAATTATTCTAATTCTAGATTGTATATGATCATGGGTGCCTCAATAGTGGTATAGTGGCTCCACAAGCATGAGAATTAAAGATATTTTTATTTATATGATTGTATGTCATCTTATTTTGATCTCAATTTACAAGTTGCTAATAAAGTATTATTTTTATTAAACTTTTACTCTATTAATTTATATTTTGTTACTTTAAAATATTTCAATAATCTTATATGGTTATGCAAAAATCTTTTAGTTTGAGATATACATACAAATCACGTATCCAAAACTAGTTTAAAATAATGGGACAATCCATATATTTAAAAGGAAAAAATGCTCTACCAAACTCATAAATGCATGCAAATTATTGTGACAAAGTCTCAAAGATCTTATTTTCCATGTAGAATATTGATTTGTCAGTATTTATCAGCTGATATGATATTCTTTCATAATCCTATAACATATTCTTGATCAACTGCACATAATTTTTTTTCTTCTAAAGTAAAAATGATTGTATCATTTGTATAAGCAAGATGATTAACCTTAGTACTCCGTTTAGGCATATCAAATTCTTGAAACTAGTCATCGTTCATTAGATCATTCAGAGCCCTAGAAAGAATTTATGTAAATAGAAAAGATAGAGCAAGAGAGAGAGGGTCTCCTTTTCACCCTCTGGTGGAGTGCAAGAAATTTTGGGATTGTCCATTGAATAAAATAGAGTACCAGTTGTTAGCCAGTAATCTCGAAATCATGTCTATGAATATTTCTGTAAAATCCATTCTTTTGAGGACTTTAGTGAGATAGAGCCAAGACACCTTGTCATATACATTGGTCATGTCTAACTTGATCACAACATTGACTGGTTTTCTCTTTTTGTTCTTATGTTAGTAATAATTTCTTGAGTTATTAGCATATTTTCTATAATACTTCTCCCTTTTATAAATTGTAACACTCCAAAAGTCCCAAGTCTAGATCAAACCTAGAAAATTCAAAAAATTCCAAGTCTGCAGACAAAGTTGGGTTTTTACTGACACCATATCTGGGATGTAGAAGGAACCAAAGACTGTAGATGAGATAGATCAACTTCAAAGATTTGGGACTTTGATATGAGTTTCATGAACCACGACTACTGGTCATAATTGGTTTTATGGGCCATAGACGAGCTCATAAACCGAAGTCCCAAAACTTAAATTTACCTCTGAAAACGACGGACGTATTTTATGGATCATAAAATGATACAGACCATAGATTGGTCTTGTGTTTTTAACTTCATAAACTTAAATCTTACTTTGATTTCTACAGACATGGATTTATGGTCTATATATGGAACCACATATCATAGATAGCCTCGTAGAACATACCAAACCCAATTTTCAGTCAAGATCATTTTGATCTTCACCCGCTCATTTAATCCCCATATTGTGTCGTTTTGACCTATCCTAAGTGGGATTAAGAAATAATTTGTCGATCAAACCCACCCATTCTCTCCTAAACACATAGAAGTCAGATTCTTCTCATTTAAGGTTCCTCTCAATCAAGAACTAAGGTTCTTCATCCTCAAGTCTTTATTTAAGGTTGCAATTTAGATTTCCATTACAGGTATGTGAGATTTCATCACTGCGTATCCCTTCGCCCATAGAGTCCCAAAGAAAATATGGTTTTACCATCCATTATTTCTATACAATTAGGATTTTATGAAAAGTATGATTTTTGTTGTTTTCTCAGTCTTCTTCATGAATGGTTTAAATTAGGTTTTTTTATCTATTAAATCAGTATTGTATATGGTAATTTCATGAACCATCTGTGTGCAGATCAAGCATGTCTTAGATTATCAGTTTTCAAAATTTAAGATGTTTTCAGATAAAGTCTCTCAGATATTATCAGTTTTCTTAGAATTCATGAGCTACTCAATTGTTATCAATGTATCAGTATCATTCTATATTATCATATCACTATGATATTTAGCTTATTATCATATTCTCCATTGGAAGTTTTACTTAGCAACGAGCAGATTTAGGGATGACGACTCACCTGTTAGTTGAGAACTAAGACCTTTAGTAGCAATTCCTATGTTTTGGAACTACTTGCCCCTTTAGTATTATATGGATCACCCATTAGATCGGGATTGATTCTTTAGTCTTTTATAGGCACTAGTTTAGTGGTACCACATTAGCTCATATCAACTTATATACCCTGGTAAGGTATATTGGGCCCTTTTGATGGATATTATACATCAAACTCCATGTTGTAGCTCACATGATTAAATGTTAGTTTATAGTATCTCCCACAATTTAGTCTTAGTTGTTGCATGACCTTGTAGTCACCTATTTTAGTTTTCAACATGTTTTAGTTGCATGTTTTATTACTTGGTCATTGCATCATTTCATGATATTCAGTACAACATTTTAGATTCCACATGTCCTATTATTATGTTTATCATGAATATCCTACATAGTACATTCAAAGTACTGACCATATACTTTATGCATTATATTTTATAATATAGGTTCAGACACTCTGTATCTAGCTCGCATTTAGTTCGATCTCCAGTCAGCATAGTAGCAGTATTGGTGAACCCTTATCTTTCAAGGACTCCCCTTTTATCTTTATTTGAATTATTTAGTTTCTTTCAACTTTCATACAGATAGAGTTAGCTGGGGGATTTCCCTAACAACTCATTTTAATAGAGGCTTTTCTGACATTCAGACTTAGCATCAACTTTTATTGACTGTTTAGATATTTGCTTATTTAGTGTTTGGATTTAATAGATCTTTGTTGCAATACAATCGTGAATAAAATCTGGGCAAATACATCTTTTTTGTATTTAAGTAATAAGAAGGAAAGTAAACTTACAAGAAGTTATGAAAGAAAGAAAATAGGATTTTAAAAAGAATTTATCAATTAAGCTAAAAGTGAGGCTTGCATTTGACCGGCGGCTCACAAGTGCGAGGTGGTAATACACCCGTTCAAGCACCCCCTTCATACAGAAAACTAGCAACTACTGGCGATCTCTTTATGTTAGGAACTCACAGATCTAAAGAAATATTGTAGCAAAGCGTCCTCAGAACACTAGTGCGCTGAACACATTGCTATCTTTTGCTTAAATCTTTCCTAAACTTCATAGAGATATTCCTCTGGGTTTTGCCGAAATCTTGCAATCTCACTTTGCACTTTTATAATGAGGAGAATCAAAAAATATCTTTCAAGAAAAACCTCCTCCAACTTTTCTAAGTGGTAATCGACCCTTGAAGTTAGATTAGTAATTCATAGTCTAGATTCATCAGTTAGTGAAAATGGAAACAACCTTAGCTAAATAGACTCTCGGCTGATGTTCATTGTCTCATGAGGAAGACAAATATATATGAAGTTATTTAAATGCAGGTTTGTACTTTCCACCTCTCGGACTTTGAATAGACCCTTCATTTCTGTAAATGAATTATTGAACATGTCACTAAATACGGACTCCCCTTCCTCCAATAGTAGGCAAATTACTTCGGCTACACCAAACTCCATGGGTGCTTCATTTGCGGAAAATTTATTTGCAAATCCCACATCACCAACACTTTCTTCGTTATGCACTTGGTCCATCTTTTATTTTTGGGAAATAAACAACACAAAACAGTAAGTAACAAGAACACAAGTTTGAATTTAGAAATCAATAAAAGATGATTGTTAACCAATCTCTGGCAACGACACCATTTTTTTAATAAATGCTAAACTATGTCCCATATTTCAAGAAATAGGCGGTCATATGTAAAATAATAACCTAACTCATGAGGTCGAGGTCGAACCACAATGATTGATAGATGAGACTCATTTTCAATTGATTTCACAATTCGAAACAAATTAGCAAATTAAATTCTCAATAAACAGACACATACACAAATATATACATAATGCAGGGTTATTCTAATAATTTAAATTTCATCAATACTAAGCAATAAAACAGGGAATCAATAAAACTAAGGTCTAACAAGTTTTGAAAAGACTAGGGGTGTGTACATAATGATTGGAGTTTCAACTCGAATAGACAAAGATTAACCAAAACAACATCGATTGATACATGGATAGTGCTTGGTCTAGGCTACACTTAGATATTTTCCGGAACTATCAAGTGTATGTCCCTTGGATTTTTCTGAACTCCAAGACCCTTTCAAATAAAATACCAAACATTTTTTGAGTAGATAGACTATCCCTAGCTCATATAATTAAATATGAAATCAATCGGATTATCCCATACCTGGCTCAAACTCATAGAATAATTTCAACAAGTCCTCACTATTAAGTCTCACCCAACTCCATTTTGCTTTTCCAAGCCAAAATGGTGTTAGAGAGCCCAATCAATATTTGCAACCACTGATTTTTAGATTAAAACTTTAAGACACTAATAGATCTATGCCATACAATCAATATTAGATTCGATTAATAAATACTCATTCAGGGTTTTACGTATACATCTAGCGCATACCCCCTAGTTAAGGGTCTAGCTGCTCATAAAAGAAAAATAGAGACAATAATCATGTAGGAAATATCCATTCCAAGCTAATTTGAAAAGCAAAAATTGAATTCCCAGCTTAGATTGTAAAACCTCAGAAATTGAAAGTTGAGTTTGGAAGGGGAAAGCTAAATTTTGGCACTGATGCAGTAGTCTACAAGTCCTACCTATGGACCATAGGAATTTCTACAGGCCGTAGGAAGGCAGTCGTAGGATTGGGTTGAGTTTTGGGAAAATGTCAAGTCTTTGATGTTTGACCTTCAAATGGAGTGGATGAATTGTAGGGTGTTCTATGAACCATAGAAATGATTCGTAGAAGTGATCCAAACATAATAAAATTTTGGACTCAAACTTCGGTTCTACGAGTGGTACCTACGAGTCGTAGAAAGGACGACGGCCTGCAGAAAGGTTTCGTGGAAAGTTGGCTAGATTTTTGTCTCCAGTAGTTGGTTGTACTATTGACCAGTATGGTTCATAGGAAGTTGATAAGTTGGTAGTTTTGACTTATTTAGAGCTTCATTTGTACTAAATTGGTATCCTTCATGAATTTTGCACGCATAACTAATGTTAAATTGTTTATGTGCTGCAAGGAGACTTGAGAATGAGGCAAGGACAATATAATGCAAAAAATAGATGAAAAGTTGCAAAACTGGAGGAAAAAGAAGGTTGGAGCTTGCAAAAGACAACTCGGTGACTCGCAGAGTGGATGTGCATATCGCCTAAAGTTCCAGTAGACAACGAGAAGATTCAAGTCAAGTCGGCAATATTGGGAGCTAATCAGCGAGTTGCCGACCGGTTAGGCAAGCCTGACTTACATCGCCTAAAGTTCCAGTATAGAGTCACGTTGAAACCAAGAAGCAAAAGGCGAAGAAGAGCAACTCAGCGTATCGCCGAGTAGATTGGCAAGCCCGACTAATATCGCTGAGGGATCCCGCGTTTCAAAATGTGGAAAATTTTTGTGAGAGTATAAATAGAAATTTTGAAAAGAGAGTTGAGGGGTGATTGAGTTAGGAACCAGGATTTCATACTAAGAAATACATTTGCACTTTGAGTGTTTTGGGGATTGCTTTTGAAAAATTATTGTGGGTTTTTTTTTTGGATTAAAGACATTGGGTGTAATTTTAATTGCTTTCATTTGCTTGTTGAAGACCTTGTGAATCAATGGCTAACATCTTTGGTAATAATTTCTTCACTGTTGCTATGATTGGCTAAAAATTTCTTCATATTTTCATCTTATGAATTGAAGTTGCAAAATCAGTTCTAGTTTATATCTCTTTGTATGCTTGTAGAAGATGCATTTGAGTGGAATTAGCAATTGATGATTGTATGAGCTGTTGCTTGTACTACCCAGCTTGTTAAAGTGGGTTGAATTAAGGTATAAGATTGTTCTCTAAGTGTAGTTTCTGTTGGGGTTTGATAGAACCCAATTGAAAGCATGATAGTTGATTGTAAAATGACTATCGTAGTCGTAATCTTGCCTACCCATTATGATTCAACATATTTAAGCAATTCGTAATGACCCATTTAGTGAAATTAGTAATTGAACACTCACACATCCCTAAGGTCCCATCTCCCATTGTTTAATTTGATTGTTACTCGTGTTTGTTACCAAATATTATCTAACCTCTTTATTATTGATAATTGAAAACTCAATGACTTACATTCTGTCTCGTTTTATTTTTATTTACCTACAAAAGATTAGATCACTATAGTACTTCGTATTAGAATTCTTTACTTGATCATTCCTCGTGGGATCGACCCCAACTCCTCATTGGGTTTATACTTGCTAGCGACCGCCTACTCCTTGAATCATTATAGGTGTAGTTGAACGTTATCAAAAATGGTGCCGCTACTGGGGAATGGTGTTTAGAACTCTTGTATTGAATTGTTTTAGTGAACTAATTTGGTTGTAGTCGAATTTACTTATTAGCCTTTTTGTTGTTTCTTTTTAACAGGTGACAACATGAGTGAAGCTGGTAGTTTTATTGGTCAAAATGATGACATGGGTCATGTGAATGATGACGTTGGTAATTTGAATGACTTCAATGTTGCTCAAGTAGGAAGCGCTGGAGCCATACGCTTGCCCCCTACTGTGGGAAATGCTATTTTTCATGTGACCAGGACCATGCTTCAGCTGTTGCAAATCAAAGGGTTCTTTAGAGGACTTGCTCATGAGTATTCCCATGAGCATATTTAGATTTTTTTTGGATGTGTGTAGCCCTTTCACATTCAAGAATATCTCTCAAAAGTCGATTCGCCTTCAATTTTTTCCCTTCTCTCTAACCGAGGAGGTAACAAAGTGGTTGGCTGAACTACCAAGAGACTCAATTACTTCTTGGGCGGAACTTACAGAAGCATTCCTTGAACAATTCTTTCCCCCTTCGAAGATGGTGAAGTTGAGAGATGGTATTCAGAACTTCAAAAGACTTGATGGTGAACCAATTCATGAGTCGTGGCATAGGTTCAAAAAGCTCCTTCTACAATGTCCTTCTCATGGTTTACCTGAGAATATGTTGTTGCAATCCTTCTACCGTAGCCTTGATTATGTGAACAAGTCTATTGCTGATCGTTTAATGCAAGGTGGAATCATGAGACAATCGTTTCCTATAGCATCAGTGTTACTTGATAATATGACTAAAATCAACTGGGAGTGGCACACAAGAGAAGACCAAGTATCACCTCTTACGGTCGAAATGACAAAGGAGCAAATTGAGAAAGACCAAGAGCGTGAAGTGAATATGGCGAAGATGATGACTCAAATAGATTTGTTAATGAAGCATGTAATGGGTGCGGATTCTAAGGCCATGAATGCAGTTTCTATGAGTCCAGATGATGCTAAATTTGAAGACATGTACAACAAAGAAGTCCAATTTGTGTCGAATCAAATGGTGGGTTCTCGTCTGAGCTATCAAAAGTTGGGTGGGAATCAAGGTTGGAACAAAGAATAGGTGGTGGTTGGACAGACAATCGGGAGTGGCGTGATCGAGGCGTCAATTGGAGAGATGGTGAGAGAGATCAATATGTCCCTCCACATGATCATCTCAAAGTTACCGAACCTAAGGTTGATCCTAAGAGCTTTAGGACCGAAGATATGCTGGCTCGTATTTTGCACAAGGTGGAAGGGTCGGACAGAGTGCCCAAAGAGATGAAGGCGGACTTCTTCTCTCTAAACCAAACACTCACCTCTCACTCAGCTTAAATCAAACATCTTAAGTCCCAAATAGTTCAAATCTCAGCCCAATTGAATCAAAAACCAAGTGGAATCCTTCCTAGTGACACTTTAGCTAACCCAAAGAACGAGAATGTTCAATGTATGGTGATTGTGACCCGGAGTGGCAAGGTTTTGGGTAGTGATGTGGTTAAAGTTGATGGGGCTGATCTGATTAAAATACCACCTATTGTGAGTAAAGGTGATGGCCTTGATGATGACGTGAAGAATGAGGCTCACAACAAAGATGATGATGCAACATATGATATCACTTTAGGTGAAAGTACTAAGTCAAAGATGGAGGTTGTTTCTAAATCGATTCCTCAAAAACCGTTGCCCAAAATAAATCCACCGTTTCCACAAAAGTTGAAGAAGAGAGATGACAATGAAAAATTCAAAAAATTTCTCTCTGTTTTCAAGTCTCTCTCTATCAATCTCCCATTGGTGGATGCTTTGCTCGATATGCTAGGTCATGCTAAATTTATGAAGGAATTGGTCACGAAAAAGAGAAGCATGGACTTTGAGATAGTTGAAGTTTCCCATAATTGCAGCGCTATTATGTCCAATGTCGTTGCTAAAAAGGATGACCCAGGAGCGCTCACTATCCCTTGTACTATTGAGATGTTTGAATTTGCCAAAGCGTTGTGTGATTTGGGAGCTAGTATTAATTTGATGTCATATGCTATTTTCAAACAACTTGGATTGGATGAGCCTAAGGCAACCACAATGCGACTTCTTATGACTGATCGCTCCATAAAGCAGCCTATCGGTGTTCTTTATGATATTTTGGTAAAGGTTGACAAATTCATCTTTTCGACAGATTTCGTGATTCTTGATTGTGAAATGGATGCCGAAATACCTATTATTCTTGGTAGACCATTTTTGGCCACCGAGAGAGCCCTAGTCGACGTGGAAAGTGGCAATTTAAAGTTTTGAGTTAACGAGGAGGAATTCACTTTCAATGTATGCAAGTTAATGAAGCAACCAAGTGATCTCCATGTGGTAACGGTTATTGATGTGATCGATGAAGCGGTTGCTAGTATTGGTGAAGTTTCATGTATTGGTGAATCTTTGGTTGTCGTACTATTGAACTATGATGGAGAAGAGATCCAAGATTATGATGAAGTGGTGGCTGCTTTATCGAGTTTAAGTTCTTACTCGAAAACTCCTTTGAAGCTTGATATTGATTTGAAGAATAGAGAAAGTCTGCCCGCAAAGTCATCCATTGAAGCACCCCCAAAACTTGAGTTGAAAGCTCTTCCTCCACATCTTCGATATGTATTTTTGGGGGCTGATAATACTTTGCCGGTTACTTGAAGGGCAAGTACAAGCCCTTGTGAGTATGTTAAAAAGGTTCATAAAAGCTATTGGATGGACAATTGCTGATATTGTGGGGATTCCACCCGGTATTTGCACGCACAAGATTCAATTGGAATTAGATTGTAAACCAAGCGTCGAGCACCAACGGAGGTTGAATCCTCCAATGCAAGAAGTGGTTAAGAAGGAAATCATTAAGTGGTTAGATGCGGGTGTGGTTTACCCAATTGCAGATAGCAAGTGGGTGAGCTCGATACAATGTGTTCCAAAGAAGGGAGGTATGACGGTAGTCCTGAATGGCAAGCGTGAGCTTGTACCTATTCGACCGGTTACCGATTGGCGTGTACGTATGGACTATCGCAAGTTAAATACAAGAATGGAGAAAGATCACTTTCCAATGCCCTTTATGGACCAAATTCTTGATAGATTGGCAGGGCGTGGATGGTATTGCTTTTTGGACGGATATTCCAATTATAATCAAATCTCCATAGCATCTAAAGATCAAGACAAGACCACTTTTACATGCCCCTATGGAACGTTTGCTTTTAAAAGAATGCCTTTTGGGTTGTGTAATGCACCAGCCATGTTTCAAAGGTGTATGCTCTCTATTTTTGCTGACATGGTGGAAGACTCGATGGAGGTTTTCATGGATGATTTCTCAGTCGTGGGGGATACTTTTGAAGCATGCCTTGAGCACCTTGGTAGAGTCTTGCAAAGATGTGTTGAAACAAATCTTGTTCTTAATTGGGAGAAGTGTCACTTCATGGTCAAAGAAGGTATTGTGTTGGGGCACAAAATTTTGGGAGATGGTATACAAGTGGATCAAGCTAAGGTTGAGGTGATTGCCAAGTTACCCCCTCCTATCTCGATTAAAGGTGTTCAAAGTTTCTTGGGTCATGCGGGTTTCTGCCGGAGGTTCATTAAAGAATTTTCTAAGATAGCTCATCCTCTTTGCAAGCTACTTGAGAAAGAAAGCATTTTTGAGTTTGATGAGGCTTGCATTAATGCGTTTGTGTGACTAAAAGAGAAGTTGGTATCGGCTCCGATCATTGTTGCTCCAGATTGGAACGTCCCATTTGAACTAATGTGTGATGCTGGTGGTGTGGCTTTGGGAGCTGTACTTGGTCAACGTAGAGGCAAGTTATTCTATCCAGTCTACTATGCAAGCAAGACCTTGAACGTGGGTCAAAAGAACTACATCGTTATTGAACAAGAATTGTTAGCGGTGGTGTACGCTTTTGAAAAATTTTGAGCTTACTTATTGGGCACTAAAGTAGTGGTGCACACTAACCATGCTGCTATATGCTACTTGATGGCCAAAAAGGATGCAAAACTGAGATTGATTCAATGGGTGCTATTATTGCAAGAGTTTGACTTTGAGGTCAAAGATCGAAAAGGATGTGAGAATCAGGTGACTAATCATTTATCGAGACTTGAAACAAGTGTGGTTGTTTCCGATGACAGGGATATTGAAGAAGCTTTTCTCAATTAGATGGTGATGGTGGTATCAACGGGTTCCACTCCTTGGTATGCTGATTTTGCTAATTATGTGGTGTGTGGAATTATTCCTGATGGGCTGAAGTTTTATCAACGCAAAAGGTTCCTTTTTGATGTGAAGAAATATTTTTGGGATGACCCCCATCTGTTTCAGGAATGCTCTGATCATATAATTAGAAGATGTGTGTCGGAGGTTGAAATAAATGCTATTCTTATTACATGTCATGCATCACCGGTTGGTGGACATTATAGTGGAGTGCGTACAGCTACCAAGGTATTGCAGAGTGGTTACTATTGGCCATCATTGTATCAAGATGCGAACTCCCTTGTTCGAAAGTGTATTCAATGTCAAAATCAGGGTGGAGTATCTGGTAGACATGAGCTTCCCCTTAATCCGATCCTTGAGGTTGAATGAATCGACTTTATAGGCCCTTTTGTGAGTTCTTATGGGAACAAATATATTTGATGGCCGTTGATTACGTGTCCAAATGGGTCAAGGCTGTGGCCTTACCTAACAATGAAGGGAGAAGTGTAGTAACTTTTCTTAAGAGATACATATTCACAAGGTTTGGTACTCCACGTGCGATTATTAGTGATGTGGGTTTTCATTTTTGTAACCGAATTTTTGCTTCACTGTTGAACAAGTATGGGTTCAAGCATAAGGTTGCTACCCCTTAACATCCACAAACAAGTGAGCAAGTCGAAGTGTCGAATCGGGAAATCAAAGAAATCTTAGCCAAAACTGTTAATGCAAATCGATCTGATTGGTCTCGATGGTTAGATGATGCCCTTTGGGCATATAGAACTGCTTTTAAGACCCCGATTGGTATGTCACCATATCAATTGGTGTTCAGTAAATCGTGTCATCTACCGATTAAACTTGAACATAAGGCCTTGTGGGCTTTGAAAACCATGAATTTGAATTGGGATGAAGCATCTAAGAATTGGGTTCACCAACTTCATGCTTTGGAGGAATTTTGACTTCGAGCTTTTGAGAGTTCAGCTCTTTATAAGGAGAAAATGAAAAAATGGCATGATGCCAAGATACTTCATCGAGAGTTTAAGTGGGTGATCGTGTGTTACTCTACAATTCTCGCTTGAAACGCTTTTCGAGTAAGCTCAAGTCTAAGTGGTCAGGCCTTTTAAGGTGCATCGTGTGTTTGAAAATGGAGCAATTGAAGTTGAGGGTGAAAATGGGTCGTTCTTCAGAGTGAATGGACAAAGGCTGAAACTTTACTTTGGAGAGACTCCAAATGTGAGATTGATAGATATGGTGTACTTGGATAATGCTTGAAAGCATGTCCACGTCGTGCCACGACGTTAAATAAGGCGTTTCATGGGAGGCAACCCAAGCTTTATTTTAGTAGTTTGAATAACGTGTGTTGGTTGTATAGGTTGGAGTATGAAATTTCAACTCATGGATACATGGCGAGGTGTTGAACCACTAGGCGCGTCGCCTAATAACCCCTGGGATCGCCTACTTGCATCCCAATTGAAGGCTACAATTGAGGGCTATGCTAGAAGATTGGGCGAGCTAGTATTCCATTCGGTGAATCACCGAGTGGTTTCGGTGAGCCCGATTGGGCTCGCTTTCTGTACATGCATGGAAGCGTGGTCTCCTGTTACTTTCGGCGATGATTCAATACATTGTGCACATCGCCAAACCAATCGGCGACATTAGTTCCATCACCGAATGGAGCGCGAACTGAACGATTTTTAAGCTTTTCAAATTCAAATCTTCATTCTACTTGAAATTTTAAACTCCTCTACGCATACCTGCATATTTTTGCCATTTAGTTTCATACTTAGTTACATTTGTGTTGCCATTGGAGTGCGTTGGACTCGTCCCCTATCCTTTTTGCCGTATTTGCTTCGTCTTGTCCACATTGAGGTTGGTTCTCCATGATTTCAAACTTTTGATGCCATTTTCATTGATTCAACTTGTTAAGGTACGGGTAATTGATTGCGTGCTTGATTATATGCCTCGATTATTGCCTTTTAATTCGATTGTGTTAATTGAATTCGAGTATGCTTGATTTTAGAAAATTTTGGCTTTCGTTGAATTGGGTAATTGTAAATTGTGATTGTGGGTTGCGTTTGAGTGTTGGGTAAAGTCTGAGTAGCTTCAATTTCAATCAAATGTCTTGATTTGGTCTAATGATGGATTGGGTGACGTCTTTCATAAGGGTAAATCATCATTTTATTATTTTTGAGTCGATTTGGGGAAAGTCTAACTACTCCGAGTAGAAATTGGGGGTGGGTCTAGTCTAATTGTTGCTATTTGAGCTTTGATTGTGGCGTCTTGGGCTGATAGTCGATAATCATTGAAAAATTTGGGGGGGGTGTCACGACCTGATCTCTCGAGACATGATGGCGCCTACCACCCCACTAGTAGGCCAGCCAAAACCCTATCCCGAAACTTAACAGTAAGGGGACTAAGGGTGGAAACTAACCTCAACTAAGCGGAAGCATAAAGTGAGAACTCACAAGAGAAGGCGGAAACGAACCAAAACTATATATACAAGACACCTCCCAGAACCTGGAAGTCACAAGTACAGAACTACTAACAAGAGTACAAGTCCCAAAAGTGGACCACAGAAACAAACTATCTCGAAAGCAAAAGACAAGTCAACTATAAATACAGAAGGAGACAGGTAATCCCAGAACACCATGTGCTCACCCTCATCTCCTGAATAGACAGCTGTAGGCTAGAACTCAACGCTCAGAACTGGTGCTCGGACCTGCATCACAAAAACAGATACAAAGTGGAGCGTGAGTACCAAAACAACAGGCACCTAGTAGGCATCATAGGCCGACTGAGCAAGAAAGGTAAAAACAGGCAGACAAGATAGAATCAAACACAACAGAGGTCACAGAACCGGAATAGAGTAAATGGAAAGCAAAGCTAAGAATATCAGAACTACCCCAACTGGGCCCGTTAGGCACACTCAAGCATAGAAAAACAAGAACCCGAACGGACCCCCATAAGCCCGACAGGTACACAGAAAATCTACGCTACAGAAACAAGGGAACACAACTCCAAAACCCTTATCACCCATGGGCCCTGAACCTAATAAAGATAGCACCTGGGCCTCGAACCCAACCATCAGTCTCAAGCTAGAAATAACGAAATCTAACCGTGTAACGTCAGCCTCAGACTGGAAATAATAGACTCAAACCGTAAATAATACAACCTAGGACTCGAACCCAAACCGTCAGTCTCAAGCTGGAAATAACGGACTCTAACCATGTAATGTCAGCCTCAGACTGGAAATAATGGATTCGAACCGTAAATAATACAACCTGGGACTCGAACACAAACCGTCAGTCTCAAGCTAGAAATAACGGACTCTAACCGTGTACTGTCAGCCTCCGACTGGATATAACAACTTTCGCTCAATAGTCTCAAGCTAGAAATAACGGACTCTAACCGTGTAACGTCAACCTCAGACTGGAGCAAGCAACCCTCGCTCAACAGTCTCAAGCTGGAAATAATAGACTCTAACCGTGTAACGTCAGACTCGGACTGGAGCTAGCCGCCTCGAACCAAATCAAGCCACCACCAACCAACTCAACACAAGGCTAGACACCGCGGGACGCCGCCCTTAGAAGGATATCAACCGAAGGCTCCCAGCCTATCACAACCCAACCGTCAATCGGCACAATAGCTAAATCTTTCAGCAGCACCCCAAAACCGCAGAGAGAGGAAGAGAAAGAATAGAAAATCTAAAAATCCATGAATTCACCTGAACTAAGGCCCATACTATTAGACCCAAGTCTGCTATACCAGTCTACAAGGATCTAGTCCATCCGAATTGACGTCGGATACATACTCAAGTCAACCAGTTGCTTGGGTCTAAGGCAACACTACCCTAGCCTATTCTAAGGTCAAAAATATCACCGCAATCATCAAACACAAGAAAATAACATGAACCCACGCAGGAAATAACATATAACCACCCAACAGATAACCCATAACAATTCATCAACAACCCAATTCAACACCCCACTCTAAAGCATGATACTAACCCCGAACAATCCAAATATCAACCCTAAACGAAGAAATCAGAGAAGAAGAACATAAATACTAGCTACCCAACCCGGATTCACACAAGTCTACAAGTAATTACGCATTCAAGCTCAATCCAGGAGAAAGGGAAGCCGTAACCTACCAGAAAGCCGATCACGCGCGCTCCAAATCACTCTGCCAGAGCTTTCCCCTTCCGAACGGCCTCAGATTGCTGCCACACTGTCAAAAATAACATCACATCATCAATACGGTCGTTTAGACACTAAAATCATCAAAATCAGAGACAGACAAATTTTGGAGTCAAAATCGAGAAATGTGGGACCCGCTCTGGAATTAACTCCGTGAGAGGTCCTAAACCTTCTCCCGAGCTTGTGTTTCAAAATGGAGCACCTCTCAGGGCTTGGAATAGCTCCATGCAACAACAAACCAAAATGCAAAACTTATCACAAAAAGAGACTTGGGGCAGCCACTTACAAAACAGATACACCTCAATCGGAGACTTTCCGACCTCCTCCGGACAGTCACCGACACAAACAACAATATTTCGAGCACTTGGGACTTCGAATCGCCCGAAATGGAGCTCTAGAACTCGAGATATCAAAGTTTTAAAATGAGGCAGAATATGCTACCCACTAAATTCGACATTCGGGACTCAATGGTGCAGTCAAAATTTTCATATGAGGTCATTTCGACAAAAAGTGGGTCCCACACCAAAATGTCATTTTTAGCCAATTTCCATAACGGGCCTCGAAATAAGACCGGAAGGCCTCGAAAGCTCTCGAAGAATTATTCTAGACCAAACTCGACATTCTGGAACTAACCGAGCTGACGAAATTTTCATCCGAGTGCGTTTACCAAGAATGTTTACCAAAGTTAACTTTTAGCCAAATTTCAAAGGCTAAAGAGCTAACTGGCTCCAAAATCACACCAGAAGCCTCGGGACTCAGGCCAACCATGCTTCTAGCCTAATTTTGCCGCTCCGTAGCTGATGGAACCGTTAGAATTCCCATTTGAGGTCGTTTACCTAAAGTCATGATTGAAATCAACATTTCAAGTTTCAAAAGATCCAGAACAGGAAAACAGACATAAAAACCAAATGAGCGACCAGGCGATCGAATCTACAGTGCCAGCAAGTCAGAAATGACTTGGGGTCGCTATAGGAAAGCTCTAACCGACAGAAAAGAGGCACAAACACGCAAATGACCCGAAGGGTCATTATAACATCCACTACTAAAAGGACCTTCGTCCGCGAAAGTAAGAGTCAAGAAGTACCTGAGGGCTCAAATAAGCTGGGGAACTGCTCCCACATCTCCCGCTCGATCTCCCAGGTAGCCTCCTCAAATGGACGGTGCCTCCAACAGACCTTAACTACATGAATGGATCTCGACCTCAGCTGCCTCACATCTCTGGCCAAAATAGAACCTGGCTCATCAATATAGGTCAGACGATCATCCAACTCAGCGGCATCATACTGGAGCACTTGGGACTCATCTAGAACATACAGACGTATCATCGAAACATGAAAAACTGGATGAATAGCTGAGAATGCTGGAGGTAAAGCTAACTAGTAGGCCACCTCATCAACTGTCCTCAAAATTTCAAAAGGCCCAATATACCTGGGGCTAAGCTTGCCCCGCCTCCCGAATCTCATCACGCCCTTCATGGGTGATACTCGGAGGAATACTCTATCACCCACGGAAAACCTCAACGATCGACGCATGCGATCTGCATAACTCTGTTGTGTACTCCGAGCCGTTCTGAGCCTATCCTGAATCAACCTCACATGCTCCAAGGTCTCCTGAAACAGATCTATACCCCTCAACCAAGGCTCTGTAGACTCAACCAATCAACTGGAGTGCGACAACGCCTACCATATAAGGCCTCAAATGGGGCCATCTGAATGCTGGAATGGTAGCTGTTGTTGTACGCAAACTCCACCAAATGCACGAACTGGTCCCACTAGCCTCCATAATCCATAACACAGGCCCACAACATATCCTCAAGAACCTGAATACTATGCTCTGACTGGCCATAGGTCTGCGGGTGAAAAGCTATGCTAAGATCGACACGGGTGCCCAAATCCTCCTGAAGTACTCTCCAAAAGATGGAGGTGAACTATGAACCTCGTCTGAAATGATAGAAACAGGCACACCATGTAGACGGACTATCTCCCGAATGTAGATACGGGCTAACCTCTCAACACTGAAAAAAGAATGAACTGGGATGAAGTGTGTTGACTTGGTCAATCGATCCACGATGACCCAAATGTTGTCAACACCTCTAGAAGTATGTGGCAATCCCACAACAAAGTCCACGGTGATGCTCTCCCACTTTCACTCAGGAATGGGTAATCTCTGCAACTCTCCACCAGGCCTCAAATGCTCGGCCTTCACCTGCTGGCAACAGAGGCAACGGGACACATAGTCTGAGATGTCCCTCCTCATACCGCTCCACCAGTAGTGCTGCCTCAAATCACGATATATCTTAGTTGTGCTCGAATGGATGGAATATCTAGAATTATGGGCCTCGCTAAGGATCAGCTGGATCAAATCACCAACTCTAGGAACACACAAACGGCTAACAAACCTCAAAACCTCATATGAAAATAGGGTAACCAATCCGGCATCACCTGCCAAAACCCTACCTCTGAGTGCCACCAACGCTTGATCCTCAAACTGACGACTACGAATCTGATCAAGTAGAGATGACTGAACCCCCACATAAGCTAACACCCAGCTAGAATCTGAAATATCAAGTCTGATCATCTGATTGGCTAAAGACTGGATGTCCATAGCCAAGGGTCGCTCTGAAACAGAAAGGAAGGCTTGACTACCCATACTCCCTACCCTCCGACTCAAGGTGTCCGCTACTATATTTGCCTTGCCCGGGTGGTAGGGAATAGAGAGGTCATAGTCCTTCAGGAGCTCAATCCAATGGCGCTGCCTCGAATTAAGATTCCTGTGGCTCATAATGTACTAGAGGCTCCGATGATCGGTATAAATCTCGCAATGAATTCCATAAAGGTAATGCCTCCAGATCTTAAGCGCAAAAACTATCGCTGCCAACTCCAGGTCATGAGTGGGGTAGTTGCGCTTATGCAACTTAAGTTGCCTCGATGCATAAGCAATAGCCCGGCCCAGCTGCATCAGAACACAACCGAAATCAATGCCGGATGTGTTTTAATAAACCGTGAAGCCCTCACCCTCAACTGAAAGAGTCAATATAGGAGCGGTGGTCAGCAACTTCTTAAGCCTCAGAAAGCTCATCTCACACTCCTCCGACCACACAATGGGAACATCCAGGCGAGTCAACCGAATCAGAGGTGCTGCTATAGTGGAGAATCCCTCGGTAAAGCGCCTGTAGTACCCTACCAATCAGACGAAGCTCCGAACCTTAGTCACAGAAGTGGGCCTAGGCCAATCACGAATAACCTTAATCTTTGTCGGATCCACCATAATGCCATCCTTGGACACCACGTGCCCCAAGAATGCTACAAACTCAAGTCAGAACTCGTACTTTGAGAACTTGGCATAAAGTCGATGATCTCTCAAAGTCTGGAGCATTATCCTCAGATGCTGCTCATGCTCACCATGGCTCCGCGAGTATACCAAGATGTCATCAATAAGAACTATGATGAAGGAGTCCATATATGGTCTGAATACACGAGTCATCAAATCCATGAAAGCGGCAGGGACATTAGTCAACCCAAAAGACACCACTAGGAACTTATAATGGCCGTAACGAGTCCTAAATGTTGTCTTAGGGATGTCCGCTGCTCTATCCCTCAACTGATGGTAGCCAGATCTAAAGTCAATTTTCCAAAACAGTGCGGCACCCTGAAGCTGGTCTAACAGATCATCAATACGAGACATGAGATAACGGTTCCTCACCGTCACCTTATTCAGCTGCTTGTAGTCAATACACATCCGCATGGTGCCATCCTTCTTCTTCACAAACAGGACTGGGGCAACCCAAAGAGATACACTAGGCCGAATGAACCCCTTACCCAAGAGGTCCTGAAGCTGAACATTGAGCTCCTTGAGCTCTGTAGATGCCATACGGTATAGAGGAATAGAAATAGAATGAGTACCCGGATCTAACTCAATGGCAAAGTCAATATCTCTCTCTAGGGGTAGGCCAGGAAGGTCTGCAGGAAACACATCAACAAACTCTCAGACTATAGGTACTGAATCAACTGTAGGGCCCTCCCTACTAATATAATCGACTGTAGGGCCCTCCCTACTAATATCCCTAACATACGCCAAGTATGCCAAACATCCGCCAGCCATTAGTCTCCGATCCTGAACATAAGAAATCACTCCGACCGGCATGCGACTATGAGAGCCCTGCCATACCACTGGCGGAATACCAGGCATGGCTAAAGTAATGGTCTTGGCATAGCAATAAAAGACGGCCCCGTGAGGGGATAGCTAATCCATGCCCAGAATCACATCAAAATCCACCATACAAAGCACAATCAGATCAACCAGAGTGTCCTGCCCCCGAATAGTCTCCACACAAGATCTACGAACCCGCTGAAGGTCGGCCACCCTGACCTAATGAACCCACCTCGTCACTGACTCGGGCCGGCACTATGTCCACTCTGATGGTGCTGGTCACCCTTTGAGATCTGTAATGAACCCTGGAACGGCCGACTGGGCATACTCAATAGTACGGGCATGGTCCACCACATCTAGAAAAGAACGGCCCGCTGATAACATAGACTGCGACTCAGTCCTCAACTGCAGCCTCAAACCTCTAACAAAACATTGAACCCGCTCCTCCTTTGTAGGCAAAATCATGGTGGCATGACGGGACAACTCAAGAAATTTGGCCTCATAATCGGATACTATCATAGAGCCCTTCTCTAACCTCGAGAACTCATCACGAAGTTGATCTCTGATGCTCCGTGGAATAAATCTGGCTAGAAAAGCCTCTGAAAACTCTATTCATGACACCGGTAGTGATCCAGCTGGCCTGGTCTTGATGAAAGAACGCCACCATTGTCTGGCCTGTCCGTTTAGCGGATATGCCGTGAATTTGGCTCCCCTCGACTCCACTAGGCCCAAGGTCTGTAGTCGCTCCCGACAAGTAGTAATAAACTCATGGGCATCCTCCCCTACAACCCCAAGAACATTGGTAGAGATAGCTTGAGAAACACCTCGATCATCTTCTGCTCTCGTAGTGGCATAATCCCGTCCAAAGGGTCCGGCTGAACTGCGGTCGGTGCTGGCAGCTGATGAACCTCTGGAGCCGCTACCGCAGGCTGGCCCTGCTGTGCTGAAATTGCCTCTGGGATTGGTGCTGGGGCCGGCTGCTGCTGCTGCTGCTGCTGCATACCCCCGATAGCAGCTAGAATCTGAGCGAGTATCGCCTGCAGATCGGGGGCGGCAGTTGGTGCGGGTGGTGGCTAGGCTGGTCCCGACCACACCGGTTGAGGAGGAACCTGATCTAACTGAGGCTCCACCTCCGGCTCCGGAGTCCTCGCTCTCTCTCGAGCTGGTGCCGCAGCCCTATGTCAACCTCAGGGTCGGCCTCTACCCCAAGCTAGGGCTCTATCTACGGGCTCGGGTGCATCACCCTCGGCCGGTCTACTGCACGTGCGAGCCAGCCTGCGACAGAATGAAACCAGTAAGATTTCATGAAACTAATTAGACAACGACGCATGAACAGGAATCAAAACAAGAAAACCTCCTACAGACAGCCTGTAGCCTCCCGAGGATAAGTCATGGACATATTTGCGCCAATCTGCAGGACTTTACTAGATGCTAGCTCTGTACAAGTGCGACCAACGAACCTGGGGCTCTGATACCAACTTGTCACGACCCAATCTCTCGAGTCATGATGGCGCCTCCTGCCCCACCAGTAGGCTAGCCAAAACCCTACCCCTGAACATAACAATTATGGGACTAAGGGTGGAAACTAACCTCAATTAAGCGGAAACATAAAATGAGAACACACAAGAGAAGGCAAAAATGAAACCAAAACTATATATACAAGACACCTCCGAGAACCTGGAAGTCACAAGTACAAAACTACTAACAAGAGTACAAGTCCCAAAAGTGGACCACAGAAACAAACTATCTCCAAAGTAAAAGACAAGTCAACTATAAATACAGAAGGAAACAGGTAATCCCAGAACGCCATGTGCTCACCCTCGTCTCCTAGATAGACAGCTGTAGGCTCGAACTCAATGATGAGAACTGGTGCTCGGACCTGCATCACAAAAATAGGTGCAGAGTGTAGCATGAGTACCAAAACAACAGGTACCCAGTAGGCATCATAGGCCGATTGAGCAAGAAAGGTAAAAACAGGCAGACAAGATAGAATCAAACACAACAAAGGTCACAGAACCATAATAGAGTAAATGGAAAGCAAAGTTAAGAATATCACAACTAACCCAGCTAGCCCCGCATGAGACCCGCTAGGCACACTCAAGCACAGACAAACAAGAACCTGAATGGACCCCCAAAATCCAGACAGGTACACAGAAAATCTACGCTACGGAAACAAGGGAACCCAACTCCAAAAGCCTTATCACCCATGGGCCTAGAACCCAATAAAGACAGCACTTGGGCCTCAAACCCAACCATTAGTCTCAAGCTAGAAATAACAGACTCTAACCGTGTAACGTCAGCCTCAAACTGGAAATAATAGACTTGAACTGTAAATAATACAACCTGGGACTCGAACCCAAATCGTCAGTCTAAAGCTAGAAATAATGAACTCTAACCAAGTAACGTCAGACTAGAAATAACGAATTCGAACCGTAAATAATACAACCTGGGACTCGAACCCAAACCGTCAGTCTCAAGCTGGAAATAACAGACTCTAACCGTGTAACGTCCGCCTCGGACTTGAAATAACACCCTTCGCTCAACAGTCTCAAGCTGGAAATATTGGACTCTAACCATGTAACGTCAGCCTCGGACTAGAGCTAGCAGCCCTCGCTCAACAGTCTCAAGATGGAAATAACGGACTCTAACCGTGTAACGTCAGACTCGAACTAGAGCTACCCGCCTTGAACCGAATCAATCCACCACAAACCAACTCACCACAAGGCTAGACACCGCGGGGTGCCGCCCCTACAAGGATATCAACCAAAGGCTCCTAGCCTATCACAACCCAACCGTCAATCGGTGCAACAGCAAAATCTTCCGGCAGCACCCCAGAACCGCAGAGAGAGAATGAGAAAGAATAGAAAATTTGGAAAGCCACGAATTAGCCTAAACTAAGGCCCATACTATCAGACCCAAGTCTGCTATACCAGTCTATAAGGATCAAGTCCATCCAAATCGACGTCGGATAAATACTAAAGTCAACCAGGTGCATGGGACTAAGGCAACACTACCTTAGCCTATTCTAAGGTCAAAAATATCACTGCAATCATCAAACACAAGAAAATAACCCAAGCTCACGTATGCAACAACAGATAACCACCCAACAGATAACCCATAACAATTCATCAACAACCCTATTCAACACCCTACTCTAAAGCATGAAACTAACCCCGAACAGTCTAAAAATCAACCCTAAATGAAGAAATCAGAGAAGAAGAATAGAAATACTAGCTACCCAACCCGGATTCACTCAAGTCTACAAGTAATTACGCATTCAAGCTCAATCCAGGAGGAAGGGAACTGTAACCAGCCAGAAAACTGATCACGTGCGCTCCAAGTCACTCTGCCAAAGCTTTCCCCTTCCGAACGGCCTCAAACTACTGCCACACTGTCAAAAATAGAGTCACAGCGTCAATACAGTCGTTTAGACACTAAAATCATCAAAATCGGAGACAAACTAATTTTGGAGTCAAAATTGGGAAATGTGGGACCCGCTCTAGAATTTCCAGAATTAACTCCGTGAAGAGGTCCTAAATCTTCCCTCGAGCTTGTGTTCCAAAACGGAGGATCTCTCGGTGCTCGAAACAACTCCATGCAAAAACAAACCAAAATGCAAAACGTATCACAAAAAGAGATCTGGGGCAGCCACTTATAACACAGATACACCACAATCAGAGACTTTACAACACGCTCAGGACAGTCACCCACACAGCCAACAAGATTCCGAGCACCTGGGACTTTGAATCACCCAAAACGGAGCTCTAGAACTAGAGATATCAAAGTTTTAAAATGAGGCAGAATCTGATTTTTCACTATTAAATAACAGCAGTTCTGGTCGCTAAAAGTCTAAATTCTAGTCGCTAAAGGTCTGCACCAGAAACCAGATTCTTCTATTTTTCAAAATCTCCGAACGGATCCTCGGAATTGGTTCGGGACCCGATGAAAATAAACCAGATATGCTACCCCACTAAATTTGACATTCAGACTCAATGGCGCAGTCCGAATTTCTATATGAGGTCATTTCGACAAAAAGTGGGTCCCACACCCAAATGCCATTTTTAGCCAATTTCCACAACTGGCCTCGAAATAAGACCGGAAGCCCCCGAAAGCTCTCGAAGGGGCATTCTAGACCATACTTGGCATTCCAGAACTAACCGCGCTGACGAAATTTTCATCCGAGTGCGTTTACTAAGAATGTTGACCAAAGTCAACTTTAAGCAAAATTTCAAAGGCTAAAGAGCTAACTGGCACCAAAATCACACCGAAAGCCCCGGGACTCAGGCCAACCATGCTTTTAGCCTAATTTGGCCGCCCCAAAGCTGATGGAACCGTTAGAATACCCATCTGAGGTTGTTTACCTAAAGTTATGATCAAAATCAACTTTTCAAGGTTCAAAAGCTTCAAAATAGGAAAATAGACGTAAAAACCAAACGAGCGACTAGGCAATCAAACCTACAGTGCCAGCAAGTCAGAAATGACTTGGGGTCGCTACAGGAAAGCTCTAACTGACAGAAAAGATGCACAAACATGCGGATGACCTGAAGGGTCATTATAGGGGGTGATGCACTGAGTTGACTCGGCAAGCTAAGTCGAGCTCACCGAATTGGTTCGGCGTGTCACCCATTACACTCCCCATTGCCTTTTTGTTATAATTTTATACCTGTGCATTCTGAACATTCGGCGAGCCCCCTTTAGCTTCCCGAATGAACTCGGCGCCTCGCCGAGTAGTGTTTCCATTGCCAATTTGATATGAGTTTTTGCCTGATTTCAGTCTGTTAATTTCGGCGATGCCTCTCTAGCTCGCCTAAGTGAATTGGCGACTCACCTATCTATTTGGTGAGTCCTTCTGCATTTTTTTAGAGTGACCTCTTTTCTAGCCGATTTCGATTATTGCTTGTGTTGGTTGTCTATTTTCACAAGTATGGCAAGACCCAAACTTTCCGTACATGGTCCTCCATCCAGAAAGAAGGCCAAAGGGGTAGTGATCACTTCTGAGGTTAAACAACCTCGACCCCAACAACATAAAGCCCAACCAAAGGGGAGGGGAAATAGAAGGTCTATGAGAGTTCCTCCTCGGATAGTGAGGAATTATTTATACAGTCTACCTCCACGGATTCTATGAGCGAGGAGAGTGAGGATTCTGGGACTCCTATTGGAGAAATTCTTAAGAGGACGCGAGCCGAGTTGCGGTCTAAGGCATTTCATGACCCATTAGCAAGGGGTACTACTTCTACTACCATACCTGAGCCTCCGACAGCTTCTACTCCTGCTCCTCCTACTCTAGCTCTAGTTCCGGCCCCGATTAATCTTTCTAGGTCGATCAATCATTTGAAGTCCGAGGGTTTATGCACAATCCTCAAAGAAAAGAGGTTGTCCACCGATGGGGTGGTGGACAGGTATCCAGAGGTGTGGGAGACGCTTCGCTTTCACAATTTCTATATATTCACCAAGCCTCGGAGTCCCTATGTGCCTAAATGGGTTCGAGAGTTCTATGAGTCCTATGTCGGGTTAATCCCAAAGAGTAAGAAGCAGGCCCAATCAATGGTACCTGTAGATTTCATCATGGTGTGAGGGAAGAAGGTAAAGTGCAGCCTAACAAAAATCAATGCTGCATTTGGTTGCACAACCTGAGTTCGGCACTCTTTAGCCGACAAGATTAAGCTGAAGACACTGGACGACCTCAAAGGATTGTTGGCCCCTCTGATTAGTGATGCTTCCCCCCAGTGGCTTGAGGTCGGTGCCATCATTGAGAAGAAGGACTTAAATATAGCTGCTAGATATTGGTTTGGGTTTTTAAGCAGCACACTCATGCCTTCTTAGAACGAGTCCATTCTCTGACACCCGAAGGCCGCTCTTTTGGGTTGCATTAAGGACAGGCACATGCTTAATTTGGGGATGATCACCGAGAGGGAAATTTTAATGAGAGAAAAGTAGCAACAAACTTCCCTACCATTCCCCATTTTGATTAATGAGCTTTGCAAGTGGGCCAGTGTGCCTTTCAAGGCGCAGATGGATATTGAGGTCATTTCGACCTCGTCTAATGACATCCGGTGGATCGAGGCCGAGTATATGAAGGATGAGGCTAAGAGGAGGAGGAGACCTCCGGTAGACACGTCTCCGGTTGTTAATATTGATACCATGGAGATCGGTTCCCCTCCTTCCGCAATTGAACCGATATGTACATATGTCCCTGATGCTCCTGCTACTTTTGCATCTGCACCAGGCCCCTCTTCTACCACTGCACCCACTCCAGCTCCTGGCTCTCGACCTTTGACTCAGGCCATGATTATTAAGATGGGGCACTTTGCCCATTCCGCTGATGTGCGGGCTTCACGAGTCGAGGCAGCTGTTCTGACTATGATTGAGCATGCCATCGCAGTGGCACTTGCTCCTATTAGAGCGGAGTTGGTGGTCCAGCTTGCATTGAGATGTGGACGAGCTGAAGTCCATCGACATTACCATTCTATGGGGTAGTGTGGATGTTTCTGAGGGTACTAGTGCTAATATTCCCTCACCTACCACCACCGGCGTTGCCCCAATATCTGAGGATGAGGGTGATTCTGACGCACTGGAGACTGATGAGGAGGACCTTGCTATGCATCATAGTGAGGTGTATATAGATCTTAAGGATTTGGAGGGCGACATGGTTTGAGCTCCCACTGCTGATTCCCTTCGTGAGACATTGATGATTTGGTCGAGTAGGACCAGCACACCGTAGAGGACGCACCACCGATGCTCAGGTTGAGGACACACCGCCGACCTAGCTGGACAGGGGGACTCTCCTTTGCACTTCCTTTATCTCTTGTCTTTATTTTTTAGTCCGCATTGAGGACACCATATTTTCTTTTTGGTGGGGTTGCCCCGTTTGATTATATGTTCTTGATTGTTGTTTTTGTTTTAATTTATGAAGTTATTTTAATTGGAAGAAATGGTTTTGGTTCCTCGTGATATCTCTCTCTACTTATCTTTGTTGGTTACGTGTTGAATGAGTGAATGCAGTTCTCTTGTACTTTTGAGTGCCAATTGTGATCAATATTGATGACTTGAATAGTGCTCTCGATTGAACGATATGTTTGTGTGAGTCCAACGAGGTAAATTGGAGTTGCATAGTCTTGTGTAAACTCTTAGCATCTCATTGTGACTAGTGAATTGTTGATGGTGAGTCTTGCAATGACCGTTGCACGCAAGTTTGACTCGTAGAGTTGTGATCCACAATTATGTTTAAATGCCATGTGTGGTGAGCTTTACTTGAAAGGTGTGTATGATGATGCCTAGAACCTTCCCCGGTAGTCCAATTGACTAAACATTGGTGAATGTAGGAAATGATCTTAGGCATAAATTTTTTAGGGTAAACCTAATCGCTATACCTATGTTGGCCACCTTGTGAGTGTGTGAACCTAGCTTGGCACCATTTGAGTCTATCCTTTTCTTTGGATTAAAACACAAATGCAAAGACCCTTAGCTGTTTTTTTGAAAATGCCATGTCTTTCCCACCTATAACCTTCGTGAAGTATTGGTTAGTTTGAATAGCCAATTTATGCCAAAAGCCTAAGTTAGGGGTGTGGTGAGAATGAAGAAAGAAATTGAGCTAGAGGTTCGGAACTTGATCCTTTGGAATATTGTGTGTGAAAAAGATGGAACCCCTCCATTTAAAAAAAAGGAAGAAGAGATGAAAAGAAAAGAAAGAAAAAGATTCAAATAAGATAGTGCCGTGGTGCATTGGTGTAAAAATAAGAATGGGTGTTCCTAAAATTGTTTTGTGTGCGGCAAAGTGACAAAGGATCAGTTGAGAAGTAGAAAAGTGGGAAAGAAAGGGAAGGAGAAGTAAATTGGGAACCGTGCTTCACGAAGGTAGAGTCACTAACCCAAGAATGATCATACCTTGAACCCCAGCCACATTACAAGCCTCGAAAGCCCTTTTTGATCCTACATAAACCTTGTGAATGCTAGGTGGAAAATCCAGGCAAGCCTATGGGTAGAGTTGTGCATGCTTTTCTCTTTTGAGAGTGTGAGTGTTGTGTTGATTCCAAAATGTTGATCTTCAATTGACTTTGCAAGAGAGCGCAATCCTTTTTGGTGTAAGGGTATTCAAATATTTTTTGAAGGCATAAATCTGCGTTTAAAGTGAGCACTTGTGAGTATAGACTTTAATTGATGATGGCTAGTCAGAATTTGAAGCTTTTAGTGTACATTTGATCGTTGCATATTAGATTGAACCTTGTGTGCATTTTCATGTGGATTTTCAAGGAGCACTATTTGTAGACACCCTTATTGAACTGATTGATCTCTTGTTTTACTTGAGGACAAGCCAAAGTTTAAGTTGGGGTGTTGATGAGTCGATAGTTTAGACTCATTTAGAGCTTCATTTATACTAAATTGGTGTCCTTAATGCCTATTTTGCACTCATAACTAATGTTAAATTGTTTATGTGCAGCAAGGAGACTTGAGAATGAGGCAAGGACAAGATAATGCAAAAAGAACCTGAAAATTTGACAAATTGGAGGAAAATGAAGGTTGGAGCTCGCAAAAGATAACTCGGCGACTCGCCAAGTGGATGTGCATATCGCCTAAAGTTCAAGTAGACAAGGAGAAGATTCAAGTCAAGTCGGTGAGATTGGGAGCTAATCAGTGAGTCGCCAACCAGTTAGGTAAGCCCGACTTACATCGCCTAAAGTTCTAGTACAGAGTCATGTTGAAGCCAAGAAGCAGAAGGCGAAGAAGAGCAACTCGGCGTATCACCGAGTAGATCAGTGAGCCCGCCTAATATCGCCGAGAGATCCTGTGTTTCAAACTGTGGGAAATTTTTGTGAAAGTATAAATAGAAATTTTGAAAAGAGAGTTGAGGGATGATTGAGTTAGGAACCAGGATTTCAGACTAAGAAATACATTTGCACTTTGAGTGTTTTGGGGATTGCTTTTGAACAATTCTTGTGGGTTTTCTTTTTGGATTAAAGACATTGGGTTTTAATTGCTTTCATTTGCTTGTTGAAGACCTTGTGAATCAATGGCTAACATCTTTGGTAACAATTTCTTCACTATTGCTATGATTGGTTAAAACTCCAATGCCTTATGGGTGTGATTACGTGTTCAATTACTTAATTAGCTTGTGGGTCTTATGGATTGTTGAATTTAATGCTGATTTAGAATGGGTTCAGTTGTTAATTCATGTTTTCATCTTATGAATTGAAGTTGCAAATTCAGTTCTAGTTTATATCTCTTTGTATGCTTGTAGAATATGCATTTGAGTGGAATTAGCAATTGATGATTGTATGAGTTGTTGCTTGTACTACCCAGCTTGTTAAAGTGGGTTGAATTAAGGTATACGATTGTTCTCTAAGTGTAGTGCTTGTTGGGGTTTGATAGAACACAATTGAAAGCATGATAGTTGATTGTAAAATGGCTATCGTAGTCGTAATCTTGCCTACTTATTATGATTCAGCATATTTAAGCAATTCGTAATGACCCATCTAGTGAAATTAGTAATTGAACACTCACACATCTCTAAGGTCCCATCTCCCATTGTTTGATTTGATTGTTACTCGTGTTTGTTACCAAAAATTATCTAACCTCTTTATTATTGATAATTGAAAACTCAATGCCGTACATTCTGTCTCGTTTTATTTTTATTTACCTAGAAAAGATTAGATCACTATAGTACTTCGTATTCAAATTCTTTACTTGATCATTCCTCGTGGGATCGACCCCAACTCATCGTTGGGTTTATACTTGCTAGCGACCGCCTACACCTTGAATCATTATAGGTGTAGTTGAGCGTTATCAGAAGTCATACGATACCTAGGTCCAAATCATAGAGTGTTACATCATATTTTTATTAAGGGTGTTTTGGTCTTTTCCTACCCAATTCACCCCTAAACTATGTCATTTTCAGCCAATAACTACCCCTATAACCATTTCTACCCTTCAAACTTAGCCTAATTCCTCTCATTCACTCAATTCTCCCAAATTCCCCAAGTTTTCTTCTCCAAATTCTCTCAAGAGCTGTCAAGGTGGAATTTAAGGTTTCAAGCTTCAAGGTCTCATTCTCCTAGCATTATTAAGGCTTTGATTATCAAGGTATGTGGGAATTCATCAATAGACTCCTTTCATCCATTGAGTCCCAAAAGAATCCCAATCTCCTAAATTGATTTCTCTTGATTCTATTAGGGTTTTATGCAAATCTTCATGCATCCTATTTATTATGATTCAATTATTTATAGTCAATCTTATTATGCATGATTTAATTCAGTTACATGCTTTTCAATTGATTTCATATGGAGCCATGTCTATGCCTATTTTATGAACTTGAATTATGAACAATACTTATGAATTTCATGAATTATGATTATGAAATTGATTAAAGATTTATTCATGTTTTATGAAAATAATGATTTATGACTAAAGGGTGCTTTTAAGATAAAGTGTCAATGATCTGTGAAGGGTTTTCTCACAATTGAAAGGAATCATGATTTAGATACTTAGATAAGTGTCTATTATGAAAACGTTTATGGAAATCGTGATTTTAAAAGGAGCTATTCTAAATATGAACTTATGATTGGATTAGTAGCCTTTAATTGTTGCCCTTCCAAGTTTTATGATATGATTATGATTATGTTTATTGCGTTGGGATTTTACTTAACGCCGATAGAAATTTGATATGGAGGCTTTATTGTTAGTAGAGGTTTAGTCTTTAGTAGCAATCTCCTTGTCCAAAACTACGTGCCCCCATAATATTGGTCTTTGAAATATATAGCTAGTGAATCCACCTAAACTAGGTGATATGGTCCTTACCTTGGCAAGTAGGACAACCTTTTTTTGATGTGGGGAAGACACTGGATTTCATGTTATAGCTCACATGGTCTATGTTGGTTAAATGGTAAATATCTCACAAATGAACTATATTTTCTCCAAGTTTTTATGAAAGCTTTCCTTATGATTTTAAATATGTATTGACCTTATCTATGTTTCATGGTTTCTCTTTAAAGGCCCTTACTATATTTTACTTGGTCATGCATATCATGTTTAAAGTTCCTCATATTATCATACATAATTTTTATGCATTTCCCCATACTTTGTACATTCATAGTACTATATTTGTGCTTGATTTATCTCGTAATATAGGGACCAAAGCACCTCCTTCCAGATGTGGTTAGTATCGACATTGCTTAGTTGTTGATCGCTTGGATTGGTGATACCTCACGGTTCAAGGATAAGACCATTGATGCTTTACTATTTTGCTGTCATTTTCAGTTTTAGACTTGTACGTGGTGCATGGGTTACGTCCCAGCCACTTTTATGATGTTAGAAAGGCTTATGCCAGACTTAGTAGTTTTCTGTGTATTCTCATTTATGCTATGTGTAACACCTCAAATTTGAAAAGAACAAAAATATTTGGTTTTCAGGTCTGGTACCAGTACTGGCGAAAGCCATCTACAGACTGTAGGTTCACTTACGGGCCGTAGGTGGGAACCGTAGTTGGCAAGGTAAACTTTTTGAAAATATCAAGTTTTAGGATCCCTTCTACGAATCAACAGGACAGTATGTTATTGTTTCAATGGATCGTCGGTAGGTCTCGTATGTCTCTCCAGACTTGGTGGAATTTTGAGGGGTTCAAGGTTGGACTGACGTTTGGTATGTATGGTCCGTCAATGAACCTACAAATCGTACATGGGGTCTCATCGTTTGAAGGTCTAAAACAATAGTTTATGAACTCTTCTACGATTGATCAGGACAGTCTGTGGTTGGACTTACGGATCGTAGGTCATGACCGTAGGTCGAAGACGATAGTTATTTCTAAGGGTCTTTTGGTCTTTTCCTTAATTGATGTATTCCTAATCTAAGTTGGTTAAGCCCTAATCCTAGACCCTATATAAGGCTTCTACGCCTAATTCTACCCTTTTCTAATCACTTCCAACTTCCCCCAAAATCCCTCCAAGTTTCCTCTCAAATATTTCTCTCTCTAGAAGCTTGAAAAAGTAGAAGGAGAACCTAGGGTTTCAAGATCAAGTCTCCTAATCCTCCATTGCTAGTGGGCTTTTGGCATCAAGATATGATAGCTTTCACCTATGGAGTCCTTTCCTCCATAGGGCTCCTAAATTCTCCAATTCGCAAAGTTAGAATTCTCCAATTGAAATTAGGATTTTCTTCTATCTTATGGGTTCTTCCAAATTATGGTCTAATTGGTTGAATTAAGTGTTTTTATACATGAATTGAGTTAATTACATATTTTGAAGTTGAATCCTCAAGAACCTATGTGAAATCCATGACTTCTATACTTTGATCATATGATGAGGTTTCGAACTAAGAAAGGAAAAGTTATGAAAATTGCATGATTTATGATTTCTAAGCTATGTTCTATGATAAAGTTATGAATGATCAAAAGATGGATTTTATGAAAATATGCATGTTCTATTATGAAACTTATGATAATTTAAGATTGCTTTGAGAGTGAAGCTTTGATGTTGTTATTGTGAAAGTATTTTCTCCCATAAAGGATTCACAAGGGTTGAAAGGTTTTCTCAACTAAACTTTGAATCAAGATTAATGAGCTATTCTAATGATAAGACAAGAGGCGATTACCCATATCTTCTAATCATGAAATAAGTTATGAATTATGACTAATCCGTGAGAATTATGCGTAGCACCAAGTGGATATTGAGATGGAAGCTCTTCCGTTAGTAGAGACCGGGTTTCTAGTAGCAATCTCCTTATCTCATAACTATGTGCCACCATAGGTTGTCTTAGATATACATTAGTTAGTGGATCCCCTTAAGCTAGAAACTATGGTTCTTACCTTAACAAGTAAAGGACACCTCTTTTCGGTGTGGGGTAGACACCGGATTCCATGTTATGGCTCACATGGTCTATGTTGGTTAAGGCTCACTCCCTACAATAATGAACTAAGGTTATTTTCTAAAGGCTTTTTAATCATATGTTGTTTCAAGATGATTTCCTTGCGTTGACCATGTCTTTTATCTCATATTTCCTACCATGTAATCACAAGATTTAACTTGGTCAATGTATCTTGTTTATAGCCCTTTTTGCATGATTTTTTAACCTATATGCATAGTTATCATACTTGGTACATTCTTGTACTAATGCATACTCTAGCCTACATTTTCTCACAAGTGTAGGATCCGGCTCCTCTCCATCCTCCCGTGGCTAGTTCGTTGTGATAGAGACTTTGAAGACTTGGTGATTCCTCATATGTTCGAGGACAATGCCTTGTTTATGCCTTTATGTTATTTCATATTAAGACTTGTATGGGTTACATCCCACTTTTGTTCTATTCATGTATTATAGGCTTTGAGATTATGTTTAGACTTTTGCTACTCTTTGATGTAAATTGTCTTTGAACTTCTTATCTACTACTATCTTGTACGATGTATGCTAAGTGGCTTGTATAGGGCCTTTCGGGGTCTTGTACAGCATATCAAGTCTAGGGGTACTTAAGGTCGTGAAAAACATGGTATTTAGAGCACAAGGTTTTAGAAAGGTCCTAGGAAGTCTCAAAAGCCACGTCGAGTAGAGTCTTGTTCATGTTTGTGAAGCACGCCACACTTATGAATGAGAGGATATAAGATGTTTAGGAAACTTCACTTCTTTCATCACTCTAAAGTCATGCGATAGAGTTTAACTCTATATATCTCTCTCCTAATCCCTGTCAGATGCTTTTCAGGATATGGCTACTCGAAGGGCATATTCTATGCAAGAGAGAATGTGGAACAAGAAGCTCCTCAAGAAGTTGCTCAAGTTTCGATCGACCATTTGGCCGAGCAACTGACTAATGTAGAGTTTAGGGTTGCTTTTCAAGTGTTGGACAAAGTCATGACGGCTCAAGCCAATAGGGAGGCTATGGTCCCCGTGAACCAAAATGTGGGTACGACGACATCCAGAGTGAGGGACTTCACTAGGATGAACCCTCCGGAGTTTCATGGGTCTAAGGTTGAGAAATATCCTCAAGATTTTATTGATGAGGTGTATAAGGTGATAATGATCATGGGTGTAACCCTGGTGGAAAAGGAAAAATTGGCCACTTATCAACTCAAGTGGGGTTTGAGCAATGGAAGAGTGAGAGGGTAGTTGATGCGGGTCCTCTTGATTAGGAGAAGTTTAAGGTTGCTTTCCTTGATAGGTTCTTTCCCCTTGAGATGAGGGAGGGAAGGGTGCTTGAGTTCATCAACCTTCGTAAAGGAAACATGAGTGTGAAGGAGTATGCTTTAAAGTTCACACAATTGTCTAGGTATGCTCCTACTATGATTGTCGATCCTAGGGCAAGGATGAGTAAGTTTGTTTCGGGAGTGTCCGAAATGGTGGTCAAGGAATGTCGTACCGCTATGCTCATCAATTATATGGAAATTTATCATCTAATGGTTCATGCTCAATAAATAGAAGAGGAAAAACTTAAGGATAGGTATAGGGAGGCAAAGAGGGCCAAGACTGGTGATGGTGATTTTTCACATTCAAGGACCGATGTATATGGTCGTTCTAAGTTTTGACAAAGGTTCTCCGGTCAAGGTTCCTCCACTATTCCTCCCAAGTTCAACAGGGAAGGGGTATCTAACCCTAAGCCTCAAGGAGGGAATGGTGGTGGATTTTCATCGGCTACTTGTGCTAAATATGGAAAGAAGCATGAGGGTAAATGCTTAGCCGGCACGGATGGTTGCTTCGGTTGTGGTAAGAGTGGTCATAAGATAAGGGATTGTCCATCACTCGCGGCCAAGGGAAGGTCAGGTAGACAAGCTCCACCTAGTGGTTTGGGTTCAAATGCTCCCAAGCAAAACAGATTTTATGCACTTTAGACTCAACATGATCAAGAGAGTTCTCCCGATGTTGTTACCGGTATGTTGAAAGTCTTTCATCTTGATGTTTATACTTTGTTTGATCCCGGTGCCACCTTATCCTTTGTGATGCCATGTGTGACTATTAGGTTTAATGTTCTTCCGGAAGTGTTGTTAGACCCCTTTTGTGTCTCTACTCTTATTGGTGAATCTATTGTGGCTAAGAGAGTCTATAAAAATTGTCCCATCTCCTTATCCCATAGAGCCACTCATGTTGATCTTGTAGAGCTTGATATGTTAGATTTTGATGTTATTCTTGGGATGGATTGGTTGTATTCATGTTATTCTTCTATTGATTGTAGAACCCGAGTGGTCCAGTTTCAGTTTCCAAATGAGCCTATCCTAGAGTGGAAAGGAGGAAATTATATGCTTAAGAGTCGATTTTTTTTCTTGTATTAAAGCTAAAAGATGATTTCTAAGGGTTGTATATGCCATCTTGTTCGGGTAGGGATATGGATTTTGAAACCCCTATTTTTGAGTCGGTCCCCATTGTAAATGAATTTTTGGAAGTGTTTCCCCATGAATTACCCGGTATTCCTCCCAAAGGGAAATTGACTTCGATATTGACCTTCTCCCAGATATACAACCTCTCTATATTCCTCCTTAACGAATGGCTATGACAGAACTTAAGGAATTAAAGGAGCAATCGAAAGACGTATTGGATAAGGGCTTCATCCGACCAAGTATCCCGCCATGGGGTGCCCTAGTGTTGTTTGTTTGAAAGAAGGATGGTTCGCTTCGAGTGTGTATTGATTATCGGCAATTGAATAAGGTTACTATCACTACAAGAAATGTCACCTATTGTGGCGACTAAGGTCGCTGCAAAAACCCCAAAAGTTGCCACTAAATATCTATAGCAGCGACAATTGGGACGTGGCTAGTACTTCCATAGCTAAAGGTTATTTTTTACGACAATTTAAAGTCGCCACAATAAATCTGTATTTGTGGCGACACTTGTCATCACAATAACTCAGATTGTATGCCACAGAGTGATAAATGCATGCCTGATGGAAATAGTTTCAGGCATCCTTGCATTTAAGCGATTGTGTTTGTGTGCTATAACATTGGCATACTATGTGAATCCGAACAATTGTGGGACACTGAATGGGATTGATGATCTCATAAGTATTTGCTTTATTTGTCTCCTTTGTTCTTTTGTTTCATTTACTTCCTTTCTGTTGGTTAGTGACACTGAGAAAATATGCAATTTTGATATCTGAAAAACATGGTTATGTTGGAATTGGGAAGTCACTGCCCTGTCGCTAGGGATGGACATTCGGTACTGTTGGTTCGGTTTGATCTCTCTATCTCTTTCGATCTATCAGAAAAGATCAGGCTATCTATCAATCGATTTAAAAATAGCACGCTCATCTCGCTTTTCGTTCATTTTTGCCACGAAAACATAGCCGCCATAATAAGAAGCAGGCGAAGCAGCTAGAAGTACTCGCTTCACGCCCTTGAATTTTTATTCACGAATGAATTGGGAAAGCCAACAGAAAGATTCGATTCTCACTTCATAGAGCCGGTGCTGTTGTTGCCTGCGCGTAGGGCCGTCCCCCACTCATATACGAATACCGAACCGTAGTTTGTTTGGTTTGGGTTTGGCATCATGTATATATAAATAAATGTGGCATCATTCTCTTTTAAGTGTGTCCAAGCACAATCTTGATCTGGAAGTGTCGGCGAGCTCAACCAAGTCCTGATTTGAAAGCAATTTTTTACTCTTTGCTCACGTTAACTGATGAAACAAAGTTGTTAAGCTGGGTCAAATACAATCTCTTCGACCAATTCGGCGGTGGTGACAGACAAATCTGTTTTGATTGTTAAAAAATTTGGGTATTTTGGTTCCGAAATGAAATACCCTAGAACAGAAAATGAACTTGTCAAAAATCATAATCGAAGATTGGCTGAAAAATTGATTGAGTAACCATTTGGTTCGGTTTTACGTACACCGCTGAAAGAAAAATATGACAACTATTAGCTGAGCAAGGCTCCTTAGCAAGCATATGCTCAATTGGTATCCTGTGTACTCTTCATTTGTATCCCTTTTATTTAAAAAATTGAACTACATATGATTTGTAAACACATACTACAATTTTCTTGCGAGAAGAATGAACCGCAAATAAAAATACATAGGAATTTTATCAAATATGTCTTAGTGAAATTTAATTTTAAGCCAATAATTAATTAAAGAGCCTCGTCGAAAACCAAAAAATGTAGTTCATTTAAGAAAATACTAATACTACAATTTCACCAAAAAATGGATAGGAGTAATCATTTTTTTATATGCATACACATAAAAAATTATGTATCGCGAACTAAATTACTATAAAAAGATATAAATTTATTGATGCTCTATTTTTTTTTAAAAATGAAATACACTAATTATGTTACATGACTGTTCCTAATTAGTGGTTCACCATTATTCAATACAATGGATGGATGGCCAAAAGTCAATGGAGCCCAATCATTGGTAAAATCATATTCTCTCTCCTGAACGTAACGCTATATAAAGCTCCTCATAACATGATGGTTAATTCATCCATCTTCTTCTTATATATGCATGTTCAATTACTATAGAAATGACTAGCGTAACCAATTAGAGGAATAACCTCTAACCGCGGGCGCCATTAGTTGTTTTTTATTTTTCTTTAATACATGCATGCATGTTCTCCTTGTCCGGTCGAATATTTATAAAAAATAAGTAGTACAATTAATTCGATACATACATATATATATATATATATATATATTTAAGATGGTGGGGAAAATAGTGGTTTCGTTGGTATCGTTGTTTCTTGTGGTAGGTGTTGTATTGGGAGTGGCGATCGTCCTGCACAAAGGGTCAAAAGATAATGGTGGACAAAGTCCGAAAGTTCAAATGAAGGCATCCATTGTGGAGTTCTGTAAACCTGCGGAATTCGAAATAGCTTGTTTTAAGAGTCTTGATGCAGTGGCTAAGAACGATAGTGCTACGATGAAAGACTACCTGTTGGCTTCGTTGCAAGTGACAGGGGATGAAATAAAGAAATCTTTAGAGGTGGTGGAAAAGGGTAGTCCTATCGATAATAAAACGGATCCGTACAATCACATGGCAGTAGAGGATTGCAAAGAGCTGTTGCAATATGCGGTGGAGGAACTCCAGGACTCCTACTCTATGGTTGGGGATACCGCATTGCATTCCCTTGGGGATCGTGTTAGCGAACTATTGAACTGGCTCGGTGCGGTCTACTCCTATCAAAGCATGTGTCTCGATGGTATAATCGATAAGCCTGATTACAAAGAAGCCTTAGAAAATGGCATGCGGAATGCAACCCAACTCACACACAACGCAATCAACATTGTAGCAAAGATTTCAACCGTCCTCCAAGCCTTCAACATCTCAAGCACCATAACTACTACTACATCTACTTCGAATAATCGTCGTCGCCTCCTTGGTTACCCTACCTGGTTTCCTGTTGCTGACCGTAAGCTTTTAGCAGGAGGACGACACAGGGCAGCTCCTCATGCAGTGGTCGCCAAGGATGGCAGTGGTCGGTACAACACCGTAGCTGCTGCCCTCACTGCCTATCCTAAAAACCATAGAGGCAAATACATAGTCTATGTCAAAGCTGGAATCTATGACGAGCATGTCATCATCTCTAAGAAGCAACCAAACGTCTTCATCTATGGCGATGGAGCAGGGAAAACCATTATTACTGGACATAGAAACTTTGGTATCATGAAAATACCCACCCAAGACACTGCTACTTTTGGTAAGTATATTTATATATAGTAGTATTAATTATACCGATAGATCGATGATGATGTATATAATGATTAATTAATTAAAATGCCATGTATGAATGCAGCTGTTCTTGGCAATGGATTCGTTGCTAGGGGAATTACCTTCCGCAACACCGCTGGTCCACAAGGCCACCAAGCTGTGGCTCTTCGAATTAACGGTGATATGGCTGCTGTTTTTGACTGCAGCATTGAAGGTTATCAAGACACCTTGTACTATCAAAACCATCGCCAATTTTATCGCAACTGTGTCATCTCTGGTACGATAGATTTCATCTTTGGAAGGGGGTCAGCAGTAATCCAAAATAGTTTGATCATAGCGAGGAGACCTTTGGACAGCCAGTTCAACACGATCACAGCTGATGGCAAAGAAATAGCGAACAAACCAGGTGGCTTGGTGTTCCAGAACTGCAGAATCGTTCCAGAAAGGGAATTGTTTGCAGATAGGTTCAAGCTGGCAACATACTTGGGCCGTCCCTGGAAGCCTTATGCAACGACTGTATTCATGGAGAGCGAATTGGGTGATTTCATCCGCCCAGAAGGTTGGATGATATGGCAAGGACAATCATTCGAGCGGACATGTAATTACTACGAGTTTGCCAACCACGGACCCGGTGCAAACATCAATAACAGGAACAGGAGCTTCAAGAACTTTCGTCTTATTAACCCAATTGAAGCTGTTCAATACACAGTCGACCGCTGGATTAATGGATATCTCTGGTTGAGGCACACTGGTGCACCTTTTTACCTTGGCCTCGGAGGAAGATAAATTCCATACTTATTTTTAATTCCATATATATTATATACGACCGGAACATTATAATATAATTGATCATTCATTACTTTCTTTTTTTAATTTATTGATGTTGCATGCATGATTAGAATCTTCTTTACCTGTCTCAACTCATCATAACTACGTACGTTATATATATATATTTCCTCGCGAAAATAGAATTAACATACTACCTATGCTATATAAACAATAATCAAAGAGAGGAAATCAACGAGATGATAGGAAAATGACGAGTCCGGAACCAAAATGGCCATTTTTTTCATTCAAAATGCATAAACAGCCTATCAATTTATTTTTAAACCAAAAAGGACAAATCGCTCCTGAGGGAGCGATATCCTTTCAACATAGTAACATCGTTACCTCCATGTTAAAAAAATCGCTGCTCTGGCAGTGATTCCTTAAAAAAAAAATTACTAATATCGCTGCCACAACAACGGTTTTTTGTATTTTATTTTTTTTAACTAAAAACGCTGCACTGGCATAGATTTAAATTTTTTTTTAAAAGGAATCGCTGTTGGTGCAGCGATTTCCAACCCAAATTTTTTTTTTAATTTGTTTCTAAAAATAAAAATAAAAATTTGTAACTAATCGCTGCATGTGCAGCGATTTTAACTTCTTCTTTTTTTTTAATTATTTTGCCAACTTCCTATTTTCCTTTATTTTTCCTTTTTACCAACATATATATTTTCCCCAATACGAATTGTACTGCAAATAATATTCTTCCTCAAATTTTTTTTTAATTGTTACATGCAAATACTATTTACATGTCATGTAAAAATAAAATTAACTAAATCACATGCATTACCTAAAAAAAAAAGTTCACATGCTCCATATATTCTTCTTATAAATTGCCCAAAGTTGAAGTATAATTTTGTTAATAATATTCTTCCTTAATTTTTTTGTAATTGTTACATGCAAATACTATTTACATGTCACGTAAAAACAAAATTAGCTAAGTCACATGTATTACCTAAAAAAAAAGAAAAAATCCACATGCTCCATATGTTCTTCTTATAAATTGCACAAAGTTGAAGTATATAATTTTGTTAAAGTCTACCTCTCTCACTTCAAACTTTGTTAAAATTTTCAAAGTTTTTCATTTATAAGGTAAATTTTGATTTATTTTACTTTTAAACTTTAAGAATTAGTTATAAACATTTATTCTATTGTGAAAATATTCTTCTTTAAATAATTATATTAACATTAACAATTTTTTTGATATTTTGTGTATAGATATGCATCCTTCAAATATGTACGTACATCCTGGTCCTGTGGAGTATGATGTACTAAGAATTCAAGTTGATCATCGTTCTGAAGGAATTTGGGATGGTAGTTTAAGAGAAGAGAAAACTTGCTTATATACGCGTCGCGGTGATGTTGAATTTTGGCAACATATAAAGTATCATCCCTTACATCCTCGCATTCGTAAGTATTTTGAAAATGGTAGGTTTAAAGGAATTCTTGATGTAGGATTTGTGCCGTATGACTGCGGACTAATTTCTGCTTTAATTGAAAGGTGGCGTCCAAAAATGCATACCTTTCACATGCGAACTGGCGAGGCTACCATAATTTTGCAAGATGTAGAAATTTGTTCGGAATGGTGATAGATGGTAGTCCTATAATTTTAAATGGCGCTGATACTTTAGGAGTTTTGGGTAGACAAGAAATGATGTTGGAATTAATGGGATGGTTACCCGATAATGATTGTTTTTCTGGTGTTAGTAGACTGCTAACATTTAAATTAATAGAGCATATTGAGAGTTTAGAAGATATTACTGATCATTCAACTGAGCATGAGGTGCAACAAAGGTTCAGATTATATTTATTATGGTTATGTGGTGGTTCAATATTTTCAGATAAATCTAATAATAAGCATAATTTGGACCTTTCGATTGAGATGAGAAATTTAAACGTAATGTCAACACAAGCATGGGGAGCAACCGCATTATCATATTTGTATAATTGTTTATGTCGTGCATCAATGAAACAATCAAATGAAGTTTGTGGATTTCTCTCTTTAGTGCAGGAATATAATTTTTTAAAATTACTTTTTATATTTTAGTAATATGCACTTTTAAATTTAATTATATTCTAAAAATTTCTAAATTTTATTTATTGTAGATTTGGGCATGAGAACGTATTATTCCCCTACAACCATCACCGTTTCCTATAAGGACCAACCAACTTGAGGCTCCAACTTCGCTTGCACGTAAATGGACTCGGCATAGAAATCATCAAAATGAGGCATGAACTGTAATCGGTGTGATTAGGGATGCACTAGATAACCTAACTGAGGATCAGGTATTTAAATATTATTATTTTTATTGCAAAAAATTAAATTTTATAAGAAAATCATTGATGATACTGATTTTATTTAAATTTTCAACAATTCATATTTGTATCCCACTATCCAAGAAAATCATGTGAATATAATGACAAATATATAGATTTTTGGTAGGTTCTCAAAATAAAATATTTTATTGTGTTACATCAAATCATATGACATAATAGAAAAAAAATACCTTGTAAGATTATTTTAATTAATGTACATATCCGTTTTTATATTTTTGTCAAATATTTAATAATTATTTTACTTACATTTTTTATAGTTTATTTGGCAACCTTATTCAGAAGATGTTATTAATGGATTGCCTGAGTGGTGTCGGTTAGGACAATCCGTCTGGATGGCACATGTGCCACTCATTTGTGGAATTTATCGTGAGTGGCACATGGTTGATCGTGTTGTGAGACAGTTTGGTTATTTACAACATATTCCTGGATCGTGTACGAAATTTTTCGATCATCATTTTAATCGTGATAAACTATTCAAAATAAAACAAGAGGATATAGATGCGTTTAACTACACGCAATATTTATGGGAACATCGTCAAAATTCTATATTTAAACCTCCATTTGTAAGCGATCAAACAGATTACTTTCGTTGGTACATGAGGCATTCCCGCATGTTAATTGGAAATCCACAACATGATGTTCAAAGAGGATATCAACACATGGCAGAAAGACATGAGGCATTAGTATGTATATTATGAAAATTTAAAATCATTATACCGATCTTTAACAATTTTTTTGTTATTAATAATTTTTATTTATTTTAGGCTAGGGGGCAGGAAATGCAGTATCGTAGAGCTCGGATGATTGAAAATGATGAAAACAAATCTAATGAAATGAGACAATATGCAGAGGAGGTCGCTCGTATTTCAATGGAATCAATGAATGCGGCCTTTCAGGGAACGCGGTTGAGCTTTGCTCCTGATTACAATCCTCCCACTCAATACGAGGAACAACCACCAGTACAAGTATCCCGTCGATCGCGACAAACAACACCTAGAGATGGTGCACGTCGAGGTAGAAGGAGTGCTACTGAAGATCGTGGTCGTGGTCGTGGTCGAAATCGTATGGAGCATCATTTGATTGATGAAGATAATTTGATTGATAATAACGCACATTTGGTGGCTACTCCCGAGCCTTATTATCCCACGTTCGATTTTTCTGCCAGGCCTTCTAATACTAATGCTAATTTTTCAAGTCAGGAAACAGTTGGTTTTGTAACTCCACATGTTGCGATATCTGATTTTGCACAATTCAGCGGATCTCAGTATGGTATTCAACATTGTATGCGTGAATTTCCTATTCATAATTCTCCATTTGGTGGAAGGTTGAATTTTTCAAATGTAAGTATGCCAATTTTAATTGAAATTTTATAACATTTTCTTAATTTTTTTTGCATATTTATTTAATTATACTGTATTGTATTATAGGTAACTGTGTCCCATGATACAAGGTTTAATGCTGAAGCTTAACAACATTCAATATTTGTTAGAGAGAATCTCCCTAGAAGAACATCTAGGCGACACAAATCAACTAGATGTGGTACAGGAAGTCACTATCAAAATGAGGATGATTCGGATGATTCGGAAAATGAAGACGAAAATGAAGATGTAGAGGATTCGGAAAACTCAAAAGAATAACTTTTATGTATTTTTATTATTATTTAAAAATGTAGTATTTTAAATATGTTGCAGTAAGATTTTTATAAGTATTGAAATTTGTTGTTTTGTGCAAATTTCAATAAAGAGTTTGAATTTTATTGTTTTGTGCAAATCAAGAAGATTGTCTTCTTATTTTTTGTTTGCAGTAAGATTCTCCTCTTTTTTTTCAAATATTGTCCTTCTTCTTTTTTTAAAAAATTTTTGCAGTCTGTTTCTTTTTCAATTGTGCAGTATAGGTCAAATCAACTATTTATTACGGTATGGTAAAATATAAACTCACGGATCTATTTTTAATTTTTAATTTTAACTCATTTGAATGATCAATTTATTATTATACAAGACAGATTAAATAAATATCAACATGTATTTAAAAATGATATATTATTATATTAATAATAAGACAGAAAATTACATTCATCTTAAAAACATAAACAATATATTTAAAATCGAGTAGGACATCGTGCCTTTATGTGACCCGTTTCCTTGCAAACACTACATTTTCTGGCCATGCGACCATGAGCTATATCCATATCATTCTTAAGTCGGCTTCTTACTTGCACACTAGATGTTTGCATATATTCAGTATTTGCAATTAAATAAAATGGAGTTGGCGGCCAATACACTTCATCACCCACGGGGGTAAATGTCCCACTGTATGTTTGTTTGTAATATTTTGTACTGTAGAATTTGCTTACAAATGACTTTGACTCGATTCCACGGAGTCCACAAAATTTAATGGCATGCGAGCAAGACATACGATAGTTTCTCCATTTTTTCACAAGAACATTTCTTACCCTTGGAAGTAACTTTGTGGACATTTCCACCTTTACTATCATGAGCAAAAGTAAGAATTTCAAATACTCCATCACAAGTGTTGTAAGTCATCATATCAGTATGCCCTTGAGCTCTTTGATAATAATCATTAATTTTTTTTATCTATTGCAAGAGGCGACGATATTTTAGTTTGAAGTAATGCGACAGCAAGGTTGTTTCTTTCGACAAAGCGATCAACAAGAGCTTTGAACGTCATGAGAACCATGGCAGTTACAGGAAGCCCTCGATCTTTTTTCAATAGACCATTATACGACTCAGACACATTTGTCGTCATGGCACCCCATCTACGACCATCTTCCATATACATTGTCCATTTTTCCAAAGGAAATTCATTTAACAATATATATGTTGCAGGAGACGATGTTTTGATTTGTTGCATCCGTTGCACAAATTTCTTCTTTTGGTGCTCTGTAGCAGCCAACCACATTAATTTCTCGAGTTCACTATTTACAAATTTTTTATTAAAATTTGTTTTAAGTGTCGAACACAAAATATGTGGTATGTGTTGGGTGGACTCAACCAATCATAAGATTGAATACATTGCAAGATTCCTTGATGACGGTCAGAAATGAGACCAATTCCTTGTCGCTCGCAAACAACATGTGTCCATAATAACTTGAGAAATCATGACCAAGACTCAAAACTCTCACGTGCAACTAAAGCATATGCAAGTGGAAAAATATTTTCATTCGCATCAATCCCAACCGCAATTAATAGTTTCATATAGTACAAACCATAAAGATGTGTGCCGTCGATGGAAATTACTGGCCTACAACTTTTGAAACCATTAATGCTTGGTTTAAAAGCCCAAAAAATAAATTTAAAGATTTGCTCACCTTGCATTGTTGTAGAATGATGCTCCCACTCAATAATAGTGCCTGGATTGAATAATTGTAGTGCAGCCATGTATCGAGGTAATGTCTTAAATGAACTTTCAAAATCACCATAAACCATTTGAAATGTTTTTCTCCGACCTTTTTGTGCTTTCCTATAACTAGGAGTGTAGTGATGTTTTTCTTAATGATTTCGCCGACCATCTTAATATTTATATCTGAATTTTGCATAACATATGGTATCAATGAAGTGGCAATCATGTTACTATTCAAATTGAAATGATCCTCCTTATAGTTATCAGAAAGACAAGTATGCGATCCAATCATTTTACCTGCCTTCCACATACCACTTGAAATCTCTCTAAAGCGAATCATCCAATTACATCCCAATTCATAACACTTGCAAATAACTCTCCAACTTTTACTCTTGGATCGATCACAAAGAAATTCCTTTTTTATTGCAAGACTATGTGCTCTTACGGCAGATTTCATTTGTTTCTTATTCATAAATAGCATACCTAGTTGCATATACAAATTATGTTAATCAATATAAAATAAATAAGAAATACTACAAAATTTTAGTATTGCAACAATCGAACCTGACTGAATATTTTTAGGATTGTTTGTATTCCAAAGTGCAGTTCGAATAGAACCATCATCTCTTGTATAGATAAAATCTTCTGCACTTTCTTCACTGTGATCTAAGTATGGAATCATAGTAGCATGATGATTAACACTTTGATCTTCAACGGGTGCATTAGGTGCATCATCTACATCATCATCGTCATCATCATCTTCATCATCATCATCATCATCATCATCATCTTCATCATCATCATCATCATCATCATCATCATCAAACATTTCATTATTGTCTGTTAATTCATGCTCCAAAGGTTCATCACTATCCAACTCACCAACTCGTTCATCACCCATAACATTGTTGTTCACAATTTTTGCACAATAATTCACTGCATCTTCAAGTTGGTCACACCTATAAAATATAGTAATATAAATATATTCTATAATAAAATAATTTTTAATTTAATAGATAAGGAAATATCATTTTATGTACCTGTCAATTGACTCCGGTGGAAAAGAATGATGTCTATCACTTGGATTCAAATTATCCAAGTGCATGGAAGCATTGCTAGGCTCCCCCATATTGTAATCAGGCACACTCCAATCCAAACCTTCATATTGTGATTGTCTTTCAACTCCTTCCACTATTTGTTCTGGGACTGTATTCCTTGAAGATTCAATATTTAAATTTGAATATGTAGTATCACGAATATCAAATTCACTATCAGTAGGTGCTTGAACAATAGGACAATGCTCAATTGATACATACATATGAAGCGTCCTTACATTAATTTGATTAGCAAAATTTTCAACACCACGAAGAAACACAGCTAATGAATCATCATTCCAAATGCATGTCTCTTCATACATTGGGCTCCCATCAGATGTAAAGTAAGTTGGATATCTCCCAGTAATAATAATTACATCTTCTAGATCATTTATCTCCATTTTCTTCCTTAATAAGCACTGCAAACGATCATATTTAAGAGACAAAGGAAATATTTGGACTACTACAGGACGTCGATTATATCGTATAGAACCACCTTCATGCACAATATTACCACCCCAATATAAATTTACTCTCACCTTATCATCCATTTTGTTTTGAATGGACAAAATAATCAAAAATTTGAGCTATTTCAAACAAATGATAAAAGCTAAATTTTTTAATAAGGCGATTGAATTTTTGACTAAGAAGAATGATTAATTTGTGCAAAGTCATGAATATATAAGCCAATTTTTTCATATGAAATCGCTGTCTCAGAAGCGATTTTAAAAAAAAAAAAATTTAAGGAGATCGCTGCCAAAGAAGCGATTATTTTTAAAAAAAAAATCAATTTGGGGAAAATATATATGTTGGTAAAAAAGAAAATAGGAAGTTGATAAAATAATTTTTTAAAAAAAGTTAAAATCGCTGCACGTGCAACGATTAGTTACAAATTTTTTTATTTTTTTTTAGAAACTATTGGAAATCACTGCTCTAGCAGCCATTCCTTTAAAAAAATAATTTAAATCGCTACCAGTGCAGCGTTTTTAGTTAAAAATAAAATAAAATACAAAAAATTGTTGTTGTGGCAGCGATATTAGTAATTATTTTTTTTAAAGGAATCGTTGCCGGAGCAGCGATTTTCTTTTAACACGGAGGTAATGGCATTACTATGTTGAAAGGATATCGCTCCCTCAGGAGCGATTTGTCCCTTTTGGTTTAAAAAAAATTGATAGGCCATTTATGCATTTTGAAAGAAAAAGTGGTCCTTTTGGCTCCGAACGCGGAAAATGGCTGCCTGGAATAATTTCATGGGTAATTATTAAATTGTTACAAATTAAAGGGTAATTAAAGCATTGAAAATGTTGGAGGGAAAACAAGGTTGTGATATTATGGCAATTTCACAGTTCTCTATGACTTGTGCTTTCTATATAGGATTACATGTATTATGTTTCAATGAACTATATATTGATAGATTTTCACCTCACAACTATCCACTAGTAACCCAAAAATTAAAGTTGATGAGTATATCTACAGCGTGGAAGCAAGCTAGCCAACAAAGAGCATTGACAAAATCTGGGAATTTCTCTTTCGATGCTTCTTTGATATGTATTTAACATTGTATTTGCCAGTCATAATATATAAAGGTACTTCCACATTCTTGTCGTACGTTATTCTTAATAACATATCTTCACATGTTATAGTGCATACACATTCATGGCCAGCAAATATGTGTTCTTTGTCAAACATAGTCAAGAAGCATATTTCAGATTTGTCGTGAATCTTACCATTGGCAACGCATCACCATTAAAAAAGAAGGAAAAATATGTCGAGGGATTCCTTTAACGCAAAATTTATGTATATAAAGGTCCATTGGATATACATATAAGAAGCATGCTTCAAATTTCGGAATTGTTGAAATCATGGTTTTTAAAGGCGGGGGCATGAGAAGAGATGTTTTACTTAGCATGGGCGAGGTGTAAGTCTCGAGACATGGGGTGTAAGCCCTATGGATCTTTAAATTTTTAATTTATAATATAGTGTAATAATGTAATAACATAAAATTAAAAAATACATCAATAGTTTGAAATAATTACAAACATGATTAAGAAAACTCATAGCTAGAAAATAAAACTTATAACATGATTATACAACTATAAATAATCTAATATCTTAGCTTTCTAATAATAAAAGAATCATTATTTCTAAAAGTATATTATTATCTTACTACACAATTTACCTCCTTAAAAGAAAATAATCAATAAAACTTACTAGTATTATAGTAAAAGCATCACTTCATCATGAATAAAAATAAAATTACTTTCAAATAGCTAAATAAAATATGATTATTGTGATATATATGACAAAAACATGAAGACCAATGATAAGTGAAAATGTAAGATTTCTCTATGTATTTTTAAAAGAAATGTTACGTAATATATAATGGATCCGGCTCCTCTCCATTTCTCTTCTCTCCATTTTCTCCAAGTTCTAGCTTGGATTGGAGACACATGCCATGGTTTAGAAGTAATGATTGAGATCTTATTGATTAAAGCAAAGTCCTAACCATAGTTATTTTTTTATCGTTATTTAAATAAAAATTAATAATGGTGTTATATATATATATATATGCTATTTTAATTGTTGAAATGAGATTAAGAAAACATTATTTCCTCTAAAGTTATTTTTTTAAGAAAAAAACAAAAATTAAGTTCTTTAACTGGGAATAGAATATGTTTAAAAAAGAAAAAAAAACTAAATTAGGAAAAAAGAATATTTTAAAATTAAACTATTAACTAAATCAATTTTATCGATGTTTTTAAAAAAGTTGACCAATATTTATGATATTTGAGTAAGGCTGGCAAGGGGACGGGGACGGAACATAGGGGGACGGGATGGGACGGGTCGAGGTTTGACCGGAATTCAACCGGACCCGGGATGAACCGGGCCGGGATTCGCGGGATAAATATAAGTCCCATCCTGTCCCACTAGATTAACGGGATGGGACAGTGTTTTAGGGGACGGGACGGGACGGGACACGGGATTTTTATTTTTTTTGTATTTATTTAATTGTTTTGAAGTTATATTTTTTTTGAATGACATTTTTAATTTTTATTGTTTTGAATATTATTTTTTAGCTAAGTTAAAATGCTTAAGTTTTGAAAAATTCAAATTTCATCTTTTTACTTTCAAAATTCAAATTTCAAATTTTGGAGTAAGTTTTGATAAGTAAAGTATTAAATTTAAATGCAACACAAGAGTTGTATAAAAAAGACTTGAATAAAGCCTTAAATTTATTCAAATAAAATTCAATTGCAACTAACAACTTACAAGTTACAATTTACAAATTAAATATTAAAGGAGTAACTAATCTACGCAGCCACCTTCTAGGAAGGGTTCTGTTTCAAAAAGTTCTCGTATGTAAATCTAATATTTGTAACAAATATTACATGAGTAACTAATCTACGCAGCCACCTTCTAGGAAGGGTTCTGTTTCAATTAGTTCTCGTATGTAAATCTAATATATGTATCGTCCAATAAAACTTTTTTCTAACTCTTGTATCAAATCGACGGTAACATCCTCCGGTGTTGGCAATGATGCTTGAAACTCTTGTGCATCTAGTTCATCGTCACTACTACATCCAAATATTGAATTAAATTAAGAGTCTTGTTTGGCGCTTAACTTTGGCAAATTATAATTTCTTCTCTCGGCGTTGATCCAGTCTCTAAATAAAACTGATGACTTCAAGCTTTCTTCAGCCAATTAATGTCTGTGATCTCCAATTTGAAACCTTGCCGCACTAAAAGCTGCCTCTGAAGCAACTGATGAAGCTTGAATAGCTAGAACATCACGAACCATTTTGCTAAGAGTTGGAAATGCACTACCACGTTTCCTCCACCAATCTAATACTTTTACGTCGCCCTGCTCGTCGGTAACTGTTTCCAAACACTGATTAAGATATTCTTCAAAATCATCACGGTTAGTAGAATTAAGACCAAGAAAACCAAGCATATAATTATCTATATAATCATTGTTGATAGCATTAGAAGTTTGAGCAACAACTCCTTCATTAATTTCCATAGTTTTATATTTTTCATATAAAATTTTGGCTTGCACTTTTATGCTAGACTTACAAAATTCACAACTTGGAACTTCTTCCGGTAAAATTTCTAAAGTATCATAAAAAGTTTGAACAAGTCCTTGTACACCTCGTAATTTATATTGAGGGTTAAGTAAAGTCGCAGTTAAAAAAATTTGAGGAATAGGAAAAAAATATTTTTAAAATTTTTCAATCATAGCTTCAATTGACGGTCTAAATTTTTCAATTTTTTTGTATGTTTGAAATTGAATTGAAATAGCACAAATATTTACTAAGACTGATGAAATAGTAGGATAATAAACTCCAGAAAATATGGTTGTAGCATTATAAAAAAGTTTTAGAAAATCCAATAGTTCTTTGGTTTCTATCCAATCTTCATCACAAATTCTTTCTAGTGGGTCAGAATTATGGGCATTAAAAACCATTTGTATGGGTCGTTGATATTCATAAGCAACTGAAAGCATTTCATAAAAAGAATTCCACCTAGTTTTAACATGTTTTGGAACTTTTCGTGGTGTAAGATTACATAGTACACAACGCTCGTTAAATTCCCTAATTCTAGCAGGTCTATGAGCATAAAAAATTCATAAAACAGCATATTCTATTTTCATACAACCACAATCAAATAATGAAATACCATCTTGTACAATTAAATTTAATATATGTGCAGCACATCTAACATGGAAAGCGTTATTATCAATTGGACATAGTCTAGTTTTTAACATAGCAGCAGCGTTGGTGTTATTAGAGGCATTATCTAATGCGACACTTATCACTTTATCACAAAGCATATAAAAATCTAAAATACCTAAAACAGTTGAAGTATATTAGCACCAGTTTTTTTCTCTACACATTCTTTATAACTTAAGATTCTTTTTTGCAAATTCCAGTTATGATCAATCCAATGTGCTGTGACAGTTAAATAATCACGTCCATTAACACTACGACCCATATCAGAAGTTATAGACACTCTACAATCTAATATGCTAAATAAACAACGAAGATATTGACAATGTTTACCTTGAAATTCTAAAACATCAAATTTAACTGTATTTCTTGAAACACCTTTAAAAGATGGATTATAAGTTTGTTGAATATATTCAATAAAATCGGGATGTGAAGGAAAACCAAAAGGTAAACCACAAACAGAAACCATCTTAGCTAAATTTTCGCGATCTCTTTCTTTATTATATTTACGTTGTGTAATTGGACCACCGGGGTTAGAAGGATCCAATGTTCCTTGAACCATGTTAGAACACTCTACCGATTGAGGAACACTAGAATTAATATCATCATCATCAATTTGAATTCCTTTTTTTTTATCGGCAAGAGCTTTGGCCGCCTTATATTCAATTGGTCTACAAGATAGCATATGTCTATTTAAACCCCCCGTCCCACCTTGACCTCCACCGACTCTATGTATAAATGTTTGTTTACACTTTTTACAAATAGCAAGAGAGTTTACAGTATCTAAAGTCATAAATTGCCACACAACAGAAGTTTTAGGGCATTGATACTTCACCTTTCCCCTTGTAAGAGGTACAAGGGGGGAGGGGTGGGGGAGCTGACTATCTTCCTCTGTTGGAGGTGTAGTTTGTGTTGGAGCTTCCGTCGCCGGACTGGTAGGTGTTTAATCTAATTCATCTTCTTCCAAATCAACTTGTACTTCATCATCTAAATTTTCATCAACATTAGGATTATTAAAACGTCGTTCTAAAAATTCATGATCAATTTCAACATTTGTATCTATATTATAATGAGGAGTGAAAGAAGTATCATCAACAAAAGTAGAATCATTTGTATTAATTCTAACTCTAGGCATTGATTTAGAAGAAGAACCACCACATTTACTTTTATTTTTTTCCTTACTACTTTTTTTAGGAAAATTAAATAAATTGGAAACAACGGTTGCTATTTTTTCCTTACCGGTATTTTTTTTATTAGAACTCATATTTAATAAAATGTAAAATGTAATATATAAATATTAATAACACAAAAACTAATTGCGAAAAAAATGTATAAATAAAGAAATGGAACGAATGTACCAAACGTCTGCGTTAATAGCAGACGGTTATAACCAATTCTTGAAGCTTGCTCCAACCAAATGTATTATCGTAAGTTGTAAGTTGTAGCTTCAATACTTGATAGCAACCATATAAAATATAAAATAATTGAATTATAAATATTATGATATTAATTGAAATATAAATATTATGATATAAATTTAGAATTGAGAATTGAGAATTAAGTGGAATCAAGAATCAAGATTCAAGAATGAGAGAATATAAAATATAGAATTGAGAGAGTAGATAATTTGTGAGAAATAAAAGAAGGATAAAGGGGTATTTATAATATAAAGAGTGGACTAAAGTGTATTTTATGTAACTTGAGGGTTAAAATAAAAGATTAAAGAGTAGGAGTGGTAGGGGGTGTTTGGGACTCCCAAAAATCAAATATATCCGTTGGGGGGGCCCACTAGTCGTTGCCCCAACGGTCCCCAACGGATAAATTGCAAAGTTTCAAAAAAAAAAAATGGTTGGCCCACCTGACCGGCCGGTTCGACCGGGACGGGACGGGACCGGACCGGGCCGAGTCGACCGGGACGGGACGGGACGGGACGGGACGGGACGGAACCGCGACGGGACCGGGACGGGACCGGGACAGACCGGGCCGAGTCGACCAGGACCAAATCGTGAACCGTCTCCCTACCCGTCCCCCTATCCCCCTATCCCCTATCCCGCTTCGACACGTGGGACCGGGACCGGCGAGACGGGTCTCGAGCCGGTACCGGGCCGGGGCGGGCTGTCCCGGTCCCCTTGCCTGCCTTATATTTGAGTACATCCGAGAAAATATATTTTACAACCGCCAAGCACGGAAGTCAAAAGAAAGAAAGGAAGATAGAAGAATTGGAAGTCCGGAGATGGCTATGGTTCCTCTACCCTCGCCCCTCTTCGCTTGGCCCAAAGTTTACCATGGAAAAACCGCTATTCGGGTTTCGTGTTTCTCAAACAGTACATCGGAACCTGTGTGAAATGCTCTTCCCCCTTCTCTGTCTTATTTGATTTCTTCTTACAAGTTCTTTCTGCTCATTCCCCAGATTGAAACAAGAAAGCCCAAGGTGTTTGATAATCTGTTTCTTAGTGTATTCCGGAACAAAATGGTCCAGGTAAACCCCTTTCACCCTCCGGCTCAACTCCACTTCATATCTGGGTTTCCTCAAATAGGGTGCCTTTGATAGGAGACAGGATGGGACTCCGAAAAGCCGGGGTACGAGGGTCTAATTGAAGTGGCGCATCGTCTGACGGTTGGTCAAGACAATTCCAAAACTAGAGACGCCGCGGTAACATCATTATTCTTATTTTGTTCTTCTTTTTCATAGAATCGGTACGTGGTTGAGCTAGTAGCTTTTCATATCTCAACTGCCCTGAATATTTCCATAGTGATAACTGCAAGTGTGACAGGTTCGTATATTGAGATCATTATTTCCTCCTTTGCTGTTGGAGCTCTACCGGATGCTTGTTGCACCTATAGATAGTGGTAAATTTGCAGCCTTGATGGTTGGTGAGTGATATTCTTCTTTAACTTAGATTTTCTGCTTTCCTGTTACTACTTTCTTCTTGAGTTCCCCTTAAGTAGCTACTTCTCCGCTGAATATTTGAATGTTATACTTCTGAAAGCCAGGGTCACTGCATTATGTTGTCAATGGCTTATGGGCCCATGTGCTGTTAATTCGGTAAATCTTCCTAATGGTTCCTCATTGATGAGTGGGGTTAGTATTTCTATTCCCTTACTCTCTGAATTCCTTGATGTTACACTTATACAAGTTGGACTGCCACTAGTTAAAATGTGTTCACTCTTATTTTGATTTCTGGAAATAATTGTTTGAATAGGTTTTTGTGGAGAAATGCAAGTATTTGGAAGAGAGCAAATGTGTGGGTGTATGTATTAATACATGTAAACTCCCTACACAGGTCAGTTTTCTAGATTGAGAATTATAGTTCCTAATGGGTCCTTCTGATGCATTTGCAGTGCTGAACTTTTTTCATTCTTTATCGGGTAAAGTATTTTGATGGCTGCTTTGATATCGGGCGCAAATTGTTTATAAGAAAACCATATCTTAGGAAAAATCTATATCTTGTAGACTATTTGTTTCATTCATGTTTTCCCTTCTTTTTTTTTCCCCTTTTATGTGTCTGGATTATCCAGAGCATGATGTTGAGTTCTGTTTTTGACTTTATATTATCCGTTCTGGTTATCAAAGCAACATATGCTAGTACATGTTAGGTTGCTCCTTGCCTAAGCAATCAATTCAGGAAATAGAGCACGACTGGAAGTTAGTGTTGGCTAGTGTATGTCTGCATATCTGTAGGCTTAATATGTATATTCAAGGGATATATTTATAACAGAGTACAGACTCAGAAAAATATGGTTACAACCTGGTGGGATTTGTCAAAGTGGGTGCAAGCTGATCCAGACACTAGGTTATTAAAGAAGAAAAAAGAGGAGGGTGTCATCAACATATAAAATATCAGATAGTCACTTTTTCAACACCATTTCTTCTGAAGTTCATGCCCTTAATATATTTCAGTTTTTATGCCTTCTTTACCATAATACTCTGTGTTTCCATCGCCAAATTAAATAAATAAGGAGATAGTGGAACCTCGTGTCTCATTCCTCTTTGAGTCTTTAAGTAATCATGAGGATTCCTATTTATCAATACAGAAAATCTGACAGTGGATATACATAGCTGATCCAATCAATCTATTTGTCTCCAAAGTTCATCTGCTTCTGGATGTTTAAAGCTCATGTGATATGCCTTATCTTTTCTTCAACTTCATCTGCCTACACTTTATAAAATCATTCCGACTCTCTGAAACTAACTTATCAATTACCAGCTTGAGCCTTTCTGCCAGCAGCTTAGCAATAATTTTGTGAACACTTTCTAATAAGCTGATGGGCTGAAATATTTCACCTCAATTGCTCCTTTTTACTCCCTCTGTTTCAATTTGTTTGTCTTATTTTCCTTTTTAGTCCGTTTCAAAAAGAACGTCTCTTCCCTTTTTTGGGAACTCTTTAATTTCAATTTTCCACATAGCATATTTAAGACCAAAAGATTAAAGGGCATTTTGGTACATTCTACCTATCTTTAATTTAAGACCACAAAATTCAAAAGTATTCTTTACTTAAACTTTGTGCCAAGTCAAAACCGGGCAAACAAGTTGAAACGGAGGGAGTATGTATTAGTGTAATGGAGCTGCTGATTGAGTTATGCAGTAGCTTCCATGAGTTGTCAAATTTATATCCATTACTTCAGTTCAAAGTTATCGGAATGAGATTTCATGCTATTTATCATAATGGTGTTTCCTCATACATTCTTTTTCAAAAGATGTTAATAGTACGTGTATAGGTTAACTTGGGGACCTTTTAGAGAGCACTCAAATCTTAACTCGAGTTATATAAAATTTAGAGGCAGATAGATTATCTAAATTGTGTGAACTAGGATGTTTCTATCAGAGTTATTAGCTTCTTGAACTTAACAAATGTGAAAACTTAAGGCTACTACAAATGTAACTATGTTAAAAGGTTTGCCCTTTCTGAGCTTCTTATGTGAGCTGGCCATCACATTTCTGCCTCTCTTTTAGACTTTCTTCAAGGATCACATGGGAGTTCCATTGCTGATGGAGCCAAACTTCACCGATTATAGCTGTCAGGTAACTGTTTTCATTGGCCAAGTGATGGTGCTTTTGCAAAAGTATATTCGTTCATGCATCCTAAACATATAATTGGTAACACAACCACACCATTTGGAGGTTTAATGGAACTCAAGATTGAGGCTAAAATTAAAATGCTTAGTAATGCCCCTTGAAAATCCCTGAGAGAATAAGACATACTGATATAATACACTTCTTGTTGACATAATCATAAAAGTTGACGTTTTTGCAACACATGCATGTGATTCTTCTGATGTAATTTTGTGCCTACAAGAAGCACCATGGAAACATACATAACGCCGTCCCAATCTAATTGGCAGTTTAAATTTGGGATTCTTCCTCCTCAGCAAGAAGTTGACGAAGCTCTTAAAGAGCCATGCTTGGAGATATGCCCCAATTCTGTTCGTCGAAAAGAAATGAACCACAACATGGATGCACACAAGTGTCCAAAGGCATGAAATCTGCTCATTCTGTTAGTCTCTTAATTATCCTGCCATTATACTATCTTGGGGTCCATAGTTTGTCTTTCACACGTGGGGGCCCATTTGGACTTGTGATATGATCATATTGTTATGAAGTTGAAGTTTTGTTTGGACATGCAATTTGGATTTCTTAAGAATGTATTCTTTTCATGAACCTAAATGCTCACAAGTTGTGAAAATTATGAACTTTGTTCTGTTTCTTATACAATTTTACCAAATGAGTAAATCATAGTTCATAAATAAGATACCATCAGGTACCACTTTGATAAATTGTATATTTTCGTATTCCTTTTGTAAATAAATGTTTGTGATTACAAAATTTTAAATACACATAATTTTAATTATTTTTTATGAGTCACTTTACATGGTACGAATAATCACTTCATGCCTAGCATAAGTGTTTTATTTCTTTTGCAAAATTTAAAATGTTTGAATTTTTTTCTACAAAATATAAATTTATTTCTTTTCCTTGCAACTAGCACGTATTGAGATAGGTGTAATTAGAGTTTTCTCACTTCACGTACGCTATCCATGTATGTTTCCTCTTTTCATAAGTATATATTTTAAAAAAAAAAGAAAAAAGAAGCCCAATTATGCATTTGGTTGGTGAGGAGAAAGCTCCGGTATAATAGAAAATGGAAGTCTTTGGTTGTCCTAATAATGTGTTAATTTGAATAAATGAATGATTTATTGTGGTGACAAATGTTGCCAAGAAAACAGAAATGTTCCTCCTATATAGAGCATAAAAAGTGTGATAGTTATACCCAAAATCTTTTTCCCATAACTCACCCTGCATTTTGCAGGGAGGGCCAGGGCAAATTAATTAATTAATATCAAAGAATGACGGAAGGTGTGGTCGTCATCAAGGACAACAGAAATGACGATCAGAATAAGAAGAAAGCGAAGCCGCCAGGCGTTTTCGGCTTCTTCAAAGCTGCAATGTTTGTATTGCGCCATCGTACAAAAGGAAAGCAAAAAGCTGCTCAGGTCATAACCCAACAGGGAGATTGGAAGAAGCTGGTGGGCTCTATTCGCCCTTTGCATCTGCAGGACAATAATAATAATAATACATTATACTGTGCCACGTCACCCTCTGTAGCGAGCCAGTACGCTTCCGCTGACGATCTCAAATCACTAGATCAGTTGGACACCATGAGCCAATACGCTTCAGCAAACGATCTGAAATCACTGGATGCCCCGGCCTCAGCCTCAGCCTCATCGGGAACCATGAGCCAGTACGCTTCCGCAAACAATCTCCAAGACCTCGACGAACAAGAGGAAGAGGAAGATGATCCTGACCAGGTCTTCGATGCTATTGGCGCTGACGACATGATCGATGCCAAGGCGGAGCTCTTCATTCTTCAGTTTTACCAACAAATGAGGCGTCAAAACATTGATTCAATTAGCGGCCAATTCAATTAATTGCAAGGTCAACATTACGTAATAAATAAGGCTAAGGCTAGCTAGCCCTTAATTGTCTAGCTAATTATATATATGATGAAAAGTACGTATCTACTTCACATTGATGATGAAGTTAACCTATATACTATATTTATAACAAGACAAGGGGAACGTAACAATCATGAATATATATAATATTCTAGCCAGCCTTTTACCTCAATTTCATTTTATCTGCTTTTTTTTGTCTTCTTAGAACGTAGTAGTTTCACTTTACTAAATAATTTTATATAGTTGAGTGACTGTTTGAGAACTTGACTCTCTCAATTCTGTCTAGGAAGAACAATTACCTTTAATTAATAAATTAATTAAATTGGATCTTCAGACTTGGAAAAAAAAGTACATAAGTAAAAAATTGATTTGATGCACGATGTCTACTCAATCCGGTTCACTTATTGCAAACGGAATATCTAGTAACAGAAACAGAAGCAAGCCAGACAGCCTTGCATGGTTAATTTTGTCTCGCATTATAACTTGTGGTTATGGTCTTTGATTCTTCATGGTAAATGAATTTGCAAAGTTGAAGAACAAGGTCTCTATACATATAGGTGGAAAAAAGGCGCTGTTAATAAGAAGAGCATTCTTCATAGTTCATTCTACCTGCTTCCCGGCCCCTCCACCCGCAAAAAGAACAGAAAAGGAGAATATATATATATGTAATGTAGTGCCCACACTTAACTTCATTCCATGTCAAGACCAGCAAGGAACTGGGTAATACCGTAATAGAATTAAATATGATACTACAAGTTTACAACGTGCTGTCATTTGTGACTGGACTAAGTAGATATCCTAGAAGCAAATTTTAATGCCACAACTACACAAGGAGAAAGCTGGAAACTGTTCACAATCTACTACGTAATATTATCCGCAGATATATACATGCCATAAGGACAGTAAAGTTCAATGCTATGAGTTGGGAATCTCAAATCTTCTGGATTTGCTGCTGAAGGACTCACTGAATGCATTCTTTTGAAATATTGGGCATGATCAAGAGAGTGGCACCACACAGCGCAAAAGCATTCACATCAGCAACTTCATAGCTTTATATAAACCTTTTTTGCATGAAGGAATCCAGCAACCAAACCCCAAAACAATATCTCAAGCATCACAAATACCAAGGTACCCCACTTCTTTGAATTAAATGCTGCTTGAATGAACCTTTCTGTCATGTCAACCTACATTCCATTTTATTTGTAACTTCAGATCTGACGAGAGTTACTATCTGTAAATCTCTAAAAGCACCTAAGAGTATGCATTAAACAAACTTGGAAACCTAAATGAAGCAGTGAATGTGCTAGAAAATGATGCTATTTGATTATGTCTCTTACACAAAAAATGGAGAGAATATTGTTAACAAGAAAAAAATTGAATATACAAGTATGAAAGTTATTAAGTGAGTGACTCCATAAAATATCACTGCACTACCTGAGGGCTGAAGAAAACCATAACAGATGGGGAGAGGGGAGAGGTGCAGAGTACTGGAAGGGTAATCACACTAGTTCAATTGGTAAAGAGGTCCCAGTTTCAAATGACACCTCCTCCCCCCCTCCTTCCGCCAGAGTACTCATTTTACCAAGAATCCTCCAAATTCATACTACTAATTTATCCATCAGGATACAAAAACAGAAATATCTTTGATGTGCTCTAGTTGTTCTCAAGCTACTTTGAGTATCTTGCCAGGTCTCATAGGTATACTAAGGTCAATCAGCTCACTGTTTTCTGATGCCTGTCTTGCATGTCATATGTAGAATAGTACGTTAAATTAAGCCTCGATCATAAAAGGCTAAATTCTAAATCCCAATCTCATTTCCAGACCTGTTACTAATGATCTTCCACAAACACTGTTTGCCAAAAGCAGGTTAGTGGAGCAGAGCGTTGCAATTATCAGAAATAGTTCCTCAAGAGAAGAGTAAGTTTACTAGAGGAACTAACATTTAATGGAAAGAAGATGATTACCAAGTTGTTTTCGGGTGAATACCAATAGAAACCTTGCAGTGCCCCAGGAAAGAGGTCACAAGCAGCCAAAGCATAGAGGATGAGAGCATTCATTCCCATCCACTGAAAAAGTATCATTGGCTTCTGAAAACATTTGACATCAACCTGCACCGGCCAGATAGAGAACGCAAATTAATTCCATGCCCTAGATCAGTAATATCATCATTTTCCTCTAATGATGTAAAAGATTAAGGGAATACCTTTCTTACTTGATAGTTTACAAGTACGTGTTGTAACAGAATCAAGAAAATCACAATACAGATACTGTATGAGAAGTATAAGTTTCTACTTCAAAATTAAAGATGTTTTTCTTCAAAAGCCATAAGTCAGTGCCAGGAAAGCAATTACTAGACTTAATGGATACATAAAAGTATCAGGAAAACAGTCATGTGCACAATCTGCATTTCATTATTTGGTACCATATCTTGGAATCTTCCAGACAGCCATCTAATTAAATTTGGAAGTGCAGACTGCAGATCATGCATTGCTTTAGTGAATATATAAATGTATCTGCTTTCAGTTAGACACTAGACCGTAATGCATCATGACCAAATATACATTTGCCTTAATAATGATTGCACATTTTGAGTCTACAGTATTTTTATCAATTATTACCAACAAAATAGTCGACAATGCAAATAATATTGACAACCTTGGTATTTGCACGTCGTATAGATCTTTTATAAACTCTGTAACACTAAAGGAAATTAAAAGTACTCTCATGTTGTGAACTTCAGTTTGATTCCATTTATTAACCTAGCAGTCGCTTTTTCATTAAGCAGAGTATCTGATACAGTAAGTTAATATCATCAACGCTCATTTCTGGTGGCTTCTCTTGGGCATCTTGCTTATTTTTTATTCAGCCAAATTTCAATGCAAGAAAATTCCTCTGTTTCGGTACATATCATTTTTCGTAAAATTAATATCTCATAAAAAGAGAAGATAACCAAAAAATCTAGTCAGGCTCACAATGTAATAAAGAACTACTAAGAGCAAACCGGATACTCCAGCTGTGATGAACATATAGCTCAATGTGTAAAGCGGTTTAGAAAGAGGAACACCTGGAACATCAAAAATGCGCTGTGTCAGCTATAAAGCAAACATGTTGTAAAAACAAAATTCAACCCACCGTCATCAATAAAACAGCATACCTGCAAGCTCCAATACATATCCTGCAAGTGTTAGAAAGACAGAAAATACGGACCAAAAGATTACCCTCTGCATGTGATCCTATAGCAAAGATGTATAAATATGAGAAAGAGAATACAACAAAAACGAGAAGCAATTCTATAGTTAGCAAATGTTTCAAAAGGGTATCATGTCTTCCTTACTTTAACATGCACAAGAATGTGACCGAAATGCAAGCCCACAAGGCACGTAATGGCTGCCATCAAAGAACTGAATAGTTTCAATGAAGAAATAGAAAAACATGAGCTGGAAGCAATTAAAGTAAAACAAAGGAACATAATTTGATTTAACATCAAAAAGAAACAGGAATTTCCAATCATTCTTAATCCATTGTGTAGTCTTTGGTTGATTTAAGCACTAATCCTATGTAAAACAAATGGTACAGCAAAAGATATGTTACTTTATACATTGCTTAATGAAGTGAGAGATTGGTCAATCAGCTTTCATGAATTAGTACCTCGAGAAAAGCAAATCACCTCACAAAAGAAAGTTGTTTCCAATTGTGTGTAACTGGGCTTTAGCTAATAAAACTAAACCAGATGCAATCAGCTGAGAAAGTGTATATGGGGCAAGGCGGATATCTACCTTAAGATTCCTTCAGGGTCAAACGGAGCGAGGCACCATCCAGGTGCATTTGATGGTGGAGGTCCATAATCAGGAGAGTTGACACTGCATTCCTATCCACAGAAAATTATAAGAGAAAAACAATGAGAATAGATATGTAAAGTTCAAATCCACAAAATCAGATTTTGAACATGACAATTAAGTTCATAAAGAACCTTGGTTCTTCTGTAGACAGGACGTTGATAAAGGTGTTTTTCACCAAGAAGAAGCCTATCAATCAGACCAACAGCATTGCAAGGAGGCTCGAGACTGCCCCTCACTCCACAGTTAACCTGTTAAAAATAGATTCATGACCTAAAGTAAGATCAAGAGTGGGTCAATCTGTCACCCTGAAATGTGGCTTCACTTTCTCTCTTATACCAAGCATGCTGACCTCCCAAAATAACCCCACATAAACTTACTGAAGTGTCAGACTTCTAGGGAACTTAAAGTAAGGCATGTAGAGTGACAATTTAGCAGATGTCTGGTGCTGAAAAGGAATGGCGTTTAATAGCCACCAGATAGAGTAAACCAGAGAACACTAAAATCTTGAAGCTCTTCAGAAAGATTCTTACAGTTTGAGTACTCAATCCATATCCTGAAACTGGTGATCGTGATTCCATGTTAAGACTGGATATTTCAAAGAACCAGTCTGGAACATAGAGGCCATATACCAAAATCAGGTACGACAAACCAATTAAGATTCCAGCCACCCTGCGTATTGAGAAGCATATTAGCATAAAAAAGAGAAAAGCTTCTCAAATAGCATTATTTTGCAATTTTCAAATTGGCATAAAGGCATAATTAATCAGATCTGGGATCTCATCATTCCTCATAACAATTACGAACATCATACAATTGCATAGACCCATATATCTGGAAAAGCAAAAAGCTGAAAGGGTCATCATGTATTGGACCATGTCTCAGGAAAATGTGCAATAGGAAAACATATCCACTGAAAAGCTAAATAAGTTTTGCTTAACCTGCATTTAATTCCAATAAGCACAATGCTAAGGGACGAGATTTTCATTTGACTGATCTGGTCAAAGGACTGCAATATAAGAAGTAGAAATAGCATAGGAAGAGAACAAATGTCAACCAGTTGTACTCCCAATAACTGATGGTGCACTTCATGAACTCCTTTTTTTTTTTTTTAACTGGTAATGTTGCACTTCATGAACTCCTTGGAGTGTCATAGATCTTTTTCCGCAGGACAAGTAGTAGTAATGTCATTTACAGATTCCCAAGGGTACTAGTTCATCCACATGCTTAAGGATAAATATTCTGCTGCGACCACAAAATTTCAAGCACTACAAAAATCTTGAACGGATACGTGTGATATTCTTGACATAGGAAGACATGATTAAGAAAAACAAACACTTTAACTATGTGAATCGCCAACAAAAGATTAAAATAAATCATGAATGAACACTTCAACCATGTGAATCACCAACAGAAAGATTAAAATAAACCATGAATGAACCTAACAGCAGATGATCCAGAATCTCAAAAGGTATACTTACGCTTGAAAGAAGTATCTCCTGATAAATGCTTTTGATGAATCAACAGGATAATCATTGGCAAACCAAATTTCCAGGATTGAAGCAAATAAATAACCGATGGAAATCCTCTACAACAGAAAAGCAAATAGAGTAATGGTAGGATGTATAGAAATTTGAATACAACTAAAATTAAAGGTTTTGATCTACCTAAAAGTATAGAAGACGGCCTGGGAATACAACTTCAGGAAATACTCAATAAAGGAACACAAGCCATTGTCACACAAAGTACCTGTAACACTCCCATCCATCTAATTTTAGCAATATCAACTCCATAACTCAGGTTGTTGCGGCCGTGGAAATACCCACCTAAGAATGAGTGATCATGGATTCAATGACTTGTAACATATGTGAGTTTACATGCAGTTGATGGAACAATTTACATAAGGAAGGCTTTTTACTTTTCCAGAATATCTAATAAGCTAATAATAACAGAAGCTCATGATGTCAAATTTTCAGTTCACGCAGGATAGAAGCAACTGATCCCTTTTTCCTCCAGGTGTTACCTCTCAGCAAATTTCATCCTTCTGTTTTGTCAAAGCAATAAATCATAATCTTAATTTTGACGAAGTCAGCAAAAAGTTCCATTTACAAATAACTCTCTGATAATCAATAATATATGGCCTTGACAGTCAATAATATATGGATTCTCAATGCCATCCAAATAGAGGACCCTAGTTTGAATAAGTCCACCATGGTTGATTGTTGTACAGTGTGCACCCACCACCAACCTCGTTCAGGGTTAAGTTCATTATACTTACTAGTTTTTGCCACAATTTTCCATCCACATCATCATACTCATCAATGCTTTTGCCCAAGCAATACCACAACACGAGCTTGGTTTCAGTCTTTCACAACAATGACTTCAACCTCAAATCTCAAAACTCGTATGATTATTTTCGATCCTAATTTTGTTGTCAAATGAATGAGTCTCTGCATTTAGTAAGCCTGTAAGGGGCCTCGAGGGTCTGATTAAGCAAACAACATAGACGACAAAAAAGCTGTAATAAACCAAATTATACACTGTTGTTTATTTTGAGCCATGTTGAGCATGAAATTCTGAGCAAGCTTGACTCGTTTGCAAGTATAGTTGAGACGGTAAGATTTCTGCATTTTTTTCAACATGGTAAGTAGGATGAGCTTAAGTGAACAGGGCATTATTTTTTATAAAAGTGATCTTCCAGCCAGCTTGCGCATATCTGAACTATTCCACCGTGTTAGAATTGAAATAGGGATAGGATTGTGTACATTGTCCTACTTGGAAAAGGATCGCACTGTAGTTTCTATAAATAGAGTTCACTGTAATAATGTAGAAAACACAATTCAATAATATTTTTCCAAGTCTTTATTTCTCACATGGTAACAGAGTATTTGTGAGAGATATCCGAGAAAAGAAAATACTGTGAAGCAGTCACCAAGCGGCTTATTCCGGTGACTATACCAGTTGTCTTGCATCATCCCTCTTTTGGTGAGTGTGTGCGAAAACCAACACTACCATCAGATTCAGCAAGCCCCCACGACTAAAACCCAGTCAAGTTTTCCGGCAGCAAATGTGTCACGCGCCGGCAGATACTAGGGTTCCAGTGAACGCATGAGTTCACGTGCCGGTGCGTGAGAGATATTCCAGCCAACTTTCGACAATTTATTTTTTTGTTGTGTTCGCCGACTAATTCCGAGGGTACCCATCTACATACCTTCTCATTACGGCCATCAGAACACTGTTTAAGGTGAACATTTTGATATCAGTGGTTTTGTTTCTTTTCCAACATACTTCTCTGATTTTTTTCTTACACTCGGGGTTTGTTTGGAGTCTGCAGTGTACCAGATCTTTTTCCAGGGAAGTTTACCAAGAAATTCTGATATATACCTCTGTCAGATTCTTGGATAGAACTTTCTTCCATCCCGTCATGACTCTCGGATGTGATATTTTTAGCTCCAAAAACACGGGAATTAGAAGTTCAAGCCCTATGATAACTTCAGAATTGTTAATAGGAAGTTCAAATTATTTAGCTTGGCTTCCTCAGTTGAGTTGTGGTGCAAGGGTCAAGGTATTCAAGATGACTTAATGACATAGATGAAAAAGCAAAGGCTAGTGAGGTAGATGAAAAGTTCAAAACACATCAGGAGAAGGTTGACGCTAAACTATGTAGTTTCTTGTGGCAATCTATTGGTTCCAAGTTGATGCCCTTGTTTCGCCCATTCCAGACATGTTATTCAGTTTGGGAAAAGGCTCGCGCTTTATACAATAATGACATATCTCATTTTTATGATGTGATATCACGGATGACCAACTTAAAGAAATAAGAATCAGATATGTCTACTTACTTCGGACAAGTACAAGTCGTCATAGAGGAATTTGAGAGGTTGATATCAGCCACTACGAACGTTGAAAAATCACAAAAGCAAAGACACACGTTGCTTCTAGTTCTTACACTTGTTGGACTTCCTACTGACCTTGATTCAGTGTGTGATCAAATTTTGGCTAGTCCTACGATTCCTACGATTGATAAACTATTCTCTAGTTTACTTCACCTTGTCACGTCTCCCAAACACACTGTGGTCTCATCACCAACTGTTGACTACTATGTTCTCCCATCTCAAATCACAAAAAAATCGAACATCTCAGTCTATGGAGAATCGACAAGGAGGAGGTCATTTTAGAAAATCTCAACCTGAGTGTAGTTACTGTAATAGGCTTGGACACACTTGTGAAGTATGTTATTCCCTGCATGGTCGACCACCCAAGGATGCTCAAATTGCTTAGACTAACACTGCAGGTAATCAAGGGTTTTCTTTATCTGAAGCAGAATATAATGAGTTTCTTCCGTATCGAGCAAAAAAGCAAACATCTCCATAAGTAACTTCGATTGTTTAGCCTGATACTTTTGTTATAGGTAATTCCTTTGCTTGTTTTGCTTGTGTTTCACAGGCTAGTACCCTTGGATCGTGGGTCAAGGACTCAGGTACTTCTTATCATATTTGTGGTAATAAATTACTTTTGTCATATATTGTTTATTCACAGTCTCTTCATGTTATTACTTTAACTAATGGGATCCAAACAAAACCAAACAGAATTTCCGGGCTAATCCCCTATCCTTCATCTCTCTAACTGGTCTTTATGACCCTAGTTGTCCTTTTAATATTGCATATGCCAGTCGTTTGACGCGTGCCTTAAATTGTGCCTTGAGGTTTCAGGGGAGTATACCATTGCATTTTTGTGGATAATGTGTGCTTTCAGCAGTCTATTTGATCAATAGATTGCCCTCTGTTGTTCTAGGTGGAGAATTCCCCAATGAGTTCTTTCACAAGTGTAGTCCATGTATGTCTCATCTAAGGGTGATGGTTGTTTGTGCTTTGCTACCATTCTAACAATGTGGACAAGTTCTCACTTAGAGTACTTGTTGCAGTTCATATAGGCTATTTCACATCTCAGAAGGCTTACAAATTGTATAAGTTCAAGGCTATGAAGTTATTTGTTAGCAGAGATGTTACTTTTAGAGAGTACATTTACCCTTTTCCGCAGATGAAGCAAGCTAACAACAATCCTTTTTATTCCTGAAACTAGAGGACAGTCTTGATACTGTGCTTCTTCAGCAGCAAGGTCACCCTAAGGAGTTAGCTGCTCCTGATATTGATTCCCTAGTAGTGGGTGATGTTGCTCATAACTTGGCTCTTCTAGTTGATGTCAGTCCTGACTTGCCAGCTGACATTGTTTTGCCTGCTGCAGATCCTATTCATGTGCCAGTTGAGGCTACGGCTCCTATTCCTGCTGCAGCACCTCAGTTGAGGAACTACAAGAGATTCCAAGCCTCCAGCTTGGATGACTGACTTCATCTATCCTGGCTCAGCCAAGTCTGCTTGCTCCAACCCATTATCAAATTATCACAGGTAAGGTTCACTCTCAGCAAGCTTCCAGGCTTAAGTGAGTGCTATTTCAACTGACCTAGAGCCCAAATCCTATAATAAGGCTATGGCTGATCCCAGGTGGGTTGTTGCCATGCAGTCTAAGATAGATGCTTTGGTTTAGAACAAGACTTGGGAGGTGGTTGGTGTGCCCAGAGGAAAGATTTCCATTGATTGCAAATGGGTATATAAGATCAAATATAAGTCTATTGATGAGGTGGAAAGATTCAATGCAAGGCTTGTGGCGAAAGGGTATAGCCAACAAGAGGGGTTGGACTATCAGGAGACTTTTTCCCTTGTTGTTAAGATGGTGACAATTACGGCTGTCATTGCCTTCGCTGCTATGCCTAACTGGAGTCTATATCAAATGGATGTTTACAATGCTTTCTTTGCAAGAGGACCTTGAGGAGGAGGTTTACATGTTGTTTCCACCTGGACTTGATAGCCAAGGGGGGAATAAGGGTTGTAGGCTCCTCAAATCTCTTTATGGTCTTAAGCAGGAGTGGTGAAGTATGTCAAAAATGAGCATAAACTTGGGACTATTAACTTCAGGAGGTGATGCTTCCTTGACAGCATATTGTGATATTGATTGGCAAGCTGTCAAGATTCAAGGAAATAAGTGATAGGATACCTTGTGAAGTTTGGTGGATCTTTAATATAATGGAAGTCAAAGAAGCATAACACAGTGGCAAAAAGCTTAGTAGAATCAGAGTATAGAAGCATGGTATTAATAGTATCAGAATTTATCTGGCTATTGGGATTATTCAAGTATCTGGAGTTAGCGTTCCTACACCAATTCAGTTGATCACAGACAGTAAGGCAGCAATGCAGATAGCAAACAATCTTGTGTTTCATGAAAGAACAAAACACATAAAGATTGTCATTTTATAAGGGAGAAGTGCCGCAGGGTCTAGTTCATCCAGAGTATGTTCCAACAAGTGAGCAAGAGGCAGATTTGTTAACAAAGGGACTTGGAGGAGTTCAACATTATCATCTATTATCCAAGCTATGTGTTTTGAATGTTTTCCCGCCAACTAGCTTGAAGGGGTGCTGAAATGATAATGTGGAAGTCAGTGGCATACTTGTAAATACAGTGAACTATGAGGATATTAGTCAGTTAGGCCACTAAGTCAGTTAGATCTCACTTAAGCAGTTAGTTAGTTGGTTATATATATATATATATCATAAGTAGGATTAGATATTTTCTTATCCTTGCATAACCAATCTTTACTTCTTCAATACAAGCAGTTGATGTTTTGTTCTACGTGTTGACTTCCATATTGATTCCATCGGATCTAGCATTTCATCACACAAATGATGAAGTTTAACTGAGATGGTCTAGGCATGTGAAGAGCATATGCATGGATGCCTTAATGCGGAGGTGTGAGAGGTTGGCTATGGATAGTTTCAGGAGAGGTAGAGGTAGGCCGAAAAAGTATTGAGGAGAGGTGGTTAGACAGGACATGACACAGTTGCAGCATATCGATGACATGACCTCAGATAGGAGGTTGTAGAGGACACAGATTAGGATAGAAAGTTAGTAGATAGTAGAGTGTCGTCTTGCTCATCCTTCCATACTAGCAGTCGTAGTATTTCTCTTGTAGTTTCTTGTCCTTCAATTCTGTTACTATCTACTATCTCTTGTACATCGATTATCACACTATTTTATTTTAGTTGCTATTATTTTTTCAAGAATGCATTTTCATGCTTTCTATAGTAATTTCAATGAATTATTCACTTCTGTTATTTCTTTTTTGATCTGCCTTTCCTTGAGCCGAGGGTGGAAACAACCTCTCTACCTCCCTAGGTAGGGCTACTCTCCTCAGACCTCACTTGTGAGATTATACTGGGTTTATTGTTGTTGATAAGTAGAAAATGAAGGCAGAGCATAAGTTGAACATAGTCATTTCTCTTCTACCTACACAATGCATTTTGGCAAATAATAATTAAGGGTTAAGATCTTCTTATTTTTTCCTCTCTCAGTCTCTCTCTTAGGTTGTGAGGTGCTTAGAAAAAGGCATACCTTGAAGGACTACTCCCAAACTAAAGAGCTTAACTGTCCTCAGTAAGACTTTCTTTGTAGCTTGTGGTTTGCTGGAAACTCTCTGCATCAACAGTAGATTGTCTCATCAATGTTGGAATCGAAAAAATTGGATTACCTAACAAAAGAGCATCATGAATGGTACCTTGAATACTAAACTTGCAGAAACACCAACGATAAAGAGGAAAAATGGCATCACAAAGTCAGCAAGGGTCACTCCCAACCATGGAGAGTGGTTTATGGACGGGAAAGCCTTTCCAGCATCATCAACCAAAATCATCAACTGACAAACAAATCACATAAAGAAAACTAAGGTGAGAAGAAAGCACATGAAATCGCTCAAGACACATCATTTAACAAAGAAGATCAAAAGAAAGGACAAGTCTATAATAGATGTTAGAATCAGAAACAGACACGTTAGAAATTTTCAATTCCCCATCTTTCGTTAAGTTCTACCGCTACCCTAAGATAACTGCAAAAATTGCATTTTCCATTAGCAATAGAAAAGGTTGCATCTTTCATCCGTATTACTTTGACTTTGAAAATAAAAGGCACTAGTGAAGAGTTAAGAGCATCAAGAAGATATTTTCAGCTACAAAGATTAGATTGAAATTGCAGAATTGCATTTCTAACATTCGAATTGGCTGATTAAGTGGTGTTTGTGCAAATAAGCGCAATTCAAAAGGCAAAATCACAAAAAAGTACAAGAGTTAGTTTTCTTCTCTTCCAATAATTTAGGCATAATGCTTTGCAGGAAAAGCTGTGATCAGGGGTTTCATCAATCATCATAGAGAGTTAAACTGCGAAAAACAGTAGGAAACAAAATAAAACTTTAGAAATGGCCCGCTCAGTCCATCGACATCGGAAAGAGAAAATTCAGAGGAAGCATACAGCGATGGTAAGGCCTCTAAAGACATCGAGAGAGACTAAACGTTGTTTGGGATCACTGAGCGTAGGTTTTGATACGGCAATCTCGTCCAACGACGAAGAGACTATTTCTCCATCCCTAGGGTGCGAGTGCGACAATTCTGGCGAAGAAATACAAAGAAGCGGAGCTCGTTCGCCGGAATCTGTAACCACCGTAAGCGACGACATCCCTCACGCTGTCAAATACTCAACTGAAGTTAGTTGACTATTCCACCGTCGACTGATTTTCGTGCAAGTGCAACTTCCGACATCATACTTAACTTTATTTTTTGTATTTTTTTTCTTTGGCACTACTTTTTTTTTCTTTCAAAAGAAATGTGGAGTCCGATATAAACGCCCCATCGAGAGGACCCAATATACCTTGTCAGGGGTATAAAGGCATGACTATGGCGTGATCACTAAAAATTGATGACCAACAGAGGGGTCTTCTGAACCTACGTTGGTCCGTAGTTTTGGGACTTTGAGGGTACACTGAACCCTAGTCTAACTCGGTGCTAAGTCTACTCCCAACTAAACATGTATAGCTAAAATGCAACTGAAATACTGAGTAGATCAAAATACTCACATGCTATCTGAGAATGCAACATAAATATACTGAAAAATATGGCATTCGAATTCTGAAGCATGATTTTCTGACTGTTATGCCTAGCAAGTAAAATTCATGAAATACTGATGATGAATACAAACTAGGGTTCTGAGTTCTATACATAGGACTACATTAATTATCCACAAAAACAGGTAATCAATGTAATAGAACTATAGTAGCTAACTTTCAATGGATTCCCAAGATTTGGGAACCCTAGGTCTAAGCAATTTATGGAGAAACTGAAGAATTGATTGAATTCTAGGGACCTAATGGGTGAAAGGAACCCATTAGTGAAATCCCACATACCTGGTGACGAAAACTACGGAGAAATCCTTTGGATTTCGGGGCTGAACTTCGAAGAATACCTTTGCTTGTTCTGGGGAGAAACTGTCCCTTCTTTCTCTTCTTTTCTTTCTAAGTTGGATGATTTTTGGAGAATGAGGGTTCTAGGTAGTGTCTGACTAGATTATTAGGCTTAGAGTGAGTAAAACGACATAGTTTAAGCATCAAACGATGTAGTTTAAGTGTCCAACGCATAGGGGAAAAGACCAATACGACCCTGACTTAAAAGCTGACGAAATGATTTCAAGACAGGCTTCACGGGCCGTCTAGAGCACCACAGCCCGTCAAGTGGGTCGTGAAGATGCTCTGCCCGACAGGGCTTCACTATTTCGGGCATAACTTTTTACTTCGAACTTCAAATAGGGTAAATTCGGTGGCGTTGGAAAGAGGATTCAGAGATCTTTAATTTGATGGGAACATGATCCACCTAATTAATTTTGTGCTGAAAGATATGATCGATTGAAGTTGACCTAAAACTTAAAGTTTGACAAGCCTTTTTCATGAACCACTTCACGGCTCGTGTGAAGCTCCACGGGCCATTTAGACAACCGTGGTCCTTCACAGTAGCCCTGGTGATTCTGTGTCCCCTTCACAGGCCACTCCACGCCCCGTGTGAAGCTCCACAGACCGTCTAGTGATATGTGGTCTTTCACCTTTTGCTGGGTGCACAACCACGAGCAGGGTGCCGTGGACCCCTCCGTGGTTTGCCTTTCTCTCTTTTTCATTCCTTTTTCAAAGTCTGAGGTGTTACATTAATGATACCAATACAGTATATATATACTGATTTAGTATCAGTTAAGCGAAAATTATCAGCCTTAATGAATGAGAGGTATAGTTGGTAAATTATTTTGAGAGAATGTGTATTTCTTGAATTACTTTGAATTAGGGTATGAACATGTAATTATATTGGGTTTTATGACCCATTTATATAGTTTTCCCTTTAAAATGTTTGGGTAGCCGACTAAGGGTGTGGGTGGCCATGTGATATGAAGTGATGATTTGAAATTATGAGATGAAATTGAAACTTTGTTTGAACATGCAATTTAGACTTTTTCTATTATATGTTTTCTCATAAACATAAAAAATTTATAAGCTGTACAACTATTAAAATTATCCCAATTTTTTACACAATCTTACCAAATAAGCAAAAGTTTATAAAATCGCATAATACACTATCACAAAATTATTCTGAAAAATACAACATTTATCGATCAAACCTTAATTCAATAAAAAAAAAATTGAACATAGGTTATAATGTTCAAGTTGTTAGTAAAGAAAATTATTTTTTCAATTAATGTTACAGTGGTTACTCTTGTACACTCAATATATTGATGGAAAATTATTTTTTATTAAATATTTATTTGAATGAAGTAGTAATAAATTTGATTAAAAAATAATAAATTTGGTGAATATAAATTGTAAAGTAAGAATTAATTTGAAGTAAAAAATAAATTGTATATTGGTGAGAATAATCATTATATGAAATATAAATTAAAAATTAATTATATGAATTATAAATTTATATATATGAAATAAATGGCTAGTAGATATAAATTAAATGTGATTTTTTTTTATAAAATATAAATTTGTGGGTTAATTTTGTATTTGAAAAATCTCAAATCACGATTTGAAATTTCCAAATCATACTTTTTGGAGAATTTGAGATTTCATCTCATGATATGAAATCATGAGATGAAATCAGCGTGAGATCGTATGTTCAAACGTTGATTTCATCTCATGATTTCATATCATGTTATGAAATCACATGTCCAAACACCTACAAAAAATTCCCCTGCACTACGATTTTGAACTCGTGCTAGGAGTAATTTTTTTAATAATCAAAGTTCAAACTAGAGATCTAATAATAAAGTAACTATCTGTAATGTTTTGTTAAAAGATTTTATAATAAATAAAATTATTATTTACTATTTCCCTCAAATAATTATCATTTAATTATTATTTATTGTAATAGTTAAGACTTTAAGATTAATTAAAGTTATAGTTATGAAATCTTTATTTATTTGCAAGAGTTATAAACTCTTTAGTAATATTTAATACTTTAAAATTGCACTATTTTGTTGTGTTGAAGTTTTGAGCTTTAATTTGTTATGTAACATCTCAGTCCTCGGAAAACATATTTGGATTTTTTTATATCATACACCGAGCTTATGGTTTCAAAAACCGTAATGTTGTTCGTCTCATAATATGGAAACGAAATAATTGAACGATTCTAGTTTAGACAAGTACAAGTTTGATTCATTCGAAGGCAAAACTTTTCATCCACGTTTAATTTGACACAACATGCATAAATATTCAACCTTACTTTTTCGAGTCATATAACTTTCTTCATTTGTAAAAGCTACCAGTCAAGAAAATGAATGATTTTCATTTCATGAAACCTTTATCAATATTGCGGGGTGGGGACAAAGAACAAACAGATCCCTCTAAATTCTATTGCTTTCTTATTGTCGCCTCCAACCAACTTGAAGCTTCCACTTCTCATGGACGTGGATTGGGAAGGCTAATCAAAGCAAGCCAATTTAAAGTAGCTTTAGTCCCCCTGAACCATCGATGAGCTCGGTTATCTTTTGTGAAGCAGCAGCTAATGTTTCCTCACTTTTGCAGAACGCAAACCTGATATATCTTCTGTGGTAGCTAATACCCGTCAGAGAAAGGTCCTCTTTTGAGGAATTGGTGTGGAAGAATACACAGCCTGGTACAGCAACCACCCCAGCTTGTTTAATCAATTCCTCCACAAAGTCAACCTGGAATGCCTTCAAGTTTATCACTTCCACCATTTAAACATATAAAAACACGCTAAATAAAAAGCTTTGTCAAGTTCTTACAGGTCATTCTGAGACGTACAAACTTTATCCAAAAAACTGAACCTATTGCTGGCACAACCAGCAGGTCTCTCATTTAATGTATGTGTATCCTTGAAGTTCTATACTTTCAAATAAGTTTCTAAACCTTGATGATCAACTAAACCCAACTTCAGGTTGGTTGGAATGGAAAAGTAACAACAACAAACCCAGTGTAATCCCACCTGAGAAGGGTAGAGTGTACTAAGACCTTACCTTTGACAAAGTAGAATAGTTGTTTCCAAAAGACCCTGGACTGAACAAACAATGAAGGAATGGCAAAATAACCTTTCTCCAAATCTCTAAAAGGTTAAAATCTAAGGAAAGTAGAATCATCATACAAGACCATCTAATGTTTCTTCAAGTTATCTCAACACACAAGCAGAGTCAAATACACTTTAATTCAAACTCCGCCAATTTTGTAACAAGTAAATATTAAGATCCTCTTAAGTGAATCAAATTTCAAGTAGCATTTCTTGGTTGAGCTAAGTTCCTGATCCTAACAAATTTAAATCCTATCATCCTTCCTTCTCTTCCTCCAACAACCCCCTCTCCCCCAGGTCAAAAAGAAAGAAAGTAAAAAGAAGATTTCTTGTCCCTTTTGAACCTTCTGATACTAATTAAATAGGACAGTCCTAATGTAAGGATTTCTGTTATGGAAAATAGATATTCATGCTTGAGATGATAATTGAAGAAAGATATTTTGAGAGTATTTACATCAGAAAGTAAGCATGTCCGGGGAAGTTCCATGAATAGGAAAAAGGAACCCTTAGGCATGACGGAGACCTGGAAACCAATTTTTGTAAGCACCTGAGCCAGGTAATCTCTTTTTGATTTATAGTCCTGAGCACCAAAGACGTGAAGATAGATTAACTAATAAGTTGGAAAGGAAACACCACTAGAGCTACTAATTGTGAGAAAATTTACTTGTCTCAATGCATCAAAGTACTCGGGGGAACTTCTCAAAGCTGTCAAGGCAGCTTCCTGGAAAGGTGCAGGAGCAGAGTCTGTAATTTTAACATGGATGTTCCTGATTGCAGATGCAAAGCAAGCTGGGCATATTGCCCAGCCAATCCTCCAACCTGAAATCATGAAGATAAATGAGAATTTAATAAATCAACCCACTTACAGAGGTAAGAATGACTTGAACATGGAGATAATATCTCATATGGTCACTCAACTTTGAATAGTTCACTTAGAAAGTCACTCAACTTTGAGTAATTTACTTAGAAAGTCACTCTACTTTGTTTTATAACTCAAAAGTCACTCAACTATTGATATTTCACTTAAAAAGTCACTCAACTATTGATATTTTACTTAAAAAGTCACCCAACTAATTTATATAATTTTTTCATTGAATTTCGTTGAAATACAATTTTTTTAAAAACTATTTTAAAAATATAATAAGATCCTCATTTTCATTATTTTATTGAATTTTGTTAAAATACAATTTTATTTTATACTTTTTAAAAAAAAAAGATAAAATATTGCTACTGCATTTTTTTTTACTTCTTATTCTTATCAATTCCAACCTTCTTTTTTTTTAAGATCATTTTTCAGCATCTTTTATTCCAGTAAGGCTAGAACGGAAAAATATTTGTTTTTTTCTCAATTGCTACCGTATGTTTTTCAAAAAAATTATAATTAAATAATTGGAATGGGTTAATAAGATAATTAAAATAGATATCTTCTTATTTCTTAAAAAATAGTTTAAAATAAAAATTAGATTTCAATAAAATTTAATGAAAAAACTATTTAAATTGTTTGAGTGACTTTTTAAGTGAAATATTAATAGTTGGGTGACTTTCTAAGTAAAATATTAATAGTTGAGTGACTTTTGAGTTATAAAACAAAGTTGAGCGACTTTCTAAGTGAACAACTGAAAGTCGAGTGACTTTCTGAGTGAACTATTCAAAGTTAAGTGACCATCTGAGATATTATCTTCTTGAACATGCTGGCTTGGAAGCAGGATATCAAATGCTTACCAGTCACACTAAAACTTTTTGACAAGGAAGATGTGATGATGGTCCGCTTCTGCATTCCTGGAAATGTGGCAACTGACGTGTGCCTCTCCCCATCGAAGGTTATATGTTCATATACCTATGAAGTAATTAGCTGCTTTAGCTACTAGAGAGAGGACACTTCTGATTATTTGATTATGACTTCAACACTTTCTCAAATCGCAAACCTGCCTTGTGAAGTAATTAGATGTTTTAGCTATTAGAAAGGGGCATACTTCTGATTTATTTGATTATGTCTTCAACACTTCTGCAAGTGTGAAGCTGCCTTATTAAGAGGAAAAAGCAAGAAACTTGTTAACCATAAAACTAACATAATATGTTCTGTATGTGTCTATAACCAGGGAGTAACACTGTTGACGCATGCAACATCCATCCCAAGTATGAAGGTTGAAGAAACACACCTACTAACGGGAAAGGGGTCAAACAAACAAGATAAAAACATTGTTCTTCTATAGATACTTCACCAGAAGTCTTTTAGGAGTGAGAAGTTTTAGCAGTGCAAATTGCATCTCTTTCTATTTTTCTTCTCTTTTCTTTTGGGGTTCACAGTGGAGTAGTAAATATAAAATGCATTCTGCAGATTAGCTTGAACAAGGGACTGAATATACTATTTTGTTACTTCTCAAAGAATTCTTCAGATTAGCTTGAACAAGGAACTGAATATACTTATTTCGTTGCTTTCCGTTTTCTTTGAAATGCGCAAGATGTGTCAAAAGTGAAGCAAACCTCATCTGTTACAACTAGAATATCCCAGATCCGGCAAGCTCCAGCAATAATCTCAAGCTCATCCTTTGTGAAAACCTTTCCAGTTGGATTGTGAGGGCTGCAGCATATCCATGGTAAAATTGATTATCTGTTTAAAACCTTCTTCGTCTAGCATGTTGTACACTATACATGCAACTACAAAACTGAACCTTGTCAATTATTGGTTCGACTAAAAGAACGAAAAGCTTATGATTTCCTGAAACAAAACATGAGTAATGAGAATGTAACCATCTTTGGCACAATAGTAGCGTGATATCTGAATAATCAAGTGTGTCAACCTGAGGTGAGTTGCAGCAAAACTCTACCATTGGTGTCTATTGTTTAACCCAGATAACTTTTAGTACTTAAGTCAAGTCATTAGCAGATTAGCTTCGTGGAAATGTAAAGGTTTTTTCCACATTGTTGTCAAATTAAGCTTATGACTGGAGGACTAACAGCTTCCGTGGCAAAATGTAGAAGAAAGAGAAGAAGTCCACAAGAATTAGGTACAGAGTTGAATCAGAAACTTTACCTGTTGAGGACAATAGCTTTTGTCCTGGCAGTAAATGACTTTGCTAGTTTATTTGGATCCAGACTCCAATAAGGGGGGTCAAGTGCTACATACACCTGTCCATAGAGAAATACAACTTACAACCAATGTAGATAGATGGATGTACAATTTATAACCTAAAAATGTAGTCATGAAGGCTTACGGGGACCCCGCCAGCCAACCTAATGCATGTTTCATATGTTTCATAGGATGGATCGAATAAGATGACTTCATCACCCTGGTTTATTACTGGACAGAGAAATGAAAGCAGTAATAAAATGATTTGATTCTCAAAAACAAAACAAAGTAATTGAGAGTTTGTAAGCTACTTGCAAACATTGCGGCAGCAAAAGCCTCAGATTGACCACAACATATGACGATATCAGTGAGGGGATCCACATCTAGGCCATGCATTTGTTTGAGTTGATAAGCGAGGTAGTCACATATTGCTTGAACATGCCTGTACTGATTGAAGTCAGAGCGGATAGCAGAAATGGCAGCGTCTTTGAGGTAGGAAGGTGCAGGGAAATCAGGGAAACCTTCGGCGAGGTTGACGGCATTGCGTCTTTCGGCAAGATAAGAAAGTTGTTGTATGGGTGAACTTGTTAGCATTTTCGCTACTGAAGAAAGTTTCTGCTCCATTGATCTTATCTTATCTTATCTTCTTGCAATTTTATTTACACACTTATGTTAGTGTTCGAATTCTATCCTTTTGTCAGTTTGTGGCCTGCCGGCTTCGGATGGCAAGGTAACTAGCTGATATAGTTGAATATAGATATTGACTTGTTTAAAGTTGGAGTTTACGTCCCTATTGTTTTGCTGTCTTGTAGCCTATTATCTTTCTATTGTGATAGGGATATATAGAAAGAATATACCGGAATAGATAAGTGATAAATCTGGTCTTTAATATTACAGACAGTACTCCTGTATTTTAGTATTATTTAATAAGTGACGGGTAGCTTAGAAGTTGCAAATTGAAGCCCAAAAGAAGGAAGCTTACTCACTTTTGGGCAAAACCCACAAGTCTTTCAATAGCACTCACCCAACCCGGGTTAGTGAAAAGTGGGTCTGGGTTGCAATAATAAAAGAAAACAACACTTGATTTTGGATTTGGACCCTACACAAGTTGAACCCAACAACTTTCTCTATCTTTCACGAGCTTTATAACGTGTATGGCTGCATGTGGTCTTGTTTTTCATTTGCCTATTGGTTATATGTACTCAAACTTTGCTACTTCCGATTATGGAAAATGTTTACAAGAGAGGTAGTAAACCTTTCTTCCCTTTAAGCAACCGGTTCATGGGTGGAACCAAAGCTGCAAAATAACAGATGCTCCTGCTCCTCTTACCGGTTCATGGGTGGAACCAAAGCTGCAAAATAACAGATGCTCCTGCCCCTCTTACTGACATACGGATGATTTGAAGCAAAAGCTGAAATTGCATTGTGGATTATGGATATGCATCATGTTTCAGTTTTGTTGCAAATTACAACCCTTTCAGCATTTTGATTTTAAACACAAGAATTTTGTCATATCAGCTGTGTATAACAAATAAAAGTGAATAAGCAAACAGGAAAACCAACTGGCATATCATTTCTCTGACTTTAATCCTCCGTGAGACATGGCCAGCACAGATTATACCAAGCTATCCACCAAGGCTAGAATAAAAAGATAAAATCACCTAGTGTTTTGTGACTAAAGTAACTTTACCTTTATGACCATCATGATTTTTATCTTATTGATACTGTCACTTCTTCTGAAAATCCTGTTGCATCCGATTGGTTTCTCTTTTACATTTTCAACTGTTCAGGAGTACTTTGATTTTTTCTAAATTGGACACTTCAGGTGAGAGTTAGTTGCCTCCCCACAATCAAGAGTGTTTCATCAAATGGACAAGACAATAGAATAGGACGCAGCAGAATTTATGAAAAGAAGACTGACTAGACTCCACTTCTCTCTTTTTTGATATATTAGATTTTGGATAAGAATATGATCTATGTAAAATGACAGATACAAAATCATGCATTGTCATTTCCACATTTTACCCCCAAAAGAAATATTTCATGTAGTAGGTACATTCATCGCATCACAAAATAATGACAGAGAACAATAATCAAAGTTAATGCATAACTGAAAAGGAATAGCTCGGTTACAATGAGAATAACGTATCAAAAAATTAAAGCGGCTCTCAAAATCAGGGTTCTAATATTCTCTAAAAGTTGAATAAAGAAGGAATAACTCAAACTCCCATGCTATTACGAAATAGAAATAAATATAGAGCAAGCCTCCTACCACATCATCCTCACTTCTTTGACTTCTTAGATCCCCTGCAAGGGCAAGTTTTGTTAAATTTGTTCTAATAACCACCAAGAGAAAACAAATTGCGTGTTTGTGGAGAACTTACTGGGCTGGCTGTGCTTGGGTAGCTGCCGCTGCTGCAGGTTGTACTAGCCTCTCCCCTGGTCCCTGAGAATTGGAGAAAATACAAGCTTAACTCCATGCACTGTCATTTCTACGTAAGACAATTTGTTGACAACTAACAAACGAATCATGCAAAAACAACTAGCTCTCCTCTCAAATATGAGAAAACGTCAAACTAAATTTACAACTTAGTACCTGAGCCAAACGCTCCTCCCTCCTAGCAAACTTTCTTTCCCTACTTGCTTTGTTCTTTGCCCTCCTGGCCTCAAATTGGTCGGACAAGGTCTTCTCTCTAGCCTTTTCAGCCTTTGTTTTGTGAATGTTTTCCATTAGCACACGCTTGTTCTTGAAAACATTACCCTTCACCTTCATGTACATGTCATGATACATGTGCTTGTCAATCTTCTTGGACTCCCTGTACTTGCGAAGCAAGCGCCTAAGGACTCTCATCCTCCTCATCCATAGCACCTTTGTGGGCAACCTAGCCTCTCTGGTACCCTTGCGCTTACCTAAGAAAAGAGTCCTCAATATCAGGAGTCACCGAAACAAACTTCAGCAGCAAAATTTTCATTAAAAGATGAGATTAGGAGCAATGGCATTGTTAAAGCAAGGTTCACATTTCCTCATGCAATATCAATTTCTCTGAAATGAATTATCACAAACAAATTAATTTGGTCAAAACACAAGGCAAGCTTAAGACTAAAACACAAACCACCTTATGAAGAGAAGTAGTATCTCAAATTAAAAGGCGTGCTCCAAATACAATATGGTAGCAGTTGTTTCGAGGAGTAGGACTTACCATATCCAGAGTGACGGCCCTTCCTCTTTGCTTCCTTCATTCTGCGGGCACGAGATCTTGAGTGTATTTTGGTGGGTTTCCTGATGATGAAACCATCCTTGACCAACTTTCTGATATTTTGCCCTGCACTCAATGCATAACAGGGGAATTAGAGGCAACCAATTTTTTTTTAGAGAGTCTGAGAAATATATTATTAATATCATACTGCTATTGTCAAGTGTCAACTCCTTTTGAAGGGAAGTAAATAGGAATGCGATTAAAGCAATATGTTCATATATTTTCTTTGAACTCCAAAATGTTAAGATCATTTAAGTTCACTGTACCTCAAGGATAAAGAAAATAATGTAATACCAATCACCCACATTTCCAATTCATATTATAATAACACCAAAAATTAACACCAGTATCTTTTTGCAGTTGTTAAAAAAAGAAGGTCAGGTATCTTCTAAACAAAGTCTAGTATCTTGAACAACCAAGTGACAGTAAACCATTCCTTAGTCATATATGAAAAACAGTCAAGTTTGATTCAAAAAACTAATCCTCAATCTCAAACTAGTATACATGAGAAATGAGAATGATACTCCATTTCACTTCAACGCTACAAAAAATTGTAATATTTCTCCTGAATTTTAACTAAAAGAATAAATTTGTGTAAGATCGAACTTCTAGTATGGGAAAGATATAAAATTTGAAACATAATTCTGAAGAAATAAAAAGTTAGTAAAGAAAAAGAACGTACGAGAGTTGGCCATGGAGATTTCGTTGCCTTCATTGGGGTCAAGCCAAACCTTGCCCCTCCCACAGTTGAGGACGCTGGCAGCAAGCCGCTTCTGTAGCTTCAACGACACCATCTTCCTTTCCCTCCACCTCTCTCTCCCTGCAGTGCTGATAATTATACTTAAATGCGTTAGGGTTTTTTAAAAGCCGTCCAAGGCAAGGACTGATGCTCCGACTTACACTTCATGGGCCGAAGTGGGTGACCAAACAATTTGAAAAAATGATGTAATCTCTACTAAAATCTCCTTTTTCCTTCTTTCTTAATATCTGAATACATCGCTTCACCTTCATAAGATATTTTATAACTTTGTTTGTATACAATATATTTGGTATAAATGTTATTGTTGATACATAACCTTAATTATTTCAAATTTAAATCAATATAAATCTAGTTTATATTCATGTATATGATACATAATTTATATATTTGATACATAGCTTATATATCGATTGATATTTATTGGGTGTAGGAGCAATATATTCGCAAATTCTAAAAAATTTGAGATTATTATAATTTGAAAAACTTTCGAGATAAAATGTAACTAGTGAACCTATTGAAATATTCAATAACTATGATTGTGAATTTAGGGTGGAGAAAGAGACTCACTTGCCTACTACTCTCTCCGTTTTTATTTATTTGTCAAATATTTTTTAATTTAATTTTTTTTAATTGTTATTTTTGACAAATTTTCAGTGTTTTTATCATGGTGAAGACGTCTCTTTTTATTTACTATCAAGTCAAAATTTGATAAGTAAATATGAATCACCAATTAGTTATTGGCTTGTAGATAAGTTTAAGTTTGTATACAGAGAAATTGGTCAAATGTAGATAAATGGTTGGCTTTTTATGCTACCTAGAGACAATGACATTCTTTCATGCTTAATTTCTCAAAGTTTTAATATATATATATTCCGTGATTATGTCATACCTTTTTAATCTTTATGTCTGGCACAGATTAAATATTACTCCATTCGTTTATTTTTATTTGTCACGGTTTGATTTAGCGTACTCATTAATAAAATAAATATTGATATAAGTATTTTATTAAACTATCCCTATTAAATAATATTTAGTGTCAAATCTTGAAAAATGCTGAGTATTAAATATGAAAAAGATAATTTGTCTTTTTCTTAAGTATAAGTTACATAAATCACAATATAAAGATGAAATTACTATCTATCCCTATGTTTTTTTCTAATTACAATAATCCCTTAAAATTAACCCAATCCGGATACATTAATGAAAGCGCGGATACATTAATACAGATACATTATTAAAATAAGGAATTTCCCAATCCGGATACATTAGTGAAAGCGCAGATACATTATTAATACAGCAATCCGGATATATTAGTGAAAGCGTGAGATTTTAGAAATTTTTAAAAGATATAGAGAAATATAGAAAATAGTTTATTTAAAGCTTGTAATTTAGTAATTTTTCCATAGATACATTAGTGACAATTCTGTTCATATGAGGATCACCCATACATGATACATACGCAATTTACAAGTCATTTCTAAAGTAGCAGAAAAATTTTCTGCTACTCGATCGCCTAGTATTATCTACTTTGTTTTATTACAAAAAAATGCATGCCAGGATCAACACTGCCTACTTGGTAAATCTCTTACAAACCTCCATTGACACCAAAGCTTACACTGCAGGCAAACTTCTCCATGCCCATATACTACGAATTGGCCTTTCCGCTGATACATTCCTCCTAAACCGTCTCATAGAATTGTATTCCGAATCTGGTTATATTCACACCGCACGACACCTGTTCGATCAAATGCTTCAACCAAATATATATTCTTGGCACTCCCTCTTGACTGCTTATTGTAAGCAAGGTCAGCTTGACAATGCCCATGAGCTATTTTCGAATATGCCTGAAAGAAATAGTGTATCATGGAACACTCTCATCAGTACATTTGCTCGAAACCATCATGAAACAAAGGCCTTGGAGGTTTATTCTCAAATGAACGCACATGGTTTCTCACCGACCCATATCACATTCGCCAGCGTTTTTAAGCGCCTGTGGCGGGTTGGGTGAATTGGAGTACGGCAGGGTGTCTCATGCTTCTGCTGTCAAGTATGGGCTTCACAAGAATGTGTATGTTGGGAATGCTTTGTTGAGCTTGTATGTAAAATGTAGCTGCCCTCGGGATGCGTTGATAGCCTTTAGGGAGTTGGATGAGCCTAATGAGGTTTCCTTCACGACAATGCTGTGTGGATTGGTAGATACTCACCAAGTGGAAGAGGCATTTGAAATGTTTAGGTTAATCCAGAGGAGTGGAATTAGGATTGACTCTGTTTCATTGTCTAGTGTACTGAGAGGTTGTGCTAAACGTGGGGGTTCGAATTTTGGTTGGAATGGTGAGACTGATAGTGATCTACCTAATACGCAGGGGAAGCAAGTCCATTGTTTCACCAATAAACTTGGATTTCAAGGAGACCTTCATGTGTGTAACTCCTTGCTTGACATGTATGCAAAAAATGGTGACATGGAAAGTGTTGTAGTATTGTTTGGAAACCTTTCTGAAACTAGTACTGTTTCTTGGAATGTTATGATAAGTGGGTTTGGACAGAATCATGATAAAGAAAGAGCTCATGATAAAGAAAGAGCGATGGAGTACATGGAAAGGATGTGGGGTATGGGTGTTGAACCAGATGAGGTTACTTACATAAATATGCTCGCAGCTTGTGTTAAATCAGGGGATGTTGAAAATGGCCGCTTGATATTTGAGAACATGGCTTGCCCTAGCTTGATTTCATGGAATGCTATTCTTTCAGGCTATTCACAGAATGAGGAACATCTCAAGGCACTAAAGATTTTCAGAGAGATGCAATTTCAAAATCTGCGACCTGATCGGAACACTTTGGCTATCATACTTAGTTCATGTTCTGAGATAGGGTTTCTAGAAAGTGGGGTGCAGGTCCAGGCTACTTCATTAAAGTGTGTCTGTCCTGGAGACATATATATAGCTAGTGGTCTTATTGGTATGTACCTAAAATGTGGTAAAGTAGAAGCGGCTGTACATATTTTTGATGGGCTCACTCAAGCAGATATAGTCTGTTAGAATTCTCTAATTACTGGCTTATCCTATAATTCATTGGATAAAGAAGCTTTACTTTCTTTAAGCGAATGCTACAGATAGGGATGTTACCTAATGAGTTTTCATTTGCTACTACACTGAGTTGTTGTACAAAGCTATCTTCATTATCACAAGGGAGACAACTTCATGGGCTGATAATTAAAGATGGGTATGTTAACGATGTTGTAGTTGGAAGTACTCTGATTGACATGTATTCCAAATGAGGCGATGTAGATGAGGCCAGGGTACATTTTGACATGATGCCCTATAAGAATACAATTACATGGAACGAAATGATACATGGCTATGCACAAAATGGTTGTAGAGATGAAGCTATTTTCTTGTATGAAGACATGATTTGTTCAGGAGGAAAACCTGATGTTATAACCTTTATTGCCGCTCTAACTGCTTGTAGTCACTCTGGGCTTGTAGACCTGGGGCTTAAGATATTCAACTCAATGCAGCAACAATATGGGTTGAAGCCACTTGTTGATCATTACACTTGCATGATTGATTGTTTGGGTCGCGCTGCCCGGTTTAGTGAAATAGAAGAACTCATTGATAAGATGTCATACAAAGAAGACTCTGTTGTCTGGGAGGTTTTGCTGAGTTCTTGTAGGCTCCATGGAAATGTAACTTTAGCAAGGCGGGCAGCAGAGGAGCTAATCCCTCTTAATCCGCGGAATTCCGCCCCTTATGTGCTTCTAGCAAATATGTATACATCGTTAGGGAGATGCGATGATACAGAGGAAATTAGAGCAGCTATGTTGGAAAGGCAGGTAACTAAGGATCCTGGTTTTAGCTGGGGTGAATTTTTGAATTAGTAGCAAGTGTAGCAGGCTGTTTTAAATTTTGACAGACAGCTAAAGTGTAAGATGCCCCTGTTTGTTAATGGCATGAAATTTTTGCATCTGTCTCAACTACTTATAAGTTGTAGGTAGTTGATATGCTTTGCTGGAGGCAATGTGATGGCTGATCAAGCTCGGATTTCTCAAAAGGACCTTCCAATTTTTAGATATTATTTCAATGTACTGTTTAGTCTCTGAAAAAGCGTTATTTCTTGGCAAATGTCATAGGCGGGTCATAGATTTCTTGTGTGTAGTAGCTTCTCATTTTCCCAATTGAGGGATAAAATTCTGGATATTCTTCTTTCTTCTACTGGCTACTGATATTGATACTCTTTACTTCTGTGTTTGTATCATTTTTCTGGGCCAGCAAGATACAACTATGACTTACTGGAACTAAGAGGCTCCAAGCCTCCAAGTCATTGTCAACTAATATGTAGCTTCCATATCCGATGGTTGTCACACGGAGAATGCACAAAGAAGTTGGTTGTTACATTGCAACAAATGCTAAAAGTTCATACACCAATTGCTGAAAATGGTCTAAGGTGTACATGGAAGGTATGAAGCATATATATATAACTTCCTTTTTGCAGATTGCGCCTCACTCTTGCATATCTTATGCGCCAAAATTAAAAAAAAGCCAAAGCCCTACGTTGACATGCACTTTTTTTAAGTGTTGATCCATTTGAGAACCTTTCGTCTTCAATCATCGATGGAGGAGCTTGAGATACAGCCACAGGCATAGCAGGTTGAATCTAGACAGTAATATACTGCTTGCAGTTTGCAGGGTTAATTCAAAATACAGCCAGTTCTAGTAGAAATAAATATATACTTTTCTAACTTCCCTAGAGCTCCTCTCAAGGAAAAAACTCTTCCAACTTTCCTAGAGCTCCTCAAAGCCTTCTTCATCCCCTTCTTCCTCTATTCTCTGAAATTCTGTCCTCCAGGTTTCCATCTGTTGGGATACCAATATGTTTAGATACTAGGGATCTCAAGAGAATGAGAATACATTTGGACAAAACTATACAGGTAGTAAATCTACCTGATCATCAGAGAAACGTAGATGCTCTGCAACAAAAAGTATGCTTGTGCTGACTTCTGACACTCTTTTTGCAGAATCTTGCCTGAGGTTTCGTGCAACTTCATCATATTCAATCATCTTAACCCAAAAACCATAGCTCATAAAGAGATCGTCAAGCCACTTCTTTATGGAAGACTGAACACAAACCAAGAATTAGATTGTCGTGAGGATTCTCTAATGCTTTAATTGAACAAAGAAACTGTCTGCTCAATTTACAAGATCACCAACCTGGTCTCCAACATCCATTTCAGCCAGCCAGACAGGAAGTTCTCCCAAGAAAAGACATCCCTTCATGGCTAAATTACTGACAGTGGACAAGATATCTTTAAAACTTTCCAAGTTCACAACAGGCAATCCCTACAAATGAGGTCCTATTGTTACTGATAAGATACTCTATACACATGAATTCCACATCAATTGTATGCTATTGACCATAATACATATACTTCCTCCATCCCATTTTATATAATGTAGTTTGACTTGGCACGGAGTTTAAGAAAGAAAGAGAGACTTTTGAAACTTGTGGCCTAAAATAAGTGATAGATGTTTGCATGGCTATAAAATCATTTCATCAAGGGTAAAATGAGCATTTTAAAGTTAAATTGTTACTAAATATAAAAATGTGTCATTCTTTTTGGGACTGACTAAAAAGGAACTGAGTCATATAAATTGGGACACGGGGAGTAGCAGGTTCAAACCCAAATGAGGATAAAAGTGGCACTTCGAACACAAGGTGAGCTTCTAGAAGTGCAAATGATCTGTCATGATGATGAGGATAAAAGTGGCACTTCGAACACAAGGTGACCTTCTAGAAGTGCAAGATGATCTGTCATGATGCTGCCAATAGCAGCGACAATCTAGGAATGTGAACTACCACAACAGCCATTACATGTAGTAGACATCAAGCACCTCCCTCTTTCAATATAAGAGGGTAAGCTCCAAATACATTTATGTCCAACGGGGAGTGAAGGTTGAGAAAAGAAGAGGGGCGGCAGATGAGTGGGAAATATACATATTGTGATTATATGTCAGTGAAGCCAGTAGCCAAGACAAATGAAACCAAAGATGGACACAAGTTTCACAATTAACGAGAAGTTTGCTACAATCTGGAGCACAAAGATGGAAGCATAAACAGCTGTACTCAAGAAAGATGCTCACTGTCATGCCAAAAATTTATCTGCAATTTTCAGTCTCTGTGACATGCAGCCCAAGCTCTGTGTTTTCTTTTCTAGTTATTGTCTTTTCTGGTGGATGAGAGGTGAGTAAAAATCCTCTTCTTTTGTTTGAGCTTGTATGGATGAAGAGTCAGCAGGGGTAAAAACTCTAATTCTGTAAGCGCCATAAATGAATTCTTACTTCATAGAAGGTTAAAAGAAATATCCAGAAACCATATATTCACCTGAAAAGCCCATATACTTGGTCTTGTTCCGCTGAATCCTTTACTGCGCAGTATATTTTCTATGTCAAAAGACTCTGATGGGACATGAAAAGACATGCATCCTCTTGGAATCTTAGCCCCAGCATCTATGTCATCCACAGTGGTACCATAAGGATATGCTTCATGTGCTCATCAAACCAACACATAGGAATAAAGACAAAATGGTAGAAGGAAAATCTAGGAAGAAAAACATTACTCTTCAAACACAACCATAATACAAGTCATAGATGCCATCGAAAAAAGCATGGAAGTCTAATCAAGAATTTACTAAGCTTAGAAATAATATAGCAAACTATGTCTCTTTTGATGCCTGAGGAATGGAAGAAATAGATGATTCTTTCAAAATAGTGATTCTACATTGAGAGTATCGAAAGATCCTTCCTATTTTTGGTGTGAAGAGAAGATTGTACAGATAGCTGGCAAATTTGAGGGATGCCAACTGATGACATGGTTCATAAAAACAATTTTGAGATTAAAAAAATTATCACCAACTCAGCGTGATATATTAACAAATGTACTAGTATGTCTGGTAGAAAGAACCAAAAACAGGAAGGTACTATCTCAACATCATAAAAGAAGAATAGCCTTTAGCTTATCACTTCTTTATCCCCCCAACCCCTCCCCCCCCCACCCCAAAAAAATAATATTTGCTTATCAGTATATCCCCAAAAAGACATTTAGCTTATCACTTCTTTATTCCCCCCCAAAAAAAACATTTTGCTTATCTCTATATCCCTCTCATTATATTCCATTTTACTTATAACTAGAAGAAGCCTCAAGAGTTTCAACAACATATCCAGTGCCTCAACTAGTTTGGAATTGAGATATAATTGATTGATTGATAAATTGTTTTTTTTATAACAATTATTAATTGATTTCTAACTAGAAGATAAATATAAATAAAATGGCAGACAAAGATAGTAAATAGTGGTAATAGCATCTTCTATGAACTATATAACATGGCTATATGGATTCACAAAAAGAAAGAACTTCTTTTACAAGATCTGAAATTTAATTTTTACAAGTCTAGGTTTAGACTTTTTGGAGAAACCAAGGAAGTTACTACAGGGTGTTATGGTTTTACTGCTACCAAAACTGTTGGATTTGCAAGGTAAAGTAACTCCTGAGGCTTTTCCCTTATAACAGATATACAAAAGCTCCTTTAAGGTACCTTTTATTTCCTTATACAGAAGGTATTAGGTTTTAGTGACAGGAAAGAACCGCTTACTTGAGATACAAGAGCTGGAAAGAATTGGGACAAAGATGGAAGCACACATCCAACATAAGGATATAGTTTCTACAAAATGGGAAAAAAAGAAAGGGATCTGCTGATTTACTTGGTTGCTGGATCAGAAGAGGGGGAAACAAGAACCAAAAGAAGTGGTGGAGAATCATCGCAGCATGCACATGGTGGACAGTTTGGAAAGAAAGGAATGGGAGATGTTTTGAGGATAGATTTAATTTCATATAAAAAGTTAATTGTAATTGTATTGTATCCTTATATTTTTGGTGTAAAGAGGAATATATAGAAGAAGTAGAACAGATAGTTGATCTTTTAGGCTCTTCGTAATTACTTTTGCTCCTTTGTGTCTCTTTTTTGGAGGTCTCCAGCATCAAGGAGGAATATAACATTACCATTTTATTTTATTTTATTTTTTAAAAAGGATCTCTTAATGCATTCAGCTGGAGGAAAGAACAGGATAAATTAGAGCTGGATGATAGAAATTTCATTTATTAGGCCACCAAAAGATGGTTTCTTTGAATGGAAAATGGAGGAAACCATTGTCTGTTTGACTTGACTATAAACTATTGTTTCCAAGATTCTATTTATAAGAAAGAATGAAGAATAAATTCTGTAGCTGGCATAATGGCATGATCAGCAATTGCAGGTTCAAAACCGAATATGAACATAGACAGTAAATCATATCTCATAAATAACAGTCTCATAATCAAAAACAGAGAAATCTAGAGAAGATTGTTGTAATCCATGATGACTTCATAAGGGCCTATGGCCTAGACATGGCAAATATAACTGATCCAGTTGATATTATTGGGCCGAGCAAAATGTTGGAGAGTTTTATATGGGATCCAGGCCCAATTAGCTATTGTTAAAAAGTTCTAGGGATTAGAAAGAAGGCTTATGCAAATTATGTCGAAGCTTTGGCTTTCAGTTATCTCTCATCCCCTTTCTATGTTCTAGTATCTCATCCCCTTCTAGTTATCTTCTTCTATGTTAATCTCTCCGTAGTTAATGTGTTATTACTTTGTTGTGTGTATTATACGTTATAACTTGTATTTAGCGATAACAATATATATCAGTGTTTGTATTGGAAATCGGATTTGTTTCATTGGTGCTTTCATCCAGAGGTCTTCAATGGAGGACCAAATAATTCGAACTATCGACAATTCAATTAAGGACGTGAAGGATTCATGGTCTAAGGATATTGTTGAGATTCGATGTATGTTACAAGAGGTGGTAGGGAAGATGTCTCCAACCACACCTCGATTTCCCCTTTGTTTCCATCTGTCCATGGAACATGAGTCTGTGAAAATACCCAGATTCAGCGGTGATGACCCTACGACATGGGTATTTCAGGTAGAGCAGTATTTCACTCACTATGACATTTTTTTAAAATCATAAATTGTCATTAGCTTCTTGATATTTGGATGGTGAAGCTTTGGATTGGTATTGTTGGTTATTTCGAAACAAACAACTTGCGGATTGGGACCATTTTGTAGCGAAATTGTTCATTCGATTCCGAACTCGGAGTTAGGAAGCACCTGACAGGCGTTTAGGCTTTCTCTGTCAACTTAACAAAATAAACTATTGTCCGGCAGGAACTGCAACTATTCCTTCATGGAATATCATGGCTAACTCTCCCTCGCCTCAATACCGGAATGTAGGCTATGACTACAGCAACCAAAGCTTTGCCCACAAGGTGTTTGGAAAAAGTCGGATAAGAAAACTGAAAATGTTGTGAATTTTGAAGCAATGCTTCAAACTCCGGATTCTGTGAAACCAAAAGGTGAGTATAAGGATATACTAGTACAAATTAAAACTTAAAATTGAGGGTGCTGAAATTTTGCTAACTCAAGCAAAACAGGAGATCCGCGATTCAAAGGAGATATCCAATTCAGATTTGGATGACAACAAAGAGGATCCCCTGCCTCTTGTTTTGATAATGACAGATACAAATGTCCGAGAAGGCGTGCCATTGCAGATCACAGAAACAGGTGCTGAAGTTACAGTAAACAAGGCGCAAAAGTTGTTTGGTATTTATTCTCAGAAAGCCAGGCAACAATTGGTTGACAATAAAATGGTTGACTCACTCTGGGAAAGAAGAGACCCCTTGATTTTGGATGGAACCAGACTGATGCACAAGCACATATTCATAAATTTTCCATTTGATCCCGGTGAGTCTATTCCTCCATCCATTATGCTCAAGAGCTTGGATATATCGCATTACTTGTCGATTGAACTGTATTCTAGTGTATTGTTCTTGATGGTACTACAAAAGGTAGCAAGTTGTTGGATGAAATGCCAGTAGCTAAGTGGGTAGACAAACTGGTCAACCTCGGCTGGCACGACCACTTCCAAAACCATCTTTCGAAGCTTTACTATTGGAATTTCCTAGCCCAACTTGAGCAATCTGTTGAAATAGCAAATGAATTCGGCTTCGAGGGACTTGTTATAATTGGTGGTGTTGATTCCAAGATAAATGCTCGTCTTGTCGCTGCAAACTTCAATAGTGAAATGCAGCCTGTTACACTTGCTGTCATGTTATAGGAGTGGAAAGTGTTGAAATTAAGAAGTAATTATAAATCGAAGCTTCAAACTGTGCACCCTATTGGTTACACATTCTATGGTGTTATTGAGATGGTAGAGTTGGTTGCACGCCATAGATTACGTCTAGGCTTAGTGGCAATGCAAAGATTTGGTGGAGAGCGAGCTTCTAAAGTAGTTCATCAGTATTTCAAGGTGGATAATTTTAGCCTCGATGGGTCCGATCATGTCAAGCAGTATTGCCTGTATCATATTTCAAGTGCTTCTGGAGTTTCTTCTGATCCTAGTAGTACTCTTGATGATATTCTTGTGATCAACGTTCAGAAGCTATGCAAGAATAATGGAGTCAATTCTGGAATCATCAAAGCTGCCAACCAAATCACAATATTGTTCCTAATGGCTTTCACCTGTAGCAGCCAAGGAATTTATAATACTCCAAGTTGCCAGATGAAGTTTCTTGATATGAACCTTGAGGACAAGGTACTTTTTGGAGGCGGAAGTATTGTTGTGATCCATGTGACTTCATAAGGGCCTATGGCCTAGACATGGCAAATATAATTGATCCAGTTGATATTATTGGGCCGAGTAAAATGTCGGAGAGTTTTATATGGGATCCAGGCCCAATTAGCTATTGTTAAAAAGGTCTAGGGATTAGAAAGAAGGATTATGCAAATTATGTCGAAGCTTTGGCTTTCAGTTATCTCTCATCCCCTTTCTCTGTTCTAGTATCTCATCCCCTTCTAGTTATGTTCTTCTATGTTAATCTCTCCGTAGTTAGTGTGTTATTACTTTGTTTTGTGTATTATACATTATAAATTGTATTCATCGATAACAATATATATCACTGTTTGTATTGGAAACCGGATTTGTTTCAGAGATGCAGAATGGTGTAAGTTGTGCATTGGTTCCCATACAAACTAGCAAAAAATAAGGGGTAGAACACACACAAAAAGGGAGAAGGATGTTAAAACCTTGAAGCTTCTGAAGTGCTCCTCTAAATACATTCTCGGGGCATATGTCAAATACTAAAGTTGATGTTGGCCAATTGAGCCTGTAAGGTCGCGTATCCAGTCCATCTGTTAACAAAACAACCTGCAGCATGTCTGTGGAGTAGTGCCCATCAAAACCAATAAATTAGATCCTTGTTAATATTGGTTTCATACCTGTTTCAGTCCATCAGTAGATTGCATTGTTTCAAGCAACTTGTCATCAATAAACTTAGTTGCAAGACAGTAGGGATGCAGCTGTTGATCCATGTCTTGGAGACTATTACAAGGAAGAAGGCAGCCGACATAAGGGTCAATAAAGAGAGGATCTGCAAAAGCAAAATTAAGTCTTGAACCTAGTAACTCAATCGAATTTAATTTGCTGCAGTGATTCTTTTCAATTTCAACAACCCTGTAGTGTAGCCATCAAAGCTAAGAAAATTGAAAAATGGATTTGCCTGGAGAGTGAGACTCCCGGAGACGAAGTGAAGCTCGTTCAATGGCGGCCTGGAAAAAAGGGTCATTTTCTTGTTGAACCTTGAAGCTTGCTCGAGCTCTAATGCTGAAATATGTGCTCTGTGTTGAAAAGGGGAAAAAATAAACCCTGCCTCGTAACACTTCCATTCTACAATCTACAATAAACTTCACACAAATAAGGGAGACGAATCTTTAGGGACTATTTCTTTTTTTTAATTTTTTTAAATTGAACAAGGTATCCTATGAACATTTGAAACAATTACTCCATAAGATAATATAATGAAGTTGGAAAAAAAAACAAGCCATTTGCTAAAGTTATAAAGTTAAATGAAATAAAGGTCAACAATAACTCTATTAATAACATTTTATAGATATTTTATAATTTAAAGTAATATTTCTTGAGTTTTATTAATAATCAATGTATGTTAACTTTACAATCAAGAATTAATTATCCTTTCTTCAATTCAAAAAAATAAGAAGAAGAAATAAAAATATTTTTTATTTATTAGAAAAAATTAATAGTATCTTTTTATACATAATCTATATTATATATATATATATAGTTGTTGTTTTATTTTAATCAATAAAATGAGGTTAAAAATTACATTATTAGTTAAAGAGACTTTGAAAGAAAAGAAAGGGAAAAAGGTTCAAAACATACACAAGTTTTGACCGAAATTGTTGTTACACACTCCAACTTTGCAAGGGTCCTATGACCCCCCTAAATTATTTTTAGTGTATTATTGAGGGTATTATCAGCCTAGTTGGATGAGCAAGTGACCACACTCACGGTTAGCTCATAACGGTGAAATTAGAAGTAAAATGAACCCATCTTTATTTGCCACGTGGCAGTCCACATCATTCCTCTTCTTTTTTTTCATTAAATATCCTTGATTTTAGCTATTAAGTTAATATTATTTTTTAATTATGGAATATATAAAAATGTCAATTTTTAATTGGATATTTTTTAATAAATTACACTTAATTATTAATTATCATTAAAACTTAACATGCCTACATTTTCTCCTCTTTTTTTTATTTTTTTATTTTTTTGCTTTCTTCTTCATCAAAAATCTAGTCGCTTCACTGTGTCGATCCCGGCATCGGAAAACTTTGCTGACGCCGACAACGAAAAACTCAATCGCAACAATCATCAACAATATAATCACCACTACAAGAGTACCACGTACCTCCCTCAGTCGTAACAACTACCTCCACACAATCGAAATTGCAAATTTGTAATGAACTGGATCTACAAATTTTACCATTTCCAAATTTCGCCACCACCGAATCGTTATCACTTTGCCATCATCACAAAAAAACCTCCATCGCCACCAAAATGACAATGACGACCACAAAGTTTCAATAGAAAGATAGGAAATTTATATGAAAATTTATAGCCGGAAAAATTTATTACTCGTTAGAAAGAAAAACCCAATGTATATATTGGGTTTTCAACTGATTGAATTTCTTAAAGAAATTTTTGTTGATTTAGTTTGAAAGAAAGTTTTTTAGGATGTTTTTGTTGGATTTTAATGTGAAAGTCTTCATGTAAGGGTCTAAATTGAAAGGATGGGTGTAATGGTGGAAGAAGGTATAGAAAAATTAGGAAAGTTTTTGAAGAAAAAAGAAATTAAATGATAAATACGGTGATAGGCGCGTGTGTGCCACCCTTTGGATAAAAACTTGGTTTTGACTTTTAAAAGAGGTAATAATTCCACTTCAAAATAATACAGGGGGGTCCTACACAGTTGGAGTGTGTAATAGCAATTTCGGTCAAAGTTTGTGTGTGTTTTGAACCCTTTTCCCGAAAAGAAACAAGAAAGAGATAAAAGTAATATTTTATTCGGAAAAGAATGGATTTAATGAGAAAAAAATATGTTAAATGTATTTTTGGGTCAAAAGATGTATGACTAAATTTATTTTAGTGATACTTTTTTCTTTCTAACAAAAGAGACTCTGTACTCAAGGAGAATTGAATCCAAGACCTCTTGGTTAAGAATGAAGGAGTATTTACCACTCCACCGTAATTTTGATCGGTGATACAACAACTCACTACATAGATTGTTATATCAATGATATAAAGCAAATTATTATATCATTAATACAAAACAAAAATTTTAAACTGTTATATCACTAATATATAGTAATAAATTTCAAAAACTACTACTTATGTTTGTTAATAAATGAAAATACTACTCAAAATCCAAACTATTGTTATATTTAAAAGGGAAAAGGGTCAAAAATACCCCTCAACTTTCATTTATTGGTTGATTAAGCTCTCGCCGTTAAAATGAAGTTATTTTTACCCTGCGTTACTAATTTCATCATTTGTGCCCCTCAATTGGATGAAAAGACCCAAACCAATCAAAATAGACCCGATTTTAAAAAAAATAATCCACCATCGTAATATAACCCAACCCAAGAACTCAATCCCTTTTTTTCTCATGTTGCTTTCCTTACCACCGTCCTCCTCCGCCGCCATCTCCTAAAAAAATCTCTCATTTTACCATGTAAATCCACCACCACACCAAGAACACTTATAACAATTTACAATGTTTTCATAAACAGATACATGGTTGGATTATAGATTCAAGAACAATGTAAAGAAAAAAAAATCTAAAATTTTGCGAACATACGGCCACTAGTGCAAAAATAAATAGAGCAAGAAGATCCCTATTCCCTATACAAGCAGAACACAATTTGATTCATTTCCAGATTGAGTACCACTTTGGTAATCACATGGTACCCACCATAAAAAAGTTATATCATCACCATTGTTCCATGAGCTCTCCATACGTTATTACCATTCCCCACTTAAACAACCGCCATTTTTATCATTTCATCCCAATCCACCTCACCCCCACAATCTTCTTTATACCACCCAATACGATTATGATAGTGGAATTGGTGAAAAATGGTGATGGTTGGTGTAATGGGGTCTCAAGACTCTTGATAATAAAGCTATAGAAGTGTGATGGGGTCTCAAGATTCTTGATAATAAAGCTATAGAATGAACAGAAAGTGTGAATTTTTACAGAGATTTTCAGTAACCACGTTGCTTTCATGAATTGGAAGTTTTGCTATTTGGTTCAAAATCAAGATTTAAGCTGAGATTTCAACAAATTGGAGTGACCCACATTCAAATCTGCATAGATTTATTTTGGGTTAAGATAGATAAAGATGAAGATGAACAAAATGGGTTATATTATTAGGTGGATCGGGTCGGGTTAAAACTGGGTAATTTTAATTAATTTGGAGTTTTTCATCCAATTGAGGGACACAAATGATGAAATTAGTAACGACAGGGGTAAAAATAACTTAATTTTAACGACGGGATATAGTCAACCAATAAAACAAAGTTGAGGGGTATTTTTGACCCTTTTCCCTATTTAAAAATTAGGCCTCGTTATTTGTTAAAATTTTCCCTTTATAGCAAAGAGGCCTCTGAAAAGGCCCAGCAGATTGTTGTTAGTGTTAAGTGTTACATGAAGGTCACCTCAAGGCTGAAAGGGAGATGGAGGTGGATATCGCCGACGACGTCCCCTGTTCTTCCATCGCCGTCGATTCCGTTATTCGCATGGGCACTGTAATCTACTCCTCATACTCCTCTTCTCTCTATGAAATCCAAATGTTCTTAAACTTGTTATTACTGCAGGCTGGCTTAATCTGGGGCTCTTGTTCTGGTCCTTACGACACCAACAAATTTGGTACTACTTCTTCTTTTTATGTAGAGATCAAAATTTTTGTATCTGTTTCTTATTCTGATATGCCGTATGCGAACAGGTCTTGCTGGCATTCATAGAGCTTCTTTTATTGTAAGTTGCTCATTGCATTTGCAATCCCTTTCAAATGTTTTTTTTTTCCTTTTCTCTTTGGTTTAATTTGATTGTTTTGTATGCTTTTACTCTATATGCAGGCTAAGTCAGTTGGTCGGCTTGGCTTTCAGTGGGGTAATCAGATTAACTTTCCCAATCTAATTTTGACTTAACCAAGTATTTTCCCACTTCCTTAACATGTCTCCTTCTATATTAATCTAGATTTAAGTTATATACATGTAAAGAACAGTGTTGCCAATTACAGTAGTGTTTATTTTAAGCATGAATTTTGATGATCTATCAAATAATCTGCTACAACTGATTAATCATACTTCTAAAATAAGATAAATGGCATGCTATATAAGTAACATGCTATTACACTGCTAGATAGACCAATCTGTTTAACATTGTGTTTTTGGTGGACCACATTCTGATGTGTGATATTAAGTCAATTATTTGTTAGTTGGAGCCTATGTTGCTCGGACTCTTCAAAAATGTTAGCGGGTGCGTGGATTCTCCAAAAGTAGTGTATTTTTGGAGAATCCGACACGGGTGCGGCAACGAAAGTGAAGAGTCCGTGCAACTTAGGTTGGAGCTCTATTACTTATGGATAGGCTTAGATGCAACCTTTTCAATTTAATCATTGACCAGTGGTTAAGATTAAAAGCTGTATTTATGATGTATCATAATAACATCCATATCTGAACACACCACACAATGTGAACCATAACCTAATAAACCGTGGAGAAGTAAGCTAGTTTATATAACTAAGGAATGACAATGTTAAAAGTCAAATTGGTACTTGGTAGTTACCTGTTTGATGGGACAAAACAGCTTAATAAGGAATGTAATAAAGATAATGAGCAGGATTACAATCAAAGACTATGCAACACTAGGCTACTTTCATAAAAGTCCGTTTAGAATGTACTATCACAGTTTTTCTATGCCTCTTGTTATAATGTTATGTAAAATTAAACTTTTTTTATTGCAAAGGCATATCAAATGCTCATAGTCAGACTTGGTTGTGTCCAACTATATTTTTTCTAGTGTTTTCACCAACCCTCACTGTTTATTTATTTTTGCTCTTTTGACTAATTTTTCTCTTGGATAATGTCATGGTTGTTTAGATATGTCATTATGATCTGATGAGCATCCATTCTTCTTTTATAGGAATGTTTGCTGCTATATTTTCTTCCACTCGGTGTGGGCTTCAGAGATATAGAAGGCGAAATGATTGGGTCAGTTTGTTAACACGTGCCCTCTCAGATCTCCAACATTAATTTGGACCGTCCTTTATTGACCCGCTTTTGTCTAAACATGTAAAACACATTATTGTTTAACTAAGAGAATGTATATCCAAATGCTGCTTCCAATACTTTTTGCATATTTGCTATTATATTTTACCATATCAAGTTGTTTGTTGGGGCTAAACAGTTGGTAGGCATAATTAATTAGCACCACAAGGTTTACTTTTATGCATTTCGATGGGAAAGTAGGAATGTATGTTCTCCTCCATTGTCAGATTATAGTTTCATGCAATATATATGAAATTGGAATAATTTCCTTTTCATTCTTTTCTCAATGTGTAGTATAGATTTTGAGAGACTACAGTTATTAGTTACTGTTTCTTGTCGCTAAGAAGCCAATATAACAACGTGTTAAGTAATGATTTTCAGAAATTTGTAGATGTGCCCAAATGTAATAGCAAAAATTGCAGGAAATGCATTGGACAGTCATCAGGAACTACCCGAGCTCACTTAGATGTATCTGAAAAAGTACTGTGGTCAACTGATGAAATAAGATGCTGAAGCATCATGTGTAACAATAAAGTGATATCTTAGTACTTTATATGGGTGTGCAAGATATTATGATCTCTGAACTTTTTTCTGTATAAGTGACCAATTGGAGGTAATGTTTTTGCAGCCAATGTAAGAACAGCAGAAATGAACCTTCTTTGCCAGATGAAATTAACATTTAACATAAACAGAAATCATGAAAATAGCATATTCTTCTGGGAGTGCTAATTAAAGACTAATTAACATGCACTGATCCAATAAAAAATCTACATTTGCTTGGACGATGCAATGTTTATAAGCTTTTCTCCCAGTACCTTTTTCACTTTATTACTAATTGAGTTTGGGTCATTGTAAGCAATGGGTATTACTATCCATAAAAGTTATAAGATCCCTTTTACTTTTGCAGGTTAATGTTTTGACTGCTGGTGTTGTAGCAGGGGCTGCTTTTGGTGCAGGCACCCGGAACTGGAAGCAGGTTGCTGGAGCAACAGGTCTTGTGTGTCTCTTGTGTCATGTTGCTGAGGACTCCCGATAAACTGACTCTGATTTGTTGAAAAGGAACTAAAATAGTCTGCAGTAGAAAATTGATGGACACTTTTCTCCATCCGTAGCAGTCTGTGGAAGACTAAGTATATCATGGTTACTAAGGAGTGTGGCATAGCAGCATGCTTCACCGAATGGGAAACATAATTCAGTTAATTGAAGTTCATACAAGATTTATGATGTTGATTTTGTAGGTCATTAGTTTATGTATTTGGGAAATAAACCTAACATATGAATTACGAAGCAAGTATATATTTGTTGTCCTTTTCATTTTCTATAGGTATCCTCTAGGGCACTGTTGCTTGGTGTTGATTATAGGTTGGTCGATCTATCTGCTTTTGAACTACAGTTGCTTTATTGGGAGTAAATTCTAGATATTGTGGAATCTCTTTTAAAAACATATACTCCTACTAATTTGGGTAATTTTTCATCTTCATCTCAATTTCTTGAATGATTGTCTAATTTCTTTAGCTAAGTTTTGCTGACATGAGACTATCAATTCATCTCTCATACTATTTGTTCTCTAGTGTTGTGATTATGGATAAGCTTAAATATGCATGCTGTAATTCTATGCGCATGAAGAGAAAAAGTATTTAACAGAGAAAAGGAAGCAAGTAGAACAACTTGAGGAGTTACTCCTGTAAAATCAAAGACATGAGGAGAAGAATCAATTACTTACCCCTGCAAGTTGAAGCATTGTTTATTCACCATCCATCAAGCGCATTCCTTCCACAAACAACAAAAATCATACAGTACCATTATTTATTTCTGTACTTATGTGAGAATCACAAACCCTCAGGGTCCATTACAAGTAGTGGTAGACATAACTACTGTAACAGAGAGAAGATGAGAGAAGCCATAGCAATGCCTGCAAAGAGGCGGTTGAGGGGTGTAAGCGTCAATTACATGGTGTCCTCTATACAACAATTCAGAAGCCATATACAGATAGATATTATGACAGAAGAGGGCCGGGAAACTATATTAGGATTACAGTGCCAATTGAATTGAATTGCGTTTCCAATAAATATACTCGTTATTCCAAATTTTATTTAACTCCGCTTGCTATTCAATGTTTTTGAATCATTAATCTCGCATGACTCAAGAATTAATTTTACTTTTTTTTCTTCTTTGAAAAGTTTCTATAGCTTATGCTAACGACAAAGATAGCTATGATCGATCCGCTAACAAAAATAGACCATTTCCCAAAGTTTAAGACATAACTTGCTCCTCAACAAATAAAATTACTTCAATTTTTTTCCAAGTAGGCGGCCGGGTATGATAGGAGCTTTTTGTTTCTGGTTTACTATTTTCTTTTGAAATGGTAAACGGACCCCTAAGCTAATATATTTTGTTAGATCACCAAACTTTTGATCATAACAAACCATTTCCTTTCCTAATTAAAATGCCCATGTATGCAGGTGCCTGATGATACTGTAATTGCACACAAAGTATCTTCTCAAAATTTTATGTATAGACTTGTCAACATTGCTAGCTACTCCAATTTCTTTAAGGGAAGAAGTTGCAAATCTACTGTGAAGTATCTTCTTCTTCTCAATCTCAACATATATGGCTGCCAACGTCCATTATCAATCATGATTTATTATTATATACACACTCTGAAATTTATCCACAATAATGTTACACAGCAGAACTTTTACATTGGAAGATATATATGGTTATCGAGAGTAGAACAATTGGATAAATACACACCATCAACCAAATGTTCTCCACTTGGAGCAATAGATAACAAAGTAATAAACTCTACAACTTGTTCAGACAACAAGAATCTCAAGCCTTGATCTTTGGGCGCTTCACAATCATCACACTGCAGTGGGCATGGTGAGCACAGTAGTCACTTACACTGCCCAAAACAGTCCTGCAGGAAAAAAAGTGCATTATCAATTATTACCAGGAAATTTGTCTCAGAACTTAGCTGGAGACTTGTATGCCTATGTAGAAATAAGTGCAAGATTTCAAGACCTTGTAATTTTGGAGAAGCTCTAATTTTAAATAAAATGGAATGGATATAAAAGATTCGACCACAAAGTAATTGATTGATTGATTGTAATTTGAGCACAGTACCGAGTTTTTCAATCTTGAGGTGAAGATAAATGTTTCAAATATTATATTAGTCCGTTTCCATCCCAAGCCAAGCAAGACAGAAATTTGTGCAAGTAGAGATACGTTGATACAGAAATTTACCTCTTTAGAACTCCATAACCATGACTACCAACAACTAACATAGAGGCATGATGCTTCTCTACAGCATCACACAAGACACCCCTAGCATCACCTTCCACAACCTCAACTACAACATCATTTACCTGAAAACAACAAGATGATCCATTTTGAATTTTGCAATCAAAGAGAAGTGATAAGATTGGAGATCATAGTGTAGCTAAGAAATAATAAGATTCACAACTATTTCTTCTGGAATGGAAAAGAATATCATTAGTTAGTCCAATAAAACATGTCATGTGAATGTCACCTCTCTGTCCCAATTTATTTACGTAATCAGTAAATTTGTATACCGATTTAGCAGAACAAATCTTCTTAGCTTTTTCGGCAATCCTTGAAGAGATCTTCCTCAAATCAGCCTCGACATAGGGCAAAACATCGGCACCCCCTGCAAATTCATTTTCTCAGCAGCTGATCTGAATTCTGATATTAACATACATGGGAAATAGATATACCTACCAGGACCAGCGAGGCCGATGGCGGAAGTAGCAGTAGGTTTGGCGTGAACGATGAGGAGTTTGAAAGGAGGAGGTGAAGGTCCAAACAAGTGTTCCAAAGTCCACTCTAATGCATAAAAACTGTGTTCGCTGTCATCCAGCCCCACCACCATCACCGGTTTTTCCCCCATTACGATTACACAGATTTTTTTCTTCGATCTACGAGTTTGGTGCCACTGCCACAAATGAAATGAATAGCATTACCCAAACGTGTTAGCAGCCAGAAGGTTCTAGTTGTACACTACAAATTTGTATTTTCCGACTTATCTACACAACGATCAATCAATTACCTTTATGTCCACTAGTGAATTTGTCCGCGCTTAGCGCGATTATAAAAAATAATAAGATACTAATAAATTTTCTTAAATATTATATAGATGGGAGATGTATTTATACTATTATTGTTATGACTTTATAAATCTTTAAAAACAATAGAAGAAGAAAATACAAATTTAATGCATAATCTTTCGAGTTCTTGACACATACATTTTTCATAAGTCAATCATATCGAGTCAAACTAAAACATGAATATAATAAGCATTAGAAACATAATAATTTAAAAGGCCAATGTAATCATTTCTATAAACTGTTACAATATCTTTATTTACAGGACTATAATACGAAATATCAAATAATTAATGTAATATAATTATGAATTATTTTAGGAATTATGATAATAAAAAATTATTAGAATAATAAAAATATAGACCATTAAGATATTTTTATTAAAGAAATGACTCTTAAGCACTACATATTTAATATAATTAATAAATTTAAAGAAATGATTATTTTAGTTTTTTAATATAACACATAAATGAGAAAAAAATAAAGAAAAATCCCCCAAAATACGAAAAATAAATAAATAAATAGAGGTGTCACTTCACTTTTATAATTCCTAACTTTATTACTAAGTATAAATTTAAATACTTAAAACGCATTTTTGTTTTTCAACTACAAATGAAATAAATTAATTCATTATATATTTTTCGTTAATTTTGATTCTTGCATTATTGATATATGTGAAGCTACAAAAAAAATCCTTAATAAAAATGCAAAGGAAACAATGAATTTCAACTCTACTTTTTTTTTCCTGCTTTATCAGAGTAGAATTTGGGTACTTTCATAAAAAAAAATTTGTAAACTGTTTAAGAGAAGCCAAAAAAAAGGTGTAAAAAAAAAGACTCAAAATTTTCTAGTTTTTATACTTTTTCAAATGTTTATTTTCCTAAAAATAAAAAAGTATATCTATATTTTATTTATAATTCACACGAAGTACATTTATAAGAAAATTCGGTTATTAATAATAGTTTGTAAGCAATATTATTAAAGAACACAACTACTTTTGGAGTTGTGAGTAATTATCATTCTCGTATTTTGGATAATAAAGTTAGTATTCTTAGGCAATTCTTGATGTTGTCAATATTTACTACAAAATAATCTTTCTTTACATATTTTAGATAAGAAATTTAAATAATATTCTTAAATAAAATAAAAAAGTAAGATGTAAGTTCATATAAAATACTTAAAATATGTTTATATATATCTTTTTTCTCATGACTTAAATAGTAATTGCTATCGCGAGACTTATAATATGTCATTAGGACATGACATTTGAAAAGATAGAATTATAGGAAGCCAAATTAGAACTACAACAATGATATTTTATTTTTTTCAAATAATGAGAGTTCATCACCATCCAAGTGCTCTAAATTCTTCATTCATATTGAAATATCCTGATAAAATATATGAAGTCTTCAAAGTTTTAAATCACAACGAATTAAGAAAAAAAAAGAAGAGAGCATAAGTAATATAATAACAAAAGAAATTACAAATACATCTTCGGACCTTGACTTCCTTGAAAAAATTTAGCACAACAGTCCCCTTCATTCTTGTCACACGAAAATCATAACTTCATTCATATTGAAATATCCTCATAAAATACATGAAGTCTTCAAAGGGTTAAAACCACAATAAATCAAGAAAAATATTTCGGACCTTGACTTCCTTGAAAAAATTTAGCACAACATTCCCCTTCGTTCTTATCACATAAAGATCCAAACTCTTGCTGCTAAAAAATAAATAAATTAAATAAAGAATTAAAATGAATAAGAATGTAAATGAGTTTATGACAGAAATGAGAAACTACAAAAATATGAGAATTTTATGGAAATATATAAAGGAAAAGAAGGTAAAAAGGTTTTGTAACTGATTTGAAATTATAATGGTTAATTGGTAAAACTCATTTAATAGAAAATAAATGTGATTAAGATTTATCAGTATTAAATAAAAGAAAAATGAGAAGAGGTAAAGGAAGGGTCTTTGGAATTAGAATGATTAACAATATTAATGATGATATTAGAAAAAAGATATTTTAAAATTTTCTGTAATTTTATGGCAACAAATTAAATAAGATTGATTGATAGGAAAAATAATGGAAGACATGCATTTATGGTAATAAGGAGAAGAGATAAATAAAATATTTTTATTTTTAGAAAATAGTTAAAATCAATATATATAATATTAAATTATGATAATAAAAAGAAGAGATAAGTAAGATTTATTTTTAGAAAACTACAAAAATAAAAGGTAGAAAGAGGAATATAAGGAAAAGAAATATTTTTAAAATATATTTTTATATTGAAGCAAAACAGTAGTCTTTTAAAATTCTTTATCTTGGGAAAGTATAACTGATCATTAATCATTAATTATTAATTAATAATTAATAATATAATTGTGTAAAAAATAGAAAAAAGGCTTAAATTCTAAGAAAATAGATAAATATCTTTTCTGATCATTGAGGCATGCCATCAGCGGGCTGAAGATTCTCCTGTATATATATATATTGATTGATTCATCTGTCTTTAATCTCTTCACTCACACATATTTACTGCTTACTTATTAACGTTCCTTTTTATATGTCATCCCTTTCTATAAATAGTTGATCCATAATACTTGTCATTTCATAAAATCAATGCATAAGTTATCATATTCTTCCAATTATACCCTTGATAGAATAGTTAATTAGTCTTGAAAATATATAATTTAACCAACCTAGGAAAACTAATAAGTAATTAATATTCATTGGAGTACTTCATACATTGATTAATTACTCTCTCCATTCACTATTCTATAAAATCTTGTTTTGAAAAAGAAATCTCAACAAACAAATTAAAAATAAAAGATTGAGAAAAAATCAAAAATAATCTTGAAAGTTGAAGCTTTAACAATTTTTTTAAAATCTTAGATCAATTGGTGAAAAAATTTGGCTCCAAAAATAAACTCAAAAATTTAAATAGTCATCCAAATACATTTTAATTTTTGAAATCTATCATATTCATCATTTATTGAAAAGTTGACTTAAGAAAACATTAAATAAGGATAAAAGGATAAAGTTACTTAATTTCTTAATGGAAGTGCAATCTAAAAAGGTGATATATATAAAAAGAAACAGAGGGAGGGAGTAGGTTAGAAAAGGTAATCAAGAGATTATACTCTCTTTTCTACCTTACAAACTTTTTGTGCTTTCTGGCTCACAAAATTATGATTAAAACCAAAATAGAAAATAAAAAGGGAACATGTTAATCATTTAATGGTACAAACGAACATATGATAAATTTACCCTTAATGCAATTGTTGGTATTCCCTCAAGGTAATTAAGATACCAACAACTCTTGTATTGGGCACCTTTTTGTGGAATTAGTTTCGTGTAAAATTTGACAGCTGAATTATAAAATCCAAATTGAAATGGAGACCCGAGAGCTTTCTTGCCTGCCCTGCCCAATTTGTGTGTATATATATATATTATTACTATTAAGAAAAGGGAATAAGCATACAACTGGGAGTCAACATGTCTGCTTCAGCTGTGTGCTTTCCTCATATGAGGGACTTGGCCTACTGGCCAAAGTTTGACATTTAAAGTGGAAGGTCCCAATTTCAAATTTAGAAACATCCTTTTCTTTAATTTTCATTTTAATGCCTTTTACTTGTAATTTTATGTAAATATTATTAATGAAAATTTAATTATTTATGTATTACTTATTTATATTTTAATTATTCTATCTTCTATCTTACATAAAATAATATATAAATTTGTCCTAGTTTCGAATCTAGGAAACAATCATTTTCTTTAATTTCTATTTTTAATGCCTTTTACTTGTAATTTTATGTAAATATTACTAATGAAAATTTAACTATTTATGTATTACTTATTTATATTTTAATTATTTCATCTTCTATCTTACATAAAAATAATATATAAATTTGTCCCAGTTTCGAATCTAGGAAACATCATTTTCTTTAATTTCCATTTTTAATGTCTTTTACTTGTAATTTTATGTAAATATTACTAATGAAAATTTAACCATTTATGTATTACTTATTTATATTTTAATTATTTCATCTTCTATCTTACATAAAATAATATATAAATTTTTATAATTTATACTTATATTAATTAAGAAAAATTACCTAACTACACATCCCTTTTTACCTTATTTTCTATTATTCCCTACCATTTTAAAAAATTACAAAAATTCCTCTATTTTATAATTTCTCTCACTTTTCCGGATACATCACAGTAAACTATCACCCTCAAGATTTTTTTTTCCTTTTTTCACGCATAAAATCACTCCATGTATCACCAATTATCTCCATCACTCTATTTTTGGATTTCAAATCTTTTCTCTTTCCGATATATGATTGCAAGTTATTGAAAAAATAGTTATTCTTCATCTTCTTCTTCATCCATTTTTTCCTTTCCACTTCATCAGGTATCGATTTTTTTTAGCTTTTTCATCTACAAATTTAGTCGAGTCGAAAAAGGATGCATCTTCAACTTCAAAATCAATTGTGGAAAAACGCTCAAATAAAGAAAGAAAAGGTCGAGTTGTTGGTTTATTCGTCATTTTTTTGCTTTTACCGAATCGGATTGTTCACCTTTTTTTTGATTTTTTGTTGTTTTGTTGTTCATACATATGGGTTCAATTTTTTAATGTATCTAGTTGTTTTTGTTTCTTAAATTAATGTATAAAGCATTCGTTTCAACATCATGATACATTACAATTTTATCGAGAGTTGTTGGTGCTACGGTAAGGACTTTGGGTCGAGATCCATGGGTGACGCCATTGTTGAAAGTGAAAAAGAGCTACAAGAGTCGATACAGGGGAAAGGAGAAAGTGCGGAATGATTTCTTCATATATATTTTTGCTTTTAGCATATCAAATTGTTGATTTTTTTTTTGATTTTTTGTTGCTTTCAACAGATCTTTTTATGTATCTAGTTGATTTTGATTCTTAAATTAATGTATAATTCGTTCGTTTCACCTTTATGATACATTACAATTTTATCATGTATAATATATCGTTTTCAAATATTAGTTTTGATACATAACCATAATTTATTGAAACACAAATTAGTATGTATCATGTTCATAGTTATGTATTGGATACGTAACTCTTACAAATTTCGTTATCTTTTACTACCGATACATACACCAGTCTTATTCAACTAGTAGAGGGCTATGTATATGTAGACTATCAAATATCAATGTTAATACATAAATATTATAACAAAATCAGTTTGTATCATATTCATAGCTATGTGTTATGTGTATAACTTTGTTAATATATCAGATGTTGTGATGTATCACATGTTGTTAAGTACCTGCAACATTGTTTTATAAATAAATCAGTGTATATCATAATCATAGGTTTTTTTGTATATGATACATAACTATATAAAATATTCATTTTTTTAAAATCTGTTACGATTTGAGAGAGATTTGAGAGAAGAAAATTTGAAATTTTAATTGTTTGGAGTTGTTATTTAGGAGAGATTGACATCAATTTGATTTGCATGATGTGGGGAACTGACATTTAATTTTATATTTAAGTTCCTTTTTAATCTCAACAAACTAGTTGTATAATGTATCAAATGTGATGTATCCGGATGATAGCAATTTTAGGGGATTTTTGTAAATTGGAAAAGAGTAGGGATATGATGTAATTTGCTCCTTACACTATGGGATTCCTAAAAAATTTACTATTAATTATGTGTGTAAGTTATACTAAATAAGTACTACTAAGTGTAGCAAATATCCCAATGATTTAAATTTCAATGTTTTGTTTAATCGTCCAAAATTCTATCATATTTTATTATTACTAACTAAGTAATACATTTGATTATTTTATTTTTCAATCTTTTTATTCATATTACCTTTGATTTCTAATGTTAATGTTACATCGTTTATGTTATTGGTAGAAAAAAAACAAATATTGCTATATTTAAAAAATTAAAAGTACCACAAATAAAAATTACGAATTTCAAATAATGGTAATTGGGTCCATACAATTTGGTCATTTCAGCTGCTTCAATGCGAGCCACTAAACAAGTACTTCTCCAGTTGACACGTAAAGAATACTTGCATTGTTTCTTCTGTTTTTGCTCTTTGCCACTAAACATTGTGTGAGCCGTTTAAATTTACTTGTTTTTAAGTTTTGTGGTTCATTTACGTACCCTTAATAATTTTTTATTTTTCCTTTTAAGTGTGTTATATGTTTTAAAATAACATATATATTAGAAATAGTATAAATTACAATAATCAACAATTTTAAATAATTAAAAGCCATACATGTAAAGTAATATATACTATTTAAAAATACGTAAAAAAATACTATAAATTTAAATAATTGCTTCTTTAATTGACACATAAAGAACAACAGTTGAATTGTTTGCAATTTCTTTTGCTTTTTGCTGCTAAACACTATGCCAGCCCCTTCATTATTTTTTGACATTTTTGTGGTTCATTTATATACCATTGATCTTTTATTTTGTACTTTCTCCGTTTTCTTTTTACCATATTTCTCTTTTTAGCATGTTATATGTTTAAAAATTACATAAAAAGTACTATAAATTATAATAGTTAACACCTTAAGATATTTAAAAGACGTATAAAAAATTGATTTATTTTTATAATTCTATATATGCCACATAAACTGAAACAAAGAGAATAATATATATTATTTGAAAATTACGTAAAAATTATTATAAATTACAATAATTAGCAACTTAAGATTATTTTAACAAAATAAACTCCTAATAAAACTAATTTATCTTATAAAAATAAATAATATAATCCTTTGTATGTAAACAAATTTTAATAGAGTAAATAAATCCAATTAACTGAACAAATGATATAAAATTAATTAGTCAAATAACTGAATAATTAATTATATTAAATAAATATAACAAAATCATTAAAAAAAATATAAATAATAAAACCTACACAAATAATTATATTAAATAAATATAACAAAATCATTAAAAAATTTATAAATAATTAAACCTACACAAATATTATTGGGCCCGTGCACAGCATGGGCTGCATACATATATATATATATAGGAAAAATCACCCCACGTATCTCTGCAAATATATATATATATATTTGTTCCTTCAGTTAGCCGGCATTCGCAATGCTACAGTGGAACAAACTTCACAAGATTCAACAGAGGAATCTTTATTATAATAATAATAATAATGGAAAGAAAGTAAAGAGCATGGGGATGTTTATTAAATAAATCAAATTGTATATACAGAGGAGATCTAGTAAGGTAAAAATTGGAAGACAAGCTTCGGATAGATATTTCATAACCTGCACTTGCTGAGATAAACACCTATAACTAACTATGATACACATGGGCCACAGTTTTCCGGGGGAGGGGAGAGGGGGTGTGGACTCCGGGGAACCTGAAATGGATTACCATGCATGCAGGACCCGTTGCTACCAACTTGGGTAGATTAAGAACAAAATAAATAAAGCAACACTATACAGTTCACATGTCTCTACATGAAGTAACTGAGAGATTTCTTCTTCCTTGATCCACCTTCTCCATACAATTCATTCCACTGGAGCAGCTCATTCATGTTTGCCGATTCTGAAGATACACTAGCACATACCTGCATTTTTAACATGCAACAATGCATGAAGCTCTCCTTCATAAATGCATGGTACTCAATAGTCTGATAAAGCTTAAAACAGACAAGGTACTAATAGTTACACTTTCGTTCCCACACAACCATTAATCTTCCGAACAAAGCTAAATTGTAACAACAAATCATGTGGCTAGGCATCTAATGGAAGTGAAGAGCGTGGAAAGCGAAAAATGCTGATATTTATGGTTGAGGATAATAAAGAAACCCTTGGAACGTTTTACCACTGTGCAGGAGGCCATATGATCAGATAATCGTGCTTTTTTATTTAAACTACCAAGGCAGAGCCTAAGTTGTAGGAACAATCCCATGAGGCAAACAAAATTGACTAGTTTAAGACAAGATACCTACCTATATAAGAGCTGAGGAAACTTCATGAACATGCATTTTAAGAATGCAGAAGATAGTAGAGGGATAGACCAAGCCCAAGGAAGACCAACGGAATTTTCCACCAGATCATAGCAGTCATTAAAAACAAAATCAAAATAGAGGATACATGCCATTTCATCATTATCCAGATATGAAGATATCTTCAGTGGGAGGAGAGGTCATCAACAATGTAGCATTCAAGCACAGCAACTATGAGGATAAAAAGTAGGAGCTTAGTTTTATAGAAATGATGGCTTTAGACTGGCCTAGACGAGGCATCGCACTAAGAACAATCGTCTACCAACTGGTACTTGAGCAGCATGAACCTAACTTTTCGACCCACTAATATGATCTCCGTGCATTCTTATTATCAGTGCCTCCTGGATCATCACAAAGATGTTAAGGTGCCAAGATAATTAAACGCTCAACTAAAACTCACCTGTATTATAAATCTGAATCGAAGTCCCATACTGTTAGAAAATGATCCAACATTGATTGGAAGAATAGCTCTTTTTTTCTCTAAGTTTTTAGACAAATCCTCAACTCATGAGCTAACTTTTGTAGATGAGTTAGGCCTAGATCATTTTCTTAACATGGGGACACGTTAGATGCATCTCTAGTGTTGAGTTTCCTAGTGTTAGGCTACCATGTTACGCAAGTTCAGCCCTGGGTGTGCGGGAATGTTTAGAGTGTCCCACAGCGTTGGTTGAGAAATGAGTTGTTGTCTCCTTATATGGTCTAAGGATGATGTGTGGTAGACATCATAAGCTAGATTTTGTCGTACTCTTGCTTATGTTTGGAGAGAAAAGAAGATGACTAGGAAACAACAGATGTATCAATTTGAGAAGCTACTGATTTTTTTATTTTTCAACTTTTACATACAAGTCACCAGCGTGACACAAGCTATTTCATCAATTGTTATCTCAAAAATTTCTATTCAGTCACAAAAAATTCATTTCAAACTACTTCATCGGCAGCATACACTGACATGTGACAGATAAGATTTGACACATGACTATCAATCTGCACCCCTCAGGCCCTCACCAACAAATTTTATTTATGACCCAGAAATCCTTCAAGGGCCAACCCTTGGGACAAACCGCTGCCTCCGAAAATCAGGGATGATGGACTCACCCCTCTACCCTTCTCCACTAAAATACGAAGCTTGGCTCGAATAGTGCAAGGTTCGAACCTGTGACATAAGTCACAAGTCCCTCGACCTTTGCCAGGGTTCGCCAACAAATATATATATTATAAAACCATCTGGCACTTAATAATAAGAGGAATTTTCATAAATAGCTATAGTTTGGACCATAATTATGAATAGTAGCTATAGTTTGCCTAGTAACAATTCATAGCAACAATTTTAGAGAGGAAAGAGGCAAGCGAGAACGAGAGAGATAGAGAGGGATACAATTTGTATCTCAATTGAAACTGAGATACACAGATACACAATCTCCTCTCTCTCCCAAATCTCACTCGCCTCTTCCTCTCTCCTCCAATCTCACACACCAATACACAGATTCAGTTTATTCTGAGAATAGTGATATCAGATATTTTTTTCAATACACATCATACAGATACAGTTTTTTTATACATGGATACAATTGGTTGTATCAGTCAAAGAAGATACAATTTGATAATAGGTGTATCAGTTTATCAATCTAAGAAGAAGAGAAGATTCAAACATTGAACATCAAACAAGAACCCAGAGTGGAAAATTTCGACATATCGGCATTAATCCAATAAGAAAATGAATCAACAGCCAGAAGCCACCCAGAAAATATTGAAGACCAAGAACCACATGTATAGATAAAAAAAAAATCAGGTAAAACTTTAATGGGATTTCGTATTAATATAACAAACAGAGAGGGAGAAGAAGAAAGATTCACGCAATAAATTGTAGAGAGAGAGAGAGAGAGAAGGGGAACGTGAGAGCAGAGAGGAAAGCGAGAAAGGAGAGATTTGCTGTAAAACCCTAAGTAAATTTATGTTAATTAATTTTTTGAAAGTATTGCTAGGTTGTGTATATATAGTAGCTATGTTTGCTTAATTATGTAGTTTTTCCTAATAATATCTATATGACATCGACAATTTCCAAAAGGCTACGCAGAATAGGATATATGAGAAAAGTTGAGAGAAAACAATTTTCTCGTTAGTTAATTATCTTGTCAGGAAAAAGCATTGACTAATTCAAACAAGATGGTTTAAGACAGCAGGAAGAAAGCATAAAGTATCATGTTAATAATCAGAAAAGCCAACACACCTGTTCATGTGCATATTTAAAATCATCCTTGTTAAGAGGGCGAATGTCCGCACTACTATGCAATGCAGGGACTGGCCTGCTCTCTGCAACTGCCAATGCTTTTTCCTGATATCGTACAAGTTAAATTACATTCCAGTTACTTGACTAGCAAACGGCAGTAAGTAAGACAAGATGATAATAAATAATCTCCTAAGGACTCCTGAAAATAGCTTGTGGAGAGAAGTTAGAAGAGCACGTCTACATGTCGATCAAAGTCACCAATTCAACCATGTGTTGGAAGGTTACCAGAAATCAGAATTATAGGAAACCACTAGAGTGAACTCAGTCAACTGACCTTTTTCTCTTTCTCCAATATTTCTCTAATTGGGCAATGAGCAGCTGTGACACATAAATTCTGTGGATGGAAATTTAAGAGTTGATAAGCATGAATTGTGATATCATAGAAAAAGTAAAGGGGGAGGCGGGAACCAGTCATTGGGCTGTTAAAACGTCTAACACATTAGAAAGTCAGTCAATATAGAACAACAGGATCATCTACCAGACCTTTAAATCACTTCCGGAATACCCTTCAGTCATATTTGCAATAGCTTCCAGATCAATGTTTGGCGTTAACTCTTCCTTGGCCAATATCACTCTCAAAATTTTCTCCCTGTTCGGAACATCTGGCAAGTTTACCATCAACCTGCATCAATGGAGAGCACTAAACATTATGACTCCACATAAACTAGTAAAACACAAATTTTCTCTTTTTTTTTTGCCCTTCTCTTTGCGGATTAATCAGCTAAAAAGATTCACTGAATGATTATTACTTACCTACGTGGAAGTCTCCTAATAACTGCTTCATCAAGGTCGAATGGTCTATTAGTTGCAGCAAGTACAAGAACTCGCTCCTTGTCCTTTGTACGCAAGCCATCCCAATTCACCATGAATTCATTCTTCATTTTCCGCATTGCTTCATGCTCACCAGGATTTTCTCGTCTTCCTAGCATGCTATCCACCTAATAGACCAGCAGAATGGAAGAAAGAAGAGGGTAAACACAATAACCTCTTCAATAAAACAGAAGATGACTTGCAGTAAAGAGGATGGCATTTACATTTACAAAACATATAGGCTAAAGAACAACATGATCAACTTAAAATAGGAGTGCCCACTTATACACAAAGGCAAAATATGTGAGAGATACTTTAACTACAACATCAATATAACAAGTTCGAGTTAATAAATATAAAGTATATTTTACAAACCTCGTCAACAAAAACAACACTAGGCGCTATTTTACTAGCTAATGAGAAGACTGCTTTGACATACTTCTCTCCTTCACCGAACCACTACAATCGAGAAAAAGTTGTAAGCCATTAAAGCAAGGGCTTTAAAAGACAAAATGGGAATACACAAACAAAACATAGGCTGTACCTTTGAAGTAATGCTTGACATTGATATATTAATAAAGTTCGCACCAGCCTCGGTTGCAACAGCTTTTGCAAGCATTGTTTTACCAGTACCAGGGGGCCCAAAAAGCAGTATTCCCTTGCACGGCTGTAGATGATAGCTTCTTCAGAAATAGAAGTGCATAAATGATAAAAAAGTTGCAACAAACCCTACTCCCTATGTCAAGAAAAAGAATGAAGAATTCTAATGAAAAATATAGATCCATGTAGATTTCAACAAGAAAATCTTTTCACCTTGGTCAGCTGTCCTTTACAAAACAATTCAGGTCTTTGAAGTGGCAGCATCACCAATTCTTTCAAAGTATCCTTGACATTTTCCAGTGCTCCAATGTCACCAAAAGTAACACCAATATCGCTAGGCGGAATTACGTCTGCAAGTAGTCTCTTTTCAAAGTCATTCTCAGTAACCACATCCTGAAAACTCAAACATCAGTATTTTGCTTCAGGAAGTTCAGAACAAATGGCAACCTTTTGACAAAATTAAGTTTGCCAAAAATAGATACTTCACCTTAAGAGATTTTTTTAGACTCTTAGTTTCATTGTGGATCCCTTGGAAAATATTGAGCCCATAAGAAATGCTGTCAGATCAAGTAAAAGACACATCAGTGTTATGCCTCCTTTTGCCAACCCCAAAAAACTACGAAGACCCCTTCAGTTGCCCAAAGTGGAAAACAAGATGACTAAATAGTGCACATCTTCCAACATTATGAATTAGACAGTAAAATTTAATTTGACCTTGCACTGGAGATAACCAGCTTGGCCTCTTTTACTGGCGATTCAGATTTGTGCATAAAGTGATGGCTCAAGGCCCAGCCTATTATCTTTTCCACACCTATCACACACAAGGAGAACATGAGAACATATTATAATCATGTTTTCAAACATAAAAATCTCAACTTCAAGGAATACATACTCTCACTTGTTAATGCTTGATCTTTTATGCATAAAGTTTCGAGGTCGGGGCAATCAATTCCTACACGATTCAAAACCTGAAGACACAAAAAGTTAGAGTAATTCAATCAGTCGATCAATTGAGGATACAATTATAAAATCACTATAATACTCATCTCCTTTTTAAGCGAATCTCCAACAGATAGAAAAGATGATAACATTCATTAACTAACCTACACTCTTTTGAAAAGAGATAAGCCTATAAGAAGGTGGATTGAGGTGATATCCAGAAGAAAACAGCAAGAAAATGAAAATTGGGCATGCAGCATGCTAGAGAAATGTTACATGGTTCTACTAATTACAGTGTTCATTAGAACTTCAGAGAGCACCCCGTAAAATTTGAATATAGGGGAGAAATCATCCATGAATAGTCCTAGATAATATACAGCCCAAAAGCAATGAAAGGAGAAGACAAAAAAGGTATTTGCCCTCGGCAAAGAAAGGTGCCTTAAGATGGGGCGAAAGGAGCTCTCACATTGCGAATGCTTGCAATGTTTGACTGAGATTTCAAAGTTTCAACATCCCGTTCAAGCTGTTGCTTCCAGTCAGATAATAATGCTTCATCCTGCCACAATAAGACACATATTAAATGCTTCCATAACAGTATTTGCAGTTGGCAAGAGTGCAAGAACTAAGATTTTACCTGAGGTAGTTGTATGGTAACTTTGTTGGGGAAAAGACGGGTGAGCTGCTTCATCGTTTTAGGAGTTTCTTTGCTTCTATCATGCAACCTACCAAAATTATCCTGGAAAAACAGAGACATTGCAATGCATGGCCGTCAGTTCTTTTACAAGTGAACATGTTTCTAGAAAGCAATCCATAAGTAAGTGAAGCGTTGAAGCTTCAAGGAGATGCCAATTCTAATAAAATAAGAGACCCAGTATCCATAACTCCAAACTATAGATCATGATGGAAAAACAGGTTTTTGTACTGAAAGTCAAAAACACTAGTGTAAATAATCTTAATTTACAGAGTGTTGCACAGGGAAACAACAAAACAAAGGCAACCCAAGTTAAAATAGTGCAATGCATCTTCAGAGTACATAGATGTCATCTTAAGGCCTCCCCAATCACAACCCAGCTCTCCACCACCACTCAACAAGATAGAAGAATACATAAGATAGAAAAGGGGGAAAAAGTTGACAGACATCACCTAGCAGGAACCTTTAATATGAAGGTAAAGCATATACTTTATTACTATAAGCCAGACACCTCCTTGCATTAGAAAGAAAAAAGGACAAATAAAAGAGATAAACAGATTCACATACTGGAAAGGCAAGGTCAAGCAATGCTGTCTGGTTACTTCCGAACTTTGTAAACAGTAGTCCACCAGGATGTGACTGGAAAGCATATAAGAAATGCTGTCAGTTTTGTGAGTCAGAATTGGATTCCAACAGAAAACAAAAGATAACTATGCTCTTACATACTTTCTCCTTTCGGCTGTCTGTTTGGGTATGGGAAGCTATGACAATAACATTCTCAGGTAAATGTTCAAGCTTAATCTTGAAAGCAGCATAGGCCTCAGGATTTCCCACCATAGACTTCTCAATGTCTTTGACAAATAAAACTAATGCACTAATTTTACTTTCTTTTGAAGCAACCTACAAATATGAAACAGAGTAAATTAAAGGAAAACTCACTCCAAAAGGAGAAACCAATATGGACATGAAAATTACCTCAAAGAGTTCATCAATGGCCAGCTTATCAATATCATCAGTGCTCGAGCTATCAAGGCGTAGAAAGTCAGCTGTGCAAGAAAAAAGGTCAAGTTTCAGCAAGACGACATGCTCATTTATTCCACAGTGATGGTCAACACACAGATGAAACTTTTTAAAATGAACAAGTATAGCAGAAAACTACCAGCACAAAAAAACCCATGATCTTCCTCACAGCGACCACCAAGATCATTGCCCTCTGGAATTGATCTATCAAACCTGATCCCAATCTTAGAGGACTCATTATCTTCAAATGCAAGAACCACTTTGCCCCTGTAACCATATGTTGGACCCCTGTGATCACGTGTGTACATGCCATGATTTGCAAAATAAAGAAAAGAGTCAAATCACAATACACACATCCACTTTTACTTGATAAAGAATAACAAGACTTCTATCTAAACAAGTTAACCTACACAAGCAATTCCTAATTGCCTTATACAAGCCATTCCATACCATATGATTGCTTTTATTGAAAAACATAGTAAAACTTTCAACAATTTGAAATCACAACACTATATTTGTATTTTCTACTCCACATCTGAATGAATACAAATTTGCATAGTCTTCTAAGAGTTCATTAGAAGTTGAAAACTATAGCATCTAGCATAACTCAGTAAGACCATAGAGTTAAATAACAGTTCAAAATTTAAACACATTTACATGATAAAATAAAGTCATGAATTATTTCAACTTCTTCCATGAAGGACCATGTTATGTCCGGAGTCGCTCAATATTTCAGAATAAAGTCTATAGTCAATCTTACTTTAACATTTGTAAAGAAAACAAACTAGTCAGACGGGAAATATAAAAGGTTTTGAATGATATACTATTTTTTGAGAGGTTTGAATGATTATATAGTAACAACATATATTAAGACAAAATTCCACTTAAAATTCCCAAGGTATTTTACAATATTGTAATGTAATGCAAAATTACTTTCAGAATTTTAAAGATAAAATAGATATTTTAAATGAACTTCCAAAAATTATTATCTTTTTAACCGAGAAATTCCCAAGGTCCAATGGCACAAGGTTAGAAACTCATGTGCCTGCCCGTTTACCCTTCTCCACTTAAATACGAGGCTTTTGCCTGCAGTAGGGTTCGGACACGTGACATTATTAATCAATAATTTTTTCAAAAAATATTGGTTATTAGATATTAGCAGTATTACTTTTAGAACTTGGAGAAAGTTAATTATAGATATGGATGTTCTTTTTTCCATGACGATTTGAACAAGACATCACTGTTAGGAATCAAATTTCCAATGGATTACCTCAAAGGTGCTTGCAAGGGAGAAAAGCCTGACTGTAACGGACCAACATACTTCACTCTGTCACCTGCCAAAATTAGAAATCTCACATTCAGGATAGATAGAACTACAAGTACAAATCAAGGACTCAACCCCAATTCTCTTTTATTTTCTTCTTCTTTTGAAAGGAAAGAAGAGTTGGAGATTTGTGATCCAACATACATATATATATATATAACAAACATAAGATGGTAATTGTATCATACAGACACACACATGGGGATTTTTTTGGGGTGGGGGGTGGGGGGGGGGGGAGTGATCTTCAAAATATACACTCATGGTAAACACCAACACACCCAATTACCTTTCTTGAAAGTGTAGTTTTTGGAAGATGCAGTAGACACCTCCTGCTTAGGCTGAGCATGAGAACTTACTGTAGAACCACCAGTTATATCAGCCTCAACACTTGAAGCTGGCTTCTTATTAAGGTGTAGTGCAGCCACCTGGGCAGCACGTTTAGCAAAGACATTTGCTCTCTCAGGCTTTGAACTTTCCTTCAAAGAGTCAATGTCTTTGGCAATTGACCCCTGCATGATATTCAAAAAAACCATGAATTGCAGGATTCAGTGATTGAAACTGCCTTCCAAACAGAAAAAATATACATATTTTAGTGCCTGCCCTCTCAGTTTCACTTAACACCCCAATATATACTCAACTAGTTCGAGTGCAGGACAAGTGAAAAAAGCAAAGATTCTTCAAGTGAAATTGACTTTTAAGTTATACTAACTGTGACTTTTTAGTTATTTCCCTCCCATAAAACATCAATATTATATCGGCTTCTAAGGCTAGAAAAAGTAATAAATGGAGGATCAATGATTAATAAGATATCAGACTTGTTGAAAAAGTTATTCATAAGATATCAAAACTTTATTCATTTGAAAAACCTGAACAATGAACTCAAGATTATTAGTAGGGGATGAGAAAATTTTCAAATAGTAGAGACAATGGACTCATGCAACGTTTTCATAACAAAATAGTTATATGCGGATTTTCTGATTTTCAAGCCATCCTGCACATTCCCAGTTAGTAAGATCAAGAAACAAGAAAACTGGCAGTCGACCATTAGTTTTAAGCAGCAGTATAAATATATGTATTTTGAATTCAGCAGCAAATTTGGAGTTTTGGAGACAAACCGGGAGTCTAAAGGGTTCAGGTCGAGCAGGACTAAAATAGAATATTTGGAGTACAAGTTCAATGACATAACTCATGTGGCAAATGTGGAAGTAAGGATTGATACACAAGTAATCTCCAATAAAGGAAGTTTCAAGTACTTGGATCAATTATCCAAGAAAATGGGGAGATTGACGATGATGTTAGTTGTTACGCATCATATTGGTGCGGGGTCGATGAATGAAAGCTCGCATTCGATGTCTTGTGTGATAAGCATGTGCCACCAAGTCTTAAAGGTAAGATTATAACAAGGTGGTCAGATCAGCTATATTGCACGGGGAGGACTGTTGGTCGGTCAAGAACTCGCACGTTCAGAAGTTGAGAGTAGCGGAAATGAGAATGTCGAGATGGATGTGTGGATATACCAAGAGAGATAGGATTAGGAACAAAGTTATCCCGAATAAGGTGGGAGTGACCTCCATGATGGACAAGATGAGGAAGGTAAAATTGGGATGGTTCGGGCATGTGAAGAGAAGATGAAGAGATACCCCGGTGGGAGAGGGTGGCTGTAGTGGGTATTAGGAGAGGTAGAGGATGGCCGAAGAAGTCTTGGGGAGAGGTGATTAGATCATGACATGGCACACTTACAGCTTACCAAGGACATGACCCTAGATAGAAAGATATGGAGGACGAGGATTGGGGTTGAAGGTTAATAGGTAGTCGAGTGTTGTCTAGGTTCCTTCCCAATATTGTTATTAATACTCTCTTACATTCTTATTCTTCAATCTTAGTATTACTTGTTGTTTCCTTTGCTTCAGTTATTGTATTATTTGTAGTTATTATATTATTTGTTGCTGCTACAATTCTCTCTTCCATTGTTTTCAGCATGGCTTCTTCGCTACCATATTTGCTATACACACTTGTTTTTTATATGCTTTCCTTGAGCTGAGGGTCTATCCAAAACAATCTCTCTAACTTCACAAGGTGTAGGGGTAAGGTTGCATACACATCACCCCCCGCAAACCCAATTGTGGGATTATACTTGGGTATACTGTTGAAATCAGCAGCACAAATATATGTATAAAAGGAACGCTAAATTTTTTTTATCAAGATGTATAAAAAAGAACACTAATTTTTTTTATCAAGATGTATAAAAGGATCAGTAATAAACCATGTTATTTCTACAATGATCAAATAGGACTGAAATCATTGTACATGGTAGAAATATATATAAGAAGTAATAGTCATCCACAAGCATTTACGGTGACACAACATTCTGTTGAACGCTAGAACCAAGGGGAGTGTAACAACAGGAATGCCGATGTTATATAAACACAATCAGCTGAGCTTATCAGCATTGCAACTGAGTGAAGATTCATGATGTTTTTGACCTACAAGATAGATATTAATTAGTATTCCTATCTTTTCTCTTGAGAGGATCAATTAGCTTGGCGCAAATGTCCCTTACAGCTTTCAATAAATTTATTGTGTTTCATGAAAGATAGCATACAAAACAGCAATACAAGTTGGGTAAAATAAAAGGCTTACACCAGGCAATAAAAGAGAATCAACTATCAGTAGCCTGACACCAAAGTATTTCGCAAGAGCCTTGGCCAATGTCTCCTGATAGATTTCTGAACCTGTGAGCAAGCAGCGCATCAAAAATATAATATTATTGGCTAAATTGAACATATCAAATAGAGATTACTGTAATATATGCAAAATACAAATACTACCTGCTGGACCTGATAACAAAATCCTAGGGCATAACGTGGGGAGATCGGATGCATATTTTGTGAATTTGTGACACTTCAAATGAACGTAAGTGGACGAAATCAGAACATTCTTCGTGGTTTCACTGTCATGGATCATGAAAAAAGAGAGAACTCAATAAAATAAATTCCAACAGTACATTTGGGACATCCTGCATCTAGCACTAGACACCAGCAACATAAAAAAAAGGGAGAAAAAACTACACAGGTACTTCTGAAAAATTCAAAGAGCAAGTTCAGCATACAAAAATGAAAAATTACAGGCAGCAACACAAAGTAATGAAGTTAATAGAAGATACGAGTACTCTATAGCAACAATGAACACTACACCAAGTTCAACTAACAAGAATGTTAAGAAAAAAAGTTAGTCTAAAGTGTAATGAAGTTCATAAAAAGAAACATTGCACTATAAACAAACTGCGCCTAGATTCTCTTTTTATTTGTTTGCCTATAATGCAATATGAGGAAACAGTAATAGCATGCACATATTATCTAGGAAAATGTATATGCTAAAAAAAGACGCACACACTCATATGCATATCAATCATAATTCATAACTAGTGATAAACACATAACTCCAACTGATAAATAATAATACAGAATTAGTAAAATCAGAACTCTATTCATACTTTTTCTCATTATTGGTAAAATGAAAAACACCATTCGTACTTTTTCTGACAGGTAAAAGATCACCTCCAGTCACACTCATAACAATATTTGAAGTTACCGAAACATTTGAAAGGAAAAGCACCAAAAATGTGCATCAAATATTTGGAAAACAACAAAAAGAATGACAGGAGATTATTTATTGCTTGAGATGAATGTGCTCACCTCAAGTAATATGGAAAATTTTCAAATGAGACCTCAATACTTTTTGAATCAAGTACTCCTTGTTGTAACGCATCTTTAAAAGCTTGGCGCCTGGTTGATGTCAAAATTGGTGGGTCAAGATCTCTGAGTAATTCCCGTATTCCCCTCCGCTCTTCGAGAATTTTGGAAATGCTACCACTTAAATCGAACTCAGAAGATCCGGCAAGTACTCGCAGGAGAGGTCGCAATTCCTGAGCTACCCCAGAGATCTTCCCTATCTCCGCATCGACTGAATCAAGTGCACCATTATCAAGATTCAAGTTCTCATTTCCAGTGTCAGGAGATATAACATCAGTCTTCTCACACTGTGAAACACCAGGTAAATCGCTATGATTAGAAGCATCCTTCATTTCAGCATCTAAATCATGTTTGTCTGATACTCCATCTGCAGCTGGTAGTCTTGGCATTTCCGAACTTTGTTTCACATCCTTACCATTTTGAGATGACGGCGGGAGAAGGGAAGACTCTTTCTGAAAATTTGACAAAGATGCGAGGGTTGACGCCACCGCTACTGTGGAAGGGTCCCCTGACCTTGCCTCAATATGTAATCCCTTGACTGATCCACTATGAGCCTCAAGTATGCTGACTTGCCGTGGCAAACAAGATTTGTTGTCGTTGGTGATTTTTTCGAATATCTAAAAAAGTAAAGGAAACCATTGATTCTTCCAGTACTAACATTGATATGGAATGCACACCTTTTACATGTATATAAAATCTCTAAAAACAGGGGAAAATACATCAGAGAAAAGGATACATAAGCATGTTCACCCGACGAGCCAAAAACCATCTCATCACCATCATTGAGAGGCACAGTAGAATTTTTTGGGTACACCTTGCCATTGACTTGCACGTCACCTTTCTTGCCAGTAATTTCAAGTAGAGTGATAAAACCTCCTTTCTAGACATATAGAGACATAAACAGAATGAATGATGTGGGTTTACGTCACAAGTGGGAGAGAAAGAAAATTAAGTTATACTACTTCAAACAACAGCAAAAGAGCATCTAGAAATATTAAGTTCACCTCTTGCTCAATGTGCTTTAGATTACATAAAGATTTGCTAACAGAAGGGTCTTCTATCCACAAGTCACATTGACGACCTTGACCAACAGAATATGTGGGACGATGCATGACAACGTGAGGATTCTGCAAAAACCAATGGAAGTCAATAAGTGAGTTCATTATAGAAGGAAAACAATTAAGCAAGTAAAGAGAAACAGTTTACATTTATGTCCAATTTATTTATTTATTTGAAAGAATATTAGTTTCCTATGGGCAAATCTCGGTATTGGGAAGTTCTCTGGTTTGTTTCTCAAAAAAAGTGGTAGAAAAATTTATGGTTGGATTGTATTGCATAATAAATACTATGTAATTAAATAAACAGTTTCTGAACAAAAATTTGAAAAACAACTCAAAAATATATTTGTAATTTCCTGAATAACTTTTTGGATTATTTTTTCACAAATAAGATTACTCATCAAACCAAACACTTTCCTTTGGGGGAAAATATTCCATTCAAGTGCCACCTTAATTTTGACCACAACAATTTGAATTGGGGCCAGTTTTAGGGTTGTGCCCAGGAATTAAGTTAAATTGAGACATAGGAAGCATGGACACCAAATCTAAGTCATCGTTAGTCCAACATCAACATCCTTCAACATGTATAATTTATTTTATTTTAAATCCAAACATCCATAACACATGACAACATGGCCCTTCACATATTTATGGGAAGGAAACAGTGAATCTCACAAATTACACCTTGTGATGTGGCCAAAAGTCACTCTTCCCAGACATCTTGGTGGCCTTGGTATCAAAGAGCTTGCTATTCAAAGCAAGTGTATACTTATGAAGTGGCATTGGAAGTTCACTCAGGAGAAGGATGCTGGTCTATGGAAAAAGGTAATTGTGGCTAAGTATGGCAGAAACACCCAATGGTGTACAACAAAACAATCCACACTTCCCTTCAGAACTGGATTATGGAAGGCCATTAATACCTTGTGGGATGCTTTTTTCAAACAAACTCACTTTGAGGCAGGGAATGGGAACCATATGAGATTCTGGCTAGACAAAAGGACAGGAGACTCCACTTTGAAAGAAGCCTTCCCAAATATATTTAACATCGCCAGACATCCTAATTATTGTATTGCTCAGTATAGGGATGGCAACTCTTGGAACCTGAACCTAAGAAGAAATTTGCAAGACTGGGAATTTGAAGAGTTATTGAATCTGCTCAAAAGCTTAGAGAACTGCAACATTAAGATGATGATTGATCTATGGCCCTGGAACCCCCTAAAGTCTCGTGTTTTACTTGGACAGCCCTAAAAGAAGCATGCCTCACCCAAGACAATCTTATGAGAAGAAGATTTCAACTGGTCAATAGGTGTTACATGTGTCAGTCAACTTCAGAAAGCATCAACCACCTTATGCTTCACTGCCCTTTTGCAACACACTTTTGGAACATGTTCCTAGAGCTTTTTGGTATAAGTTGGTCCATGCCCTTCAATATCAGTGATGCCTACACTAGTTGGAGTTTTATGGAAGTTAGAAAATCCATCAGGAAAATCTGGATCATGACCCCAGCTTGTATTTTTTAGGTTATTTGGAATGAAAGAAACAGGAGATTTTTCGATGGAGTTTTAACTCCAATTTGTAAGCTTAGGGCTAGTTGGGCTAGTTGTTTGGTTAACCTTTTTAGGTAAATAACTTAGATCACCACCTGGATTTTGTCAGCTCCTTAGCTCTATAAGTTTTTTGTTCTTACTGAGCTGACAGATCCCCCCCCCCACTTTGTATCTTTGCATCTACTAGATGCCTTAATGAAATCTCACTTCATAAAAAAAACATAATGTTTTTGTGAAGGTTACAGAAATTCTTATCTAAAATAACATATAGGCCTCCTATATAAAAAATATTTTATTTTTAAAAAGTTGAAGGCAAAGCTACCACTGGAGAGGAGATGAAATATAGAATTTATTTGTTACATTTTCGGTGGAAATTCCAGGATGTACATGAAATACATAAGATGATAGATTTTATTAGATTGCTTCAAAATTAGAATCTTTTGTACCAAGGCTTTTCCAGATTCCAGACTGCCCGTTCCTGTTTCCCAATCATCATCTTGGTGTAAGGGTCTGTTTCTATTTATAAAGCAATCCACTATCTATATTCTATAGACCTTTGTTTAATCATTAAAGGGAATTCTCTATATATAGACCTTGGTGCAAAGATAAAGATGATATGTGCAGCATCTATATGATGTAAGTACAGGCTAAGGAACACACCACCATATAATGACATAAGTTAACATGTAAAAACCTGCAAAATCGAGGTACGCACAAAAAAAAAGGTCAATGCTGGTTACACTACAAACTTCGTTATTCACAAAATTCTTTCTCAATGCATTAATGTCTGTACCTGTCAGAAGAAAATATTATACTCAATGAGATATGGAAACGGGGAACAAGGAAAAATGTCGTGTTTTCTGCGAAGTTCTACTATCTGTTGGGCATGGAGGAGCACACTTTTCTGGGGTTCCAAGAAAGGTTCGTCTCTTCACCTGATAGCTATGAGAGGGTGAATTTGATGGTTGAGAACCTGAGAAAGAGGAGGATTACATGTGTTAATTGGTACTTCATGTGTAAGAGCTCGGGTGAAGATGTGATTTTTCTTCTTCTACATTGTCGGATAGTGACTCGATTGTGGTGGGAAATACTAGTTGGTTTGTTCTTCAATGAGTGATACGAGGCACGATCAAAGAAGTATTGTTTACTTGGACGTTTAGAAGGCAGAGGAGAAGACCCAAGGCATGGGAAGTTGCTCCACTAGCACTTAGCACTTATGTGGACAGTGTGGAAAGAGAAAAATAGGACAGCTTTTAATGGAATAGAGAAGGATTTTGTATACTAAGAAATAGTTTCTGATCCCTCATTTCTTTTTTGTGCATTTGCAAGGGTTCCCAAAGGATAGAAGATTGAATGTCATTTATATAAAACCATAACTTTTTGTAAGGTTTTCTATAGTCCCAAGAAGATGGCAGTTAAGGCATGAGAGCAACATCCTGGAGATCCCAAGCCCGTCTCCCGTCTCTTGCATAGGTGTATTGAGCAACCTCAGAGGGCAGAATACCCGGGTAAACAATGTTTACGGAGTGCACACTATTCGATGGAGGCATGCTCAAGATGACTAATTTATGAGTGCACTACCTAGCTCATCCTAATCACGGGAACAGTTTATTTAATGGTAATTGCTTAAAAGATTCTCAGGGTACTAGTTTGTTTGTTTTTTTTGATGAAACATAGATTCTCAGGGTACTAGTATACAAACATATGTCCAGGCATCCAGTAGATCACCAATTATAGCTCAACATAAGCACACTTGACAGTGGAATAAGACCACGGAAAGAGGACATCTCCAATTGAATAGACATCTAAGAAAAACTAAGATGTATAATTTAAGGAAAAATCAAGTTAATTGACTTTTAACTTCTTCATTTCACCTTTAAATTCTCCAAACTTCTAGGTAAAGAAATTTTAAGGATTTAGGTATGCAAACACATCTCTATCGATAATCTTATCAATAAAGGTCAAAATGGACTTGGAATACATATCTAAATTAATTATGAACAACGGTTGATATACAAAGTCAACATCGCACTAGCTGAGCATTAAGAATGTGGATAGTAGATAAGAGAAGTCATAATTTTCTCTGTACAGGTCAAACATGTAAAAAGAAATAGTGAAACTGAACACCAGACTGAAATAGGTCTGAAATTTTCAGTTTGGCTCGTTGGACTTGAACACGATAGGGCCAATTCCACAAATATTTTATGTAGAAAGTCCAACAGATTAAATAACTAAGACATCAACATCCAGTAGACACAAAAAATAAAAAATATAAGTAGGCAAGAAAGAAGTATGCCACTCCACTTCCATAGTTCACCTCTTCCTCCTCTAGCCTATTATGCCCCTGACAACTTAGATGATTGAGGTCCTTTTTCCTGAGATCAAAATTAGATGGAGGCTCAAAAAGCGCAGCAGTGACTGACTTGGAGGACATTCAAGGGCTGTGGCCAATCCTGTATGCTTCGTTTTTGGACCATCAGGGATCATTTTTCCCTTTTTACCTTTCAACTGAAAGATGCTACGCCTCAACAGTTTATCTTCACTGGTTTGCTGAGAGTGGAGTTTCCAGTTGATGAATTGCCTCCAAGGCACCATTTAGTCAGGTGGCCGATTTCAATTGTAGTTGTGTTTGGTTCGAGAGTTTCTCCTAAATCAAAGGTGTTATTAACCATTGCATATGCTTTATCATTGAGGCTGAGTTGATGTATTACTGGGATTTCGTCAACGGAGTCAAAGAATGACGTCTATAGACGCACCCGTGGGTGTGGCCTAGTGGTCAATGAAGTGGGTTGAGAATCATGAGGTCTAAGTGAGTCCTTCCTATCTATCCAAGTTTTGGTGGACAGAGGTCTAGGTGTGCTGGTAGGAGGCAGCAGGTACCCCTAGAATTAGTCGACATGCGCAAAATGACCCGGAGACCATGGCACTCAAGAAGAAACATTTATAGACATACTCCCCCCAGGGTACTGTCCCTTTTCACTACAGATTGTGATTGAGCGGTTATTCTGGTCTAATTTCATTGTAACAAAGAGTTGTGGTACTTGGTAGAGTGATATGTTGGCAAAAACCCTTATTACAGTTGCATTCAACCAATGTTGGATATAACTTTTCCATGTTCTATTCTAAAGAAAACAAACATAACATATTGGGTAACTATATTCACATTATTAAACACTAACAAACACAACTTTTAACTGAGAACTATGAAATTCAAATCCACAGGTGCAAAGCGGGAATGGATGCAAATTTAAATGTTTACAGTTTTGTATTTCCAATATCATGGTCAGTATCTTCTGCATAGATTAAGTATTTAAATTCTTTTTCCTCTCTAAACTTTTCCTCCCTTGTCCCATGGGGGAGTGGCTGTGTCAGTGCAAGCAGAGTTCACTTTGGTATCAAATTTTGACCAAAGGCTACATTTTTTCTAAATTTTTATCTTCACTGCTCGTTCTCATGCTACTTTTCCCAGAAAAAGGCTCAAAGATAATCATAGTAAGTGTAAGAAGAGAAACCTACTTGAGAGCACTGGGAAATAAGCTTTCCCCATGCAGCCCCAACATTAGATTTCAGCTGCCGCTTCTTCCCCCTATTCAATGTCGACCCATTTAACTTTGCCTTCTCCACATCAATCACCGAGTGACCTAGAAGAAGTTCAAAAACCCTCAATTAACCAAACAAAATATGCAAAAAGATCCGACTTTTGATAAAGTCAAAGAACATGCAAGGATAAACGCGCACCTAGAGTGATCGGTGATACCAAAGGCTCGCCTTGCACTTGATTTTCCGGCGATTTTAGTGGCAGAGAAGCATCCGATGACTTCAAAACACTAGCACCAGCCAGATCAACCGATCGAACCTCTTGCTCAGCAGATTCCTGTCCTGATTCATTCACGGCACCCTGGGTTTTCTGCCCTAGGGTATCATTAGTTGATGACAACGCCTCCACAGCCTACAAAGCCGATCAAATAAATTAAACCCAAAAAAAAAAATTAAAAAATAACTATTCTTTCCTTTGCAGCTACATGCAAACATGTGGTATAGATGCATCAACAGATATCATCAAATCCGAACCTTGGAGCGCTTGCCATTAGGGAGAGGAGATGAAGGAGAAGAGAGAGGTCGCTTGGAAGAAGAGGAGCTTCGTCTGGTTTCGACCATGTTCCCTGTCGATCAGATCCAAAGAGAATTACAGAGATATGAAGAAGTAAATGGATAAATGGATGCGTAGAGAGAAGGGGGAGATGAGAGAGAAAGGGGAGAAGGTAAATGATTGCGGGGTATCAGTTATCAAGCTCCGCCGGATGCTGAATTTATTTATAGGAGAAAGTGGGGAGTGATGCGGCAAAGAGGTTCATCAAGTTCGGGCGAACGATGATTTTATAGGCTTCGGGTGGGTGAAGGCCGTGTCAACTCTCAACCTCATCATCATCATGATTCATGGGCTTGGCTTTGTTGAGGAATACTCTCTTTTTTTCTTTTTCTTTTTTGGTTTCCACCCGGTGTCCGATATGAAATCCGACTAAATCTGAATTTGTGCCAAAAAAATCCCACATTAGGGAATAAAGTGCTCCCTAACTTCGAGACCTCTTTGTTAAGAATGAAAGAGTATTTACCACTCCATCATAACCCTTGTTGGTATACTCTCAATTGCAAATAAAATACAAGCTAATCTTAACTTTGAGTTTTTCATCAAAATCATACTTAAATCATATTTTAAACTTAAATTATATTCTTAAAATATTTTTTTGGCAGAAGAAGTCCTCCAAATATTTAAAAGTTAACAATTTTCATGTTTTTATTAGAATTTGTCAGAAAACTCATAAATCCAACAAAAATTAAGTCATCCTTCGTATTTATTATTCTGAAATACGCCAAAAATATTATCGTAAACTTTTTCTTTAATTAAGTTTAGCATTATTGAAAATCTTTTAATTTGACATTTTTTTCCATTTATTTTTCATGTGATTTAATGTTTTAAAAAATTGCTTAAGTCATCTGCGGCTCCTTAAAGTTGTCCGCATAATTCCTTTAGACACCTCAACTAGGGCTAGTACCTATTAATCACCTTAACCAGCCAATATTTGAACCGTTTGAGCATTTTTTGGTCACTTTTCATTAAGTCTATGGCGCGTGTTAATAAATGCACCACATGTATTCAACGTGTATATGTTGGCCATTAAACAACTAGCACGTGTATCCGACATGTATTATTAGTGGGTTACATGGACAAAAGCCCTAAATCGTTAAAATTGACAGAACGTTCTCTCTCTCCTCACACACTCTTCGCGATTTGTTCCAAATCAAAGTTAACATCGTGTGATTCGTCTTTTTCGTGTTATCATCTCGAAGAATTCTCCGTGTAAGTTAGGGTTCTCTCTCCTCGCATGTTTTTGTGTAATCGTTTTTGACAATGAATTTAAAAGGCTAGGGTTTTTAAAAATCTAGGATTTGTGATTTTTGCGAATATTCTGTCTCTTTCTTACAATTCCCTAGTAATATGCATTTAAGCTTTGATTTTTAGTTGTTGTATTGGTTATATGAGCATATTCTGTTATCTATTGCATGGCTACCTAACAATTGACCATGGAGGAGAATATATTTACAAACATTTACCATGATGGAATCTTATTCGAGATTTCTGTCCCTACTTATGTTGGAAATTATGTGCCAACACTCAGGTATATAAATAAGGACCACTTTTTCATTTTGGAACTACTGTATTATACTAAAGAATTGGGGTATGAAACTATTGGAGCTTTTATGTCAAGAATTTATTGAATAAACAATTTGTCCTAATTACATCTAACCAACATCTCCTACACCTAATTAAAGACTTAAAACATGAGGACACTTTTGAAGTATTTGTCTGTCATGTATTTGATGAACCCTTACTTGACACTGAGGGACCTACCGTTATCTAACTAATGATAGTATTGATGTTGGTGAGGCTGTTAACCTAGGTAGAGAGAATGTGGATGTTAACCTTGGTAGAGAAGGTGAGACGGTTAACCTAGGTGGTGAGAGAGTGGATGTTAATCTAGGCGGAGAGGGCAAGGCCATTAACTTAGGTGGTGAAGGTGTAGATGTTAACCTAAGTGGAGAGGGTGAGACTGTTAACCTAGGTGGTGTAGGTGTGGATGTTAACCTAGGTGGAGAGGGTCTGGATGTTAACCTAGGGGATATACCTTCAGAAGGTGAATTTGATTTCTTGAGTAGCGATTCAGATCTAGGAGATATACCTTCATAAGATGGCTCAGATATTTTTGATAAGGAGTTGAGAGCTTTTAGACAAAAAAAAACTACAAACAAAGGAAAAAGCAACTGAATATAAAGAAATACCAATTGGAGAGGCTGGTGGTGTAGATAGAGGCTTTGAGGATATTAGAAAAAATAAAACTAACAAATATTTAGAAAAATTGGAGGAGATGAGGAATATCTTGATAGCTCTGACTGTTGGAGTGATGATAGTGATGAACAACTTGATGTGGATGCTGTTAGGAGAGTAGATGTACCTGCTAGAATGAGAAGCAAAAAAGTCAGATATGATGAAGATTGTGAAGTGTCAATATTTGAGCTATCAGTTCAGGAAGGCAGTGTCAGATTGGAGAGGCTGGTGGTGTAGATAGAGGCTTTGAGGATATTAGAAAAAATAAAACTAACAAATATTTAGAAAAGTTGGAGGAGATGAGGAATATCTTGATAGCTCTGACTGTTGGAGTGATGATAGTGATGAACAACTTGATGTGGATGCTGTTAGGAGAGTAGATGTACCTGCTAGAATGAGAAGCAAAAAAGTCAGATATGATGAAGATTGTGAAGTGTCAATATTTGAGCTATCAGTTCAGGAAGGCAGTGTCAGATTATACTGTAGAGTACAGGAAGCATATAAAGTTAAGACCTAATGAAAGACATAAAGTGAGGATAAAGTGCAGAAATCATAATTGTAAGTGGTTACAGGGCTAAACAGAGGGTTATGAAGAAAAACATGGGCGATTGGAATTTGAAATTTGCCAGATTATGTGACTATGCAGATATGATCAAACAAACCAATCCTGGAAGCCCTTGTTGGGTAAAAATTGATAAGGAAACAGAACCAGGAAATAATCTTTTTGTTTATTTTTATGTGTGTTTTCATGCATTTAAGCAAGGATGGATGGATGGGTGTAGGAATATAACTGGATTTGATGGTTGTTTTCTCAAAGGAGCCTGTAAGGGTGAGCTATTAGTTGTTGTTAGAAAGAATGAGAACAATCAAATGTATCCCATTGCCTGGGCAGTTGTGGATACAGAGACAAAACATAGTTGGAGTTGGTTTATAACGTATTTAATTGCTGATCTAAATTTGGGAACTGGTGAAGGTTTGACTGTAATGTCAGATATGCAAAAGGTGTTGATTACAATTTCTTATTTTTTTAGTTTTAATTTGATATTTACTACTTTAATTTCTTATTTTATATATATATTTTTTGTTAGGGACTTGTTTCTGTCTTGTTAGAGTTGTTACCAAATACTGAGAGAAGGATGTGTGATATACATTTATGGAGTAACTGGCAAGTCAAGTTTAGAGAAGAAGTTCATGCAATGTCTAAGCTAGGTAAGAAGGAAATAACAGAGGACTTGTTGCATTATGATCCCACTACTTGATGTAGGGTATTTTTCAAAACTCACTTCAAGTGTGATGTTGTAGATAATAACATGTGTGAGACTTTCAATTCTTGAATCTTAGCTGCTAAACATAAATCAATTATTACCATGTTAGGAGACATTAGGTATAAAATGATGAACAAACATATAGATAAGATCAAATTTGCTGAAACATGGATAACAGACATTGCACCTATGGCAAGGACAATACTAGAAAAAATAAGGAGTATTCTAATAAGTGTAAAGTTCAATGGAATGGGGTGAATGATTTTGAAATTAGTAAGGGGGGATATTCATTTGTTGTTCACTTGGATAAGAAGCATTGTGACTATAGATTGTGGATGTTGAGAGGTATTCCTTACCCTCATGCTATTTGTGCTTATTATTACTTGAATCAGATCAACATGTAGAGCACTGGTATAAGAAAGAAACTTTTCTCAAAACTTACAACCATTTCATCCAACCTATTCCCAATATGAGGATGTGGCCTGACACTACAAATCCATCAATAGTGCCTCCAAAATTAAGAAAAATGTTAGGCAGACCTAATAAGCAGAAGAAAGAGTAATGATGAGCCAAAGAAATTTGGTAAACTTTAAAAAAAGGGAGTAAAGATAACATGTTCCATATGCAAGAAAACTGATCATAACAGAGTTATGTATGCAAAAGTAAGTAATAATTCATATTCACATTTCTAAATTACTTAAAGTTTATACATCTTATAATTATATATTTTATTTTGTGGTGACATAGTATGGGAGGGGGAGCACTTCTCAACCTGATAGTCAGAGAAATTCAAGTCAGCAAACCTATTCTCAAACATGAGTAAGATTAGATCTACATATTCATTTACATTTAATATTGTACAAGTTATTCATATCTCCTTATTTCTGTTCAATAGGCTAGAACACAATTAAGTCAACAAAGTTCTGCTTGTGGTGACACCACTGATGTGCCCAGAGCTACTCAAACAAGAGTGAGATTAGATTTACATATTCATTTACATTTAATTTTTATTGTACAAGTTATTCATATCTCTTTATTTCTGTTCAATAGGCTAGAACACAATCAAGTCAACAAAGTTCTGTTTGTGGTGACACCATTGTTGTGCCAAGAGCTACTCAAACAGGAGTAAGATTAGATTTACATATTCATTTGCATTTAATGTTTTTTCTAGAAGTTATTCATATATCTGTATTTCTGCTATATAGTCTAGAATGGAAGGTCCATCACACTCTACTTCGAGAACCACATACGCAACTACACAATCAAGTCAATCAAGCTCTATTTGTGGTGACACAATAGCTGTGCCGAGACCTCCTCATAAAAGGGTGCAAGTTGGGACTGGAAGAGGATTGGGGAGAAAAAAAAAGCTAATGCAAGAAGGACCCCATTTGTTACTGAAAGAGATAATTCTTCTAGTCAACTGCCACCTTTATCAGGTCACAAGAGATCATACAGTTCTGCCTCATTTGCTGCTGCTACTGGAGGAAACAAAAGGCCTACAACTTATTTTGGTGTTTACTCTGATCCTACTGGAGCCCAAGTATTTAATGTATGTTCACTTAATGTGTTTACTCTGTTTTGGTGTATATTCTGATAGCCATATTTTGATCTTATCTTATCTTACACTTTTTTTCTTGTATTACAGTCTGGTACATAAAGTAAGAAGATTCTACATGGGCCAATAAAATTAAAGAGTGCTTCACCAATAAATATAGATATTGGCTTTAAACCTCGTGGCCTAAAATGAAAGGGAAAAGATGTAGTCAACACTTCACAATTGCAATAAATGAAAGCAAACAAGAAAAACAAAGGGTCTTGTGGAACCTCCGAGAAATAGTTCATTTGGAAAGTTGTTATGATTTTGGCCTATGTTAAAATGGTCTTCAACAATTTATTCTTTAGTTTATTTTGAACATTCGTGTAATGTATTTTTGAACCATGCCTTTGTGTGAGCAAGACTATGGCTATCAGTTGACTCTAGGTTGTCTCAATAGCCTTAAAAGAGCCTAAAAATATAAGCAAGAAGTGTAATGTATTTTTGAACAACAACTAGTGTTATGTATTTTTCAACCATGCCTTTGTGTTATTAGCTCAATTTTTGAACAACAACTAGACTACCTCTCAATGTGTCCTTTATTAAGACTCCTTTTTTGATTTTTCTCAATAAGACCACTCGATCCCAGAACTAATTGGTCTGGAAAATTGCTCTGTTGTTTCAGAACACAGGGTAAGTTACAATGTCATGACTAGCCTAATCTTCGGATGACTCAGTATTGGCAACGATATTCCTACAAGTTTTTGTAGCACAAATACAACTGCCACCAATTCGTGATACAAAAAAGACTGATCAATTCACATTCAACCTTCCAATTTGATACAAAATATGAACTTAACGTAGGCCTAACTATTACAAAACTGATCAATTAAGTATAAAACTAATTGGTCTAGATTGGTCTCCTAACTACTGCAAAACTAAACAATTAAATACTACAATCTTGAACTACACCATATTAAAGAACCATTTTACAATTAGCAGACAAAAATAAACAATCACAAGTCGGTTAAATTTGACATTTTTCTATTCCCTTTGGAGTTTAACTTCCTTGAGCTTCTTGATCAATACCATCATCTTCTCTTTATTTTCATTCAATTGAAATTTCAAAGAACCCCTTTCTTTTTCAAGCTCTTTCACTTTTCTCTTTAGTCGATCAATCAGATTTTCACCATCTATGAATCTATTCATTAAGGACGACACAAATCTGGATGATTCATTAGCATTTTCAGGCGATGGATTAATCCATCTAAAATAGCCACATCCGCTATTTTCCTACAAACCATTTAACAGTAATAAATATACAAAATTTTAATTTTTCGAATAATTCAATAACAGTAGTTTTTGTTCGAATAGTTACAAACCTTTGATGCTTTGCATTAAAAAAATCGACGACCTGGGTTCAATGGAGTCCTCGAAGTTTTCAAACGACAATAATCACCACATTTACATATATTGGCTTCCTCGATATTCACTGAATTTTGTGACATTTCATAAAAGTCAAATGATTTAGAAGAGAGAAACAAGAGAAGCGTTGGAGATTTAGAGAAACAAGAGAAGCGTTGGAGATTTAGAGAAAGAAGAGAGAATTGGGGATTTAGAGAAAGAAGAGAGAATTGGGGATTTAGAGTTCTAATAATTGGGAAGAAGAGAAATAACGTTAAAATTTTAACATTGAGGGAGTTAAATGCATCGATCAAATGGGAGAAAAATGGAGTCACGCGCCCTTTTTGCGTGACTCACAAACGTTTTGTCATGTAGGCAAAAAATGCTCAAACGGTTCAAATCTTGGTTGGTTGAGGTGTTCAATAGGTACTAGCCCTAGTTGAGGTGTCTAAATGAATTATGTGAACAACTTTAAGGAGCCGCATATGACTTAAGTATCAATTGAAATATGTTATTTCTCAATTGAATCGGCTAGAAGTGATGTTTGTTGGAGACTTTCAATAATGGAGAATGAAATTCGAATGCCAGACATAATCAGAATTTTGGTCACCTCAATATCAGTTTGTCTCAAAAAATTATTAATCTAACTACAATTTGACTTTGAAAAGGTGGAGATAACTAAGCTCCAGCTTCTTTCCTTTTGTAAATGAGAAAAAAAAAAGATCATGTATCCTCACACCTTCCTAACATTTTTTGTCTCTGCTAGCAATGCTATCCAAGATTTTAAATATTTTTTTCAGAAGCTTTTTATAGCAGATAATGAAATTACGCGGGAAATTTTTGTTGATAGTCATGTGAACTGCATATGTTTTTGCAGGATCGCTTAATTTTTTGATAATATTTAACAGAATGATGAAAATTGTTAACTTCAAATACTTTGAGGATGTTTTCTGCCAAAAAAAATATTTTAAAAATGTAGTTTAAGTTTGAAGTATAGTTTAAGGTATATATTATAAAATAATAATTTGGTCTCTCAACTCAAATTTGTTCAAACAATAGGTGAATTACTAGTCATATGTTAACTCTTTCCAATCAAAATTGTCTTATTAAATAATAAACAAATATTTATAGTTGCTAAAATAAATTATTCGAAATGATTCATTGTGTAATAAAGTAATTTTTTATATTTATTGTAATTTTATACTAAAAGTTAATTTGTTTATTTTTATTTGACTAGATAATTAGGGTATACGAAATACTTTCTTTCTACATACTCCCTCTAAATCATCCTGTTGTACATTATTATACTTAGTGATTAATGTTCATATATTACTAAATTTAAAACATAAAAAAATCTAAGCTTTAATTGAATCTAAAATATGAGGCTAATAATACTCTTTCTTTCAACATTAGGGGTGTATGGCATGAAGGACTTTTTGAGTATTTTAAAACTGAATAAATATCATAACTTGATATCAATTAAAAGTTAGATTATAAGTATGTACAATTGTGATTAATCATTTGTTGATATTTTAAGGAACTAAGTTTTACAAGATAGTTATGTACATTTATTTTACATAATAACAAAATGCGATATATCGTATAAAAAGTTAGCTGAGATGCAATTTCAATTATTTTGATCTTTGACCAATTGATTAAGACCCGTTACATAAGAGTGAAGGTGAAAAACTATTATTCATAAAATTACGAAATTGAAAAAAGAATCAAATCACAGTTGCTTGAAATGGTAGATACCTACATGAAAGCACCTGTACAATTACTTTAATAATAATATGACTGAAGTATCAAGTAAAAGGCTAATGAGGCTAGTTAGATTGCTATTGTTTCTAAGGTGGACCAAAACAGAGATAAATTCACACACACAAATACATGTAAAGTTGTCAATTTTATTCTTTAAGTTCGCAAAGAAAACACAAGCACAAATCTTCCCGTGGTTCATCTAGGCATTGTATGTGTATCTCTCTCTTTGATAGTATGTATCTCTAAAATTTCCTATCATTTAAAAAAAATACAAAAATTCCTACTCTCTCCTATCCACGGATACATCACTCTTACACGATGTATTGAGATGGATATGTCTTGTATCAACAAAGATAATGTATCGGGATGCGCAGGGGCGGAGTCACGTGGAGCTCAGGGGGTTACCCCCTTCATTGAAAAATTACACAATATATACAAGGTCAAATTTTAATTTTATGAGGTATATACATTATAATGACCCCCCTTGACACTAATGAGAAGCGTAGCTCAATGGCTAGAAGAGTTCAAAGTTGGGAAAAATATATGACATGGGTTCGAAACTTGCCCAAAGTAGTACTTTTCCCCCGTTTTTTATACTTTGTAAAGTATCAGCCCATAATCCAAAATTCCCAGCCCAATAAAAAAAGCCTAATTGTTTTGGGACTCAATGTGAAACTTTTTTTTTTTCTTCATAATTTTTCACTTCTATTTTATTTTATTTTTTCAACATATCTTTGTTTAAATTTTATTAGGCACATTCTTTATATTTTTTGTCTTTTATTCTTCTGATTTGTATTGCTCGTTTTGTTTCTACATAACTCTCTTTTCATGAACTAATTCGAAGAAACTCTTTAAAAAAATTGATGAATTGTTATTAAATTTGAAATTGAGTTAATTTTTTTTTATATATATAAAACAGGTTAATTAAAGTTAATGGAATGAAGAAATTTAAAAGTCATCAATATCTTTTAACAATATCTAGTTAATTAAATTTTCTTTCTTTAATTTCACTGTATTTTCTTTCTATTTTTATTCAATTCTATTCTAAATAGTAGATGACGATACTAAACTTATTTAATTTATTCATCATTTATCTTTCTATAAATGACTAACCTAGTAAATTAAATAAAATGAATCAAAAAAATTGATAATATCATTTATTTATCTTTTGAATATACATTATAATATTAGTAACATAATCCTTACACATTTTTAAAGAATCTTGCCGATTTTCAAAATAACATATAATTGAAAATAGGTACCATTCAATTTTTTTAAAAAAAAGTTGAAATAAAGTAGAACACTGCAAAATAAAAGAAAAAAATCATAAAAAGGCTCGATGGAGCAGGTAAAAGTAGGAAGATCCTAAACGCGGCATGACAAGACAAGTTAAATTTAGTAGGTTAAGATTAATATTTTTGTTCCCTGTCTCGCTTCATTTTTTATCTTGTAATTTTCAAGTGTTTGATTCTTTATACTTTGAACCCACTTTCACAGAGATCCTGGCTACGCCCCTGGGGACAATGTATCGGAACAAATGTGTCTTGTATCAACAAATGTAATGTATCGAAACGCAATGTATTGGATGTATCCGAAATTGTGATGTGATATATCGGAACGTCGAGTGATGTATTCGAAATCGAGAGACGATGTATCTAAACGTTGAGTGATATATATGAAATTTTTAAATTTTATTTTTTTAAAATTTAAAAAAGAGTAGAAATATAATGTAATTAACTCGATTGGTATAAAATTACCATTAAAAAAAAAGCCAAACCCATCGGTGGCCTCCTAAAGTTGGCACAAAGTTTCACTCAAACACCTTAATTGAGCGATGTTCATTTTAGACACTCATGTAGGGTCCCGATATGTCATTTTGACACTTTTTTGACAATTAGCTAAAATTACATGATGTGTGTAACACACTTGCGAATGATGTGGTGTGATGACTAATTAAGGAAAGACACGTGGCATTTAGGTACAAAATAATACTTTAAAAATATATTATAAGAAAAAAAAATAATTTTCATCCAAAAAGAATAAATAAAAGTACCTATTTTCTAAAAACCCCACCAAACTATCCCACTCCTCCTTGCTCATTCTTCCCGAAACTTTTCCGACGCCTCCCCCATAACCCCTAATTTCTTCATCTGCTTTTTTTTTTTGGGTTTTTATCAGATTTATACTTTCATCTTTTGTTGTAGATTTAATTTGTATGTTATCAATTTCATGCTTTTTAATTGTGTATCTAATATTATGCCTCTAAAAGAAGTAAAAGGAGCACAAATACCGGATGCTATATATTATTTGCAGGTGTAAATCTCTCTCGTTTGGAATGAATATTTGCTTATATGAACTTGGTTTGGAATGAATATCTGCATATATGAACTTGGTAGGTGTGATGGGTCTACAATGGTATGTAGCACTGAAATCGAAAGTTTGCCATTATTGGATCTAAAGAAAAAGAATGAGAAGTTGATAATAGTTGAGGTGACTTTTAGATCTGGAAAATTTAAAAATTTAATTCGATTGTAATAAGATTAATAACAATGTTGGTAGCAGCGGTGGGTTGATGGTGTGTGGTGGAAGAGATAATCACAAAGAAGAGTGAAGAACATTTTGTAAATATTTATTTTTTGGCCCGATAACAGCTCTTCACGCGCTGATTTTGAGTGCATTACACTCACCATGCCACGTCAGCAAAAAATGTCAAAATGACACAGCAGGATCTGATATGAAAGTTCTAAAATGAACATCGCATTGTTGGGGAGGCTAAGTGAAACTTCGTGCCACAGCTACCAATGGGTTTGGCAAAAAAAAAAAAAAGCATAAAAAGTGTCATTTGCATGAATGAGTCTATCCCGCTGAAGCCCAAATACTTGTAGCCCAGCCCAGCCCAGCCCGAGGAGAAATGAAAAAATGGACTGAAGCCAATTTGTGCGTGAAACTCTATTGCGTCAACTCTTTTTTCTTTCGTAAAAATATATACTCCTAATAAAAATTAAAGTAGGGAGTAATATATTTTCTAAGTTTGGGTTCTCTCCTCTCCTCTCCTCTCCTCTGCCCTAGCTTGCTCCTCTTCCGCGATCTCCTCGTATTTTCTTTCTCTGACGCAACCAAACTGCTGTACGTTTCTGTTTCTCTCTTTCGTATTTTCCCCCTCTCCATCGCCCTCTCCCTTTTATCCATTCCGTCTCTATCTCTAATTCCATCCAAACCCTAACCCTAGCCAATGATTTCTCAAAGTTTATCGAATTGTTGCTTGCTTCCCACATATTTTTTAATTAAAAAATTATTCTTTCTTATTCCTTACATATGTCTTCTTATTTGCTTCCATATTCGCTTATGATTGGTGATGGGAGGATATTCTGCTTCTTTGCTTTGGGTTTTGGGGGCTTGAATTCATTGTTATTAAATCAATTTTATAAGCTCTAACTAGTCAAATTATGATGTAACCTATCCAAACTAGTTCGTGATTGAGACATTCTTATTCTTGTTGTAGTTGCTGCCTGTAGCATCATAATTATTTCCCCTTGAAAGTTAAATACTTATATTTCTAATAGATTATTGCGCTAATGTGGGGGTTTCAATCGCTCATTTGCAGTTTGTGTTTATGACGACTAGCCAGATGAAGACCATCGAGCTGGAGGAAGGATGGGACTTCATGCAGAAGGGAATCACAAAATTAAAGAAAATCTTAGAAGGGCATCCAGATTCATTCAGCTCTGAAGAGTACATGATGCTCTACACGTATCCATAACATTCTTTATGTTTATTGTTCCTTCTCCTTTTTTCTAAATTATGTTTTCTGCTTTGACCTTTTCGTCCTTTTGGTTGGTATTCCTTTTTGAATTATCCTTAATTTGAAGAATAGAACTATCTATAACATGTGTACACAGAAGCCCCCTCACGATTACTCTCAGCAGCTATATGAGAAATACAAGGAAGCCTTTGAAGAATACATCAATTCTACAGTAAGAACCATTGGCTTGAAAATTCTCTCGTAGCTTGTGAAGTTTTGTTGATGACATAAGTGTTCCAGTTAAATTTTACTCCTATCAACTTGTAAACCCACTAAGTGGTTAAATGTTGCCATGGCAAAATTTTCACAAAGTTCAGAATTTGTTAAATATATGAACAAAACATATGTATGGACTATGTTATTGAGGTGGTTTATTTAGTGATAGTAACTTGTACTTCATTTACCAACTCAAACTCACATGTAGTGAGCAGGCTAAAGAGCATCCTCATTGCTCAGCTTTTCCTATTCAAGTTTCCCTTCTGTGTTTGTATTCTTTTTTAGGTTCTCTCTTCTTTGAGAGAGAAGCACGATGAGTTTATGCTGAGGGAGCTCGTGAAAAGATGGGCAAATCATAAACTTATGGTCAGGTGGCTTTCACGGTTCTTCTATTATCTTGATCGGTATTTTATTGCTCGAAGGTCACTCCCTGCACTTAATGAAGTTGGTCTGACTTGCTTCCGTGATTTGGTTAGTCTTTAGCATTTCTATGTGATATAATATTGGTTACATTATCTTGCATATCTTTTATATTTCAACCTATTGGAATAAATACTCCTTATGCTGTTGTGCATGATATTTACTTTTGTGATTGTTGATAATAGGTTTATCAAGAGTTGAAAAGTAAAGCTAGAGATGCAGTTATAGCACTGGCAAGTCTCATGCCTTCTTTATTTGACCCAATTTTGTATCATACTATGCACCAAGAATAAGAGTGTCATTGATAATCCCTTTTTATCAGATTGATCAAGAACGTGAGGGTGAGCAGATTGATAGAGCGTTATTGAAGAACGTGCTAGGTATATTTGTTGAAATTGGAATGGGGGAGATGGAGTTCTATGAAAATGACTTTGAAGATGCCATGCTTAAAGATACAGCAGCTTATTATTCTCGAAAAGCATCAAACTGGATTGTGGTAGATTCTTGTCCAGATTATATGTTGAAGGTAAAAATCCTATCTGCAATTTTATTTAGTGCATAAGTTGGTTGTATCCATATCCCAGAATGTATATTGATACCTGTTATTTCTAAAACAGGCAGAAGAGTGCTTGAAAAAGGAGAAGGATAGAGTTTCTCATTATTTACACTCAAGCAGCGAGACAAAACTTCTGGAGGTCAGTATTGGAATGACTAATGAGGCACTTGATAATTGAAATATTAGTATTTTCTTGGCATCTTAACTACTGATGAAAAGCTATTTAGAACTTCAAAATAAACTGTTTCGTATTTATGATATGTCGCAGTAGCTATTTAACCCTTCTCTAGATGATTAATTCTGTTGGTTTCTTGGAGTTCCCATTAATTGGTGTCGGATATTTGACTGCATTCCCCTTGGATGATTTTTTTTGAATAAACTGGATACTTATGAAATGAAAGAAAAATAGTCTTTCCAAACCTTTCAATTTAGTTTGTTCATTGTACTCGGAGGAGGAAGAAAGTATTCATCTTGTGTATTCACAACTATGCTTTCAGTGAGATGCTATGCTCCCTTCTGGTCGATATTCTGATCATCTTTTGGAGCAGATTCTACTGGAAATCGCAAACACTTTCCACTTTAAGTTAGAGGTGTTTCTCCATGATTATGCATCATTAATGAATCTCCTTCTTCATTATTTTGCGTGAAGCACATTTTCTTCATTGAGCCAAATGTACAAAATAGGGCTGTTGGTCAGTGATGCTTTTATTTTTATTTGGAGAAATGAAAAACATTGATGCATATAAATTTGTTTCATGTTGGTTTATCGGGTGATTACTTTCTAAGTTTTTACTTGATATTTACTTGATTAAGTCTGTTCCGTTTTGAAACGAGTTATGTTCAAAGTGCCTCTGGTTGCATCTATTTTTTCAATTGAGACTACACTTGTGCTGCAGAAATTGCAAAATGAGTTATTGGTTGTATATACCAATCAATTGCTTGAGAAGGAGCATTCTGGATGCCGAGCTTTGCTTAGAGATGATAAGGTATTAATTCCTTGCATATCATGTGTCTACTAGTCAATATGTATTTGACTTCTTATGTGAGGATTTTGTTTTTCCCTGCTCTTTTCATCCACCCCTCTTCGTGTCAGGTAGAGGATTTATCTCGAATGTATAGGCTATTCCACAGGATCCCTAAAGGTTTGGAACCAGTTGCAAATATGTTTAAGCAGGTATGGTCTTCTATGTAATTTTTGAGCAACCACAATGTTTTCGTTGAGTTTTTTTTTGGTGGTTAAATACTTTGTGATGGTACATATTTTGCAGCATGTCACTGCTGAAGGCATGGTGTTGGTGCAACAGGCTGAAGACTCAGCAAGTAACAAGGTCTGTTGACTGAACATGTCGTGCTTCATTTGGCATTATGTTTTTTGGCCCCTTTTTCTTATTTTAATATTCATGCTTCTTGAACTAGAAGAGAAAAGGTTTAGGTGTATGGGTAGGAAAAAACAAGAGAAGTTGTAGGGGAGAATGCATAGAGCAACCAATCTTTGAGAATAATCAAGTAATCTAGAAAAAAGGAGTTTGAGACTTTTGAGTAGATTAAAATAGCATTATCATAAATACAAAGATATATGTGAAGTTGCATCCACATGCTGTTCTTATGATCTGCGAGCTATTGTTTTTCCTTTTGTTAGTAACTGATTATCAGTGCATTTTGAAGTACTTATATTTATATAATTCTACAGGCTGAAAGTTCCAGTGGTTCACAGGAGCAGGTAAATCCACTTATCTGAATTTCTACTTAAGTTGAATTTTTACGTGTAATAGCACGCGAGATGGTTCAACTGTGTCCGATCTGTTTCCTCAGGTCTTTGTTAGGAAGATTATTGAGCTGCATGACAAATATATGGCATATGTGACTGACAGTTTTGCAAATAACTCTCTCTTTCACAAGGTATATCCAACTGTTCACAGTTGTGTGGTTATACTTTTTACCTTGAATAATTTGAGATTTTATTTCTTATGTCTAACTTCTGAACTTTTATAGGCTTTGAAAGAGGCATTTGAGGTCTTCTGTAACAAAATTGTTGCTGGCTGTTCTAGTGCAGAGCTCCTTGCCTCTTATTGTGATAATATCCTTAAGAAGGGCGGGAGTGAAAAACTCAGTGATGATGCTATTGAGGAGACATTAGATAAGGTAGCACTAACCCAATATATCCAGCTTCGCTTTCTAGTGGTCACTTGATTTTTCAGGATAGCTTCATAATTGTTTATATTTTGTGTAGGTGGTCAAGCTTCTTGCATATATAAGTGACAAAGACCTTTTTGCTGAGTTCTACAGGTTGGAAGCTACATCAAACTTTTTTTTGACCCAGTAACTAAGTTCTTGTTACATCTCTAACCATTGAATATGTATCTGTCTTCATAATTTTATAGGAAGAAGCTTTCTCGGCGACTGCTTTTTGATAAAAGTGCCAATGATGACCATGAAAGGCTTATCTTAACAAAGTTAAAGCAGCAGTGTGGTGGACAGTTTACGTCAAAGATGGAGGGAATGGTGAGGAGAGTGTATTGTACTACTAATTTTATCTTCCCCTGTTCAAATTATCTTGTCAACACATATTGTTTGAAATAACAAAACAGGTGACGGACTTGACTTTGGCGAAGGAAAATCAGAGTCACTTTCAGGAATATCTCAGTAACAACTCGGCAGCTAATCCCGGAATTGATTTGACTGTCACAGTTCTTACAACTGGCTTTTGGCCAAGTTATAAATCTTCTGATCTGAGTCTCCCTGTGGAAATGGTGAGATCTGGTTCTCATCTGATATAATGATTCAATTTCTGCTGCTGATTTGATCTTTTCCTTTTTTTTTTTATGGGTGATTTACTCTTCTCTGTTGGTATCTCAGGTGAAGTGTGTAGAAGCCTTCAAGGAATTTTATCAGACGAAAACGAAACACAGGAAATTGACGTGGATATATTCACTGGGTACATGTAATATCAATGGCAAGTTTGAATCAAAAACTATTGAACTTATTGTGGGAACCTACCAGGTGATCAGTTTGTGAAATAGTTCTGCTGCAGCATCCCTGTTCTGAAACCAAATATGGTTACTGATTAATGATCTCATTTTCAGGCTGCTGCGCTATTACTGTTTAATGCTTCAGATAGATTGAGTTACTCAGATATCAAAAGTCAGTTAAATTTGGCTGATGATGACTTGATCAGATTGCTTCAATCCCTGTCATGTGCCAAGTATAAAATTCTGACCAAAGAGCCTAGCAATAGAACTGTTTCGTCAATGGATCATTTTGAATTTAACTCCAAGTTCACTGACAGAATGAGGAGGATTAGGGTATAGATACTGTTTAGAGCTACTTGTATTTTGCTGTGATGCTTACTTTGTGTATGCTTGTGGACACTTTTTCTCAATGACTTAATTGTATCATTCAGATTCCTTTGCCTCCAGTGGATGAAAGGAAAAAAGTGGTTGAGGATATTGACAAGGACAGACGTTATGCAATTGATGCTTGTATTGTGCGCATTATGAAGAGCCGAAAGGTGCTTCCTCATCAGCAGCTCGTGTTGGAGTGTGTTGAGCAATTAAGCCGCATGTTTAAGGTATGCTTCATCTTCACCATTTGGATTTCCTCGGTTTAGGTATTCCATTTAGGAAAGTGGACTTGATTTTGGCCTGCCTAATAACCATGACATTCAATTTGAAATGGAGGAATGTTGTTGCTTCTCTGCCGGACATTTCATTTTCTTTCTTGCTATCTAACTGCGTGTTACTTAAAACATCTTTTCATTTTTAGAAGTAAGTCACCAATGTCCTGGGGATTGGTTTGCTGATAGAATATCTTAGACGGTTATCGCTTGTTTTGCTTCTCCTAGTACTTGACTATTCAAAAAAATAAATGGAGAAGCAGGGGCGGACCTACACTAGTGCAAGTGGGTTCAATTGAACCCACTTCATCAAATTTTTTTGCATTATACATATATACATTATTTGTAAATATGTATATATAAATAAAATGAACCCAGTCTAAACAATGGAAAGGCGTGGTTCAGTGGCAAGTGGGTTCAAAATCGCCCATGAGATTCGAGTTCGATCCGCAATGAATGCGCAACTTTTTATCCTATTTAGTATTTTAAGTCTTAAATGGTGGGTCCACATACTTTTCCTTTTAAAAATTAACTAATAATTGTAGTGTGTGGACCATTATAATTCTAGACTCCTAGTTCATGGAAAATAAGAATAGTAATATTTTAAATTTATTAGTTCAGTTTTCGTATGTTTGTATTTGAAAATTATTTGAAATTGTTTTAAATTTATATTTATAGTTTTTGAATAAAACTTAGGTTAAATTTTTGTAATATACGAAATTGCGTAATTGTTTTCCTTTTCTTTTTTTTGGTATAGTGGTATACACAAAAATTAGGTTAGTGCATTATTATTTATTTATTATTTTACTAATTTTCATTTATGATTTTTCAAAATTGTGTTATATCTAAGAGTAATAAAAAACATGTTAAATTGAAAATATGTAAAAGAAATTCTTGTAAGTAGATAAGAATTTAATAGAGTATATTTTTTGTTAGGAATATCACTACAAAACAATTTTTTAGGGGTATAATAAGATTTTTTTTTTAAAAATATTTATTATTATTATTGACTGTCGTCATGGTTCTTTGTAACTTGAACCTACTTGAAAAAATTTCTAGGTCCGCCACTGTGGAGAAGTGATGATGACGGTTGACCACAGGGGTAACAGGAGGATATTGACTCCTTTGTGTCCGGCTATCTTTTTGTTGTATTTTGAACTCTCTGTCTTGGTCAAAATTTTAAATGAAGAGAGTTATTCAGTCCAAAATAAGTAAGCATTCAACCACTTGCCCTCTATCATAGGTAGGGCTGTTCATGGTTATGGTTAATAAACCAAACCGAACCGCAATCCGAACCAAACCGATTAAAAAAATCGATATTTGGTTAGGTTTGGTTTTAAATTTTGAAAACCGATACTATTTGGTTTGGTTTTGGTTTTACCAAAAAATAACCGCAAAAATAACCAAAACGAACCAAGGAATTAGATATATAAATTTTATAATTATTTATATAGTATTCATAAATAAAATATAAATATTTTGTTAAATTTTAATTAACTTAAATCCTTTACTTTATCATTTTCTCAAACCCAACACTTAAATTTTAGCCCAACTATTACAACCCTAAGTCCAAGTCCATCAAAATTCATTACTTTAGTCTTTACCTACCCTACCTCACATACGATAGTCACACTTTCTCTTAATTGAATCACTTCATTCGTGTAATAATAACTCTAGTATTGATTTAATTGCTTAATTAAACCCATAGTAGCTTTCATGTGGATTGTTCATGTACTAGATGTCTTTGTCTATCGAAATACGTATGTCCTAAAAAAAATTATTACTTTCAAACCGAAAAAACTAGAAAACTGAACCAAACCGACAATAACCAAACCGACAGTTATTGTTTTTGTTTGGTTTGGTTTGGTTTTCGAAATTTAAAAACCGACTAGATTGGTTTGGTTTTGGGTTTAACGAATAACCGATCCAAATCGAACCACGAACACCCCTAATCATAGGTCTTGGGAGGAACTACCTGAAATTCTCTCACCTCCAGTATATTTCCTCTAGTTCGAGGAATGTGTAACCACGTCAAGACTAAGAGAGGTATCCGTAGATATATAAAGTAGGATATGCAGAGTGCTGGAAATTCTGTTTGAGGTGTCATCTTTGTAACCCAAACTTGCCAGTATATTTCATCATATTCCCTTCTCATGTTTCTTCTCTGCCTTCAAATGATTTTTCCTGAAAAATAGTTATAGGCTCTAGTTGGAGAGACGCGTTAGCTTGTCTATTCTAATTGTTGAATTTTCTCTTGTACCTGAAATAAAATAATAAAATTTTTATGTGTAGCCTGATTTCAAAGCAATCAAAAAGAGGATTGAAGATCTCATCACTCGGGACTACTTGGAAAGAGACAAAGAGAATCCAAACTTGTTCAAGTACTTGGCCTGAGGCAACAAGCTGATACCTTGGTGATACTGACTTCTCTTGGCACTACATGGATTTGATTGTTAGCTAAGGAAATAGCAGCGATTTTTTTTGACCTTGCCTGAGTAGGCAACTTGTGCAGTTAGTATATCACCACCTTTTTTTCAGAAGTTGGTGGCACTTTGAATTCCTCGCAGTAAATATTAAAGCCGTGCACTTTTTTCCCTGATATTCCTGATTGTCGCTTAAATGCCACATCTTAGTGTAAATCTTATGCTTTGGTGTTTCTATATGTCCGTGCAACCCCTGGATGTGGACAATAATATCTTAACCTGTTCATGGCACGTGTAGGTTTTCTTTTGAGCAGAAAATATTATCATTTTTTCAACTTGCTGGGTGTCTATACAAAATGTTAACCAGATGAATGTGTTGTGCATTTGTAATTTGTATAGGGCATTTTACTCTTGGAGCCGATTAAGTCTTTGTCATGGTTAAGTTTCTCCGCAGTGGGCTCTTTATTCCATCCGTCGTTGAGAGTTTTCACTTTGCAAATAAAGAAAGTTGCTAATTCTTCTTGGAGCAGACAGTAAATGAGTGCAACATACAATGTTACTGAATGAGTACTCCCCCTCTCCCCTCCCTTAAAAAAAATCCTCAATAACAGCTCAACCCGATCAGTGTTTCTCTATCGTAAATTCTTGCAAATGGTCCATATAAGAATATGACACGTATGAGTTATTAATGACTATATATAATATATCCCCCGAATGGCGAAATCAATATAATTAAAATATTTACTATAAACATGAAAAAGTGGAGTATAGATTTATAAAAATATAATATTTGAGCCGTTTACGATTGGAATTAAAAGTATATATGAATACCATAACATATAAATTAAAGATCAAATTAAAGTGAGTGTGATTCTCATATCTATATATCGCGTGTGACGAATTAAGGCTTTTCCAAAGAGGCAACAAGCTAGCGAATCCAATGATCTTTCTTGGAGGAGAGAATCAAATGAAAATTAATCACTTTCACTTTTGAGTTTTCTATTTCGAGAGCTCGGGGTGAATGTGTACTGGATCATGATTCCGAAATGGACAAGGCCCTCATTTCCCTACCAGCTGTTTTCATAGATAGGTTCCACCAATGAAATCATCTCTCTCCACCTTAAAGCCTCCCTTCTTCAACTTAAACACTTTCAAATATCTTAGGAGTATGCAAAGTTGCCGGTATGAAATTTATGTGTTACCTAAAACTTAATAAGCTTTTTCAAAGAAAGTTAACATACTATTTTTTTAAATAGAAATCAATCGCTCCCAATTTCCATCTGGAGAAATAGGGATGGAGATTTAAAAGTAACTTACCCGCTGACAGATGAAATAAGACTCTTTCGCTTTCAACTCTGAAATCGAAGATTTAATCCTTAGATCTTAATGCGATGAGTAAAATTTAAGTCGGTATTTTAGTTATTTATAAAAATAAAAAATAGAAAAATACTAGAATGTTATGACATGAATACGAAGAAGTAATTAATCTCCTAATTATAATTAATTTCAATAATTATTGTATGAAGAAGTAATTAATCTCCTAATTATAATTTATTTCAATAATTATAGTGTCATTAATGCATTTAAAGAAGTATCTACATAAAAAATCTAAGTAAAATGTGTGTTAATAAATAGTGATGGATTTGGTGAAAGAATAAAGTATAGTTTTATGTTAAATGGGCCCAGTAAATATAGAGCATGAATTTAAGCAGCCATCCATCCCTCAGTAGTGGATCTTGATCCTTCATCCCACCCTTCAATACTTGATTGCAAGCTTCTGAACCCTTGATATATACTGCACCATTTGCCCACACGCAACAAAATTTCACCAACAGCTCTACTCTCGAACCTTCTACATGGAAGAAGACGGTGACAATTTTGTCGTTGATCAACCGCCGCCGCCGCCCCCGCCCGAAGAGGACGATCATAATGTTGAGCTCGATAGACACGATGTCGGAAATTATGGGTACATAAAAATATGCATACACCATTTTGTGTTAATTTTCTGTCAAAATTGTATAATGATTCATATTTTCTGTCCCTTAAATAGATGTGAACATTATCGGCGACGCTGTAAACTCCGAGCCCCTTGTTGCAATGAAATTTTTACTTGCCGTCACTGCCACAACGAGGCCAAGGTGCTTATTGCCTTTCTAATCTTCTTTCTTACAAAAATAGTACAACAGCGGCTTCTATTTGTGATACCGGAGCCCTTTTATCACGAACATAATCCTTATTTGGAAAACGTAAACAGTCAGTTAGTCTTTATATATATGTCCTGCTGCTAATTAGCTGTCCCAAATAGTAAAATTTAATCAACAAGTCGCAGTTCCAAATCCATCCATGATATCTATAAACAACCAATTTCCAGTTATCACATGCTAACACAAGTATTTTATTAGGAAATAGATGGACAAACACTCCTTTTTTCTTTTGTGCTTAACTTGGGATTCTCTGGATCCAACATACTTTGTAAGTCAGTTTCCGCTTTCTGTAATGGTCTGGTGCTATTGCTTCATTATAATAGTAAGAGGCCTTACTATTGTCAGTTCCATATTTCAAAACTATACACCGTTAAATGGACCTTCCTTGCTTTATAAACTGTGTATGGGTTTCCACTAAAGCTTGTGTTTGTTGGAATCAGAATGCTTTGACCAATCCCAAGGAACGGCACGAACTTGTGCGCCACAATGTTAAGCAAGTACGATTAAAGCTCATTTTATTGATTTCCTCAGATGATTAGATTTTAGTTCATGAATACTCAGAACTTTTATGGGGATTGAAGTTGGATCTCATTTTTTGCTACAGGTTGTTTGTGCTGTATGCGACACTGAACAACAGGTTTGTTAAGCTCTGTTGCTGCACTTATCTATCATTTGAGTGTCTCAAGTTTATGGACTTTTCAGCCGTTATAGTCTGTGATAATTTTTTTTTCTGGCTTTTGTTAAATAGGTTGCTGAGATCTGTTCAGAGTGTGGCGTCCAATTTGGGGAGTACTATTGTGAAATTTGTAGATTTTACGATGACGATGTAACACTACTATCTTATTTTTCTCTTAAATTAGATTTTTTTATTTGGATGCTAGAGTAACCAAATAAATATTTAATTCATTTGATGCCTTTGTATTTATGTACTTACTTCTCTTGCAGAGAACGAAGGGACAGTTTCACTGTGATGACTGTGGAATTTGCAGGTGAATGCACTAAATAATATTGTATTCAACCCCCATTCTGCCCTTACACTTCCCTTACTCGTTCCAACTATCTAAACAACAGATATCTGTCACCTGTAGTACTTATAAACAATTGGTGAAACAGGGTCGGTGGTCGAGAAAACTTCTTCCACTGCAAGAAGTGTGGTAAGGCATCCCTTCCTCCTTGTTGTTTGACTACTGTTGTGGATTTCCTTGTATCAAAATGGATGGATTTCTTTTTTAATTTTGAATAGTGTAGTTTATATCTCAACCCTTACCTTATAAAGAAAAAGGTGTAGATTATATCTCAAGTTCTCAACTAGTGATTCTTTTCAACTAGCTTGTTCTAAAACTGTATCGTGGAAGTGTACTTTTCTCTTTTTGACAGTTCCTTTCGGAAATTTACTTTTCAAATGCCCTTTCCATTGAAGTCTTAGATAGAACGTCGTATATGGTAATAAAGGGATATCCGTGGAACTGGAAGGTTAATCTTGTACAACTATACTGTGTACTTCTACCATCTCATAGCCGTCTACTGGCTCCATGCACCTCTGTATCAATGAAATAAAATAACGTAAAACCAATAAGGATAATGGAAGTCAAATAGGTATAACTGCTCATCCTAACAGAATAGAGAGGAAACCTGTCAGTATATAGGACCTCTTGAAGCGTGAGCTGATACCTTAAAGCGAATCCACAAGTTAGACAACAGTTCTGCGGTCTTCTACAGTGATCTCAAGTTCACATCCGAACTTTCACAATACTTGGGTGAGCAAATATTGTATAGAAAACCTTATTCCCTTTCTAGGTTAGGAGAATCCCTATTTATAGAGATTTCCTCCCAGTCCAAAAAGGAGAAGAAAACCAAGTTTTCTTATTCTTCCTTTTTCCATAGAAATAGGATTCTGAGTTCTAATTAAATATGGGCACTGTAGGGACCACAAAATTAATTACTAAAGCTTCCTATTATGGAAATAATTTCAAATAATTAATTTGAATTATTCTTATCATAATAGATTACAAATCATTCCTCTTGAAATTCGTAATTGCACTACTCTATTTATATTTTAAAATTTCCTATTAAACACTTACGTAATTTTCCATGTTAAGATTACAGATACTAATCAATAAATTAAATTATTGACGAATTTAATTCAATGATTATTTTCCTTTAGAGCACTGCTTAACTTATTTCATGTGCCGGATTCATAAATCCACTAGCAAGGTTTGACACGATGAAAACTTTTAAGCTTCTCAAAAAGGCATATCATCAATCTCTATATCAAATCATGGATTCCATCAACTAACTTATTATTTCACCAATATATATTATTATCATACAATCTATCAGACATATTGATCCATCTCAGAATCTCACCGTTTAATAAATCAAAACGATGATTAATATATACAGATCATAATAGTTATATCAGGATTGAGAATATAAGTACATTTAACAGTTTAGAGAATATGCTTTTATCAGTCAGTCTAAAACAACTATCTCTACTCGGTTCCATTCAATACATACAAAATGCACTAGCACAAGAAGTTGGAACTATACCGTTCCTATAATCAAGATAAATTATATATAATCTTGTACCACAATCATACCGATGGCATGTCCAATTTCCATCTTAGATTGTGAACAAAAAACTTTATACTTATAAGAACCGATGATTTAATCCTTTGTGTATAAGCTAAATCTCTATATTCTAAATCATCTACTATATAAGTAAACAGACACCATAAACGAATATATGATCTATTAAAACTGAATAAATAATTATTCTATAATAAATACTATATCTAAACATATGGTTAATAGTATATATCCCAACAGTTGAATCCTCTCTCTCTCCGATTCATCAGTCGCTCAATGGTTCTGGAGAAGCTTATTGATGATGTGTGGTCAAGTTCAAGTTTCTTTTAACTTTGGTATGTTCATATCCTTGTAAGGGATAAAGGAAAATAAGTACATTTTCCTTGTAAATTAAGTATGTCTAACTCAAAAGGTCTCATGTCTATAGGTCCTTACAGTCTTTTGAGATGGGAAGATGCAGGTTCTGAGGATGCTAAATTTTCTTGTTGGCGAAGAACGAATTTTAGTTGCAAGTCTCTGATAAAGTTGAGCTGTTAATAAACCTTGGTCATAATAAGGCAAAAACCGGAAGGCAAACTCGTCTTGAGGTCACCAATTAGTGTCCTTTGGTTTTTCTGTAAGCCATCATAATCTTTTATTTAATCTGGACAACTTCTTTCTCCTTCCTGCACATCTGACCTTTATTCAACCTCGTCTCTTCTCCATGTCTCTTGTTGGAACTTGGAAGTTCAAGAAACTTATGCTGGCAAGACTACAAACATATGCCTGCATAGTTTGCTGGATTTCAATAGATTAGAATAAATGTTTTCTTTAGAAAAAGATATCAGAGGTGAATTAATGTTTTATCATATGCGCAAAGTCTCCTTATTTTTCTGATGCCTTAAGCTTTAGGATCACTTCTCTTTTAGCTACTTTTGTGATGTTTCTGCAACAGGATCCTGCTATTCGGTGGAGCTGCGTGATAATCACTTATGTGTGGAGAACTCAATGAAGAACCATTGTCCCATCTGTTATGAGGTTTGAGTCTACTCTTCATGTGGCTTTTAGGAGTCGTTTGGTGTGAAGGATAATACCAAATAGTCCTGGGATTAAATTAAAGTGTCACTTAATTTATTGTTTGGTTGGCAAATCCGGGATAATTTATCCTGGGATTAATAATTAGTACTGGGACAAGTCATCCCTCCCTTTGGGTGGTATAGTAATCCGGGGATAAAACAAGTAAATGACTAAAATATCCTTTTATACCTTTTTAATACATCACTTCTCAAATTCATCAAGGGTATTTTTATAATCAAATAAATTATTCTTAAAATTTATTATTTTGAATACAACAAACCAAACACTCAATAAAAATAATCTTAGCATAACTTATCTCATCATAACTAATTCTATCATAACTTATCTCATCGTAACTAATCCCATCATAACTTGAATTCAAACCAAACGACTCCTTACTGCTTTAACTTGCTCATATGTTTTGTTTGGAACTATACCCCAATAGTAAATTTATGGTTCGGTCCAGTTTCTTTTCGACTCAGTGAAAGGCACCACAATTATGAAGTGTGGACATACAATGCATATGGAATGCCACACGGAGATGATCCATCAGAACCAGTAAAGTTCTATCCATAACATGATTATTATGTTTCTTTTTCTTCATGCCAATCAGCCTGTCTGGTTAACTTACATATTGTACTCGTCTTCCTCTTTCTGTATAGGTATCGCTGCCCTATATGCTCTAAGTCTGTTCTCAACATGTCTGGAACTTGGCAAAGATTAGATCTGGAGGTATGAAGTTATTTTACTTTTCAGTTAGTCCCTACAAAGTTCTTCCATAATATATTTTTTGTACTTCGCTACAAGCAATATCCACCACACATACATCCAGTAAAAAATGGGTACATGCTGATATATGTATAATTTAAACTAATTATTTAGGAACAGGGGGAGGGAGGGGGTTATTACATAGGTGTGATTTGATCCCTCACCACACGGCGAAGATTGAGGGGCTCACAACATGTGAGCTATCCTCCAATCCAGTGCTGATATAGCTTAAACTGATAAGAGGTTGAAAGGACAGAGAGAGTAAATCTATCATTTTTATTCCTTAGCATCTTTCTGGAGTGAAGTTGATTTTGCTCTGACAGTCTTTTGGCGTACTGGTTTTGCCTCGATTTTTTTTTTTGAAGGGCAAATCTTATTTTAAGGAAGTAATATTAGAGAAATGAGAAATATAGATACTGTTTTTTTCTTAAATTTCTTTTAGAGTCACAGATCTAAAAAAGCAGGGTTTTTGTCACTGAGAGACAAAACACAAACCCAAACACAAGCCTATAAAGTTGAAATCCTACATTTGCTGTTTAAAAGCCAGGGGTTTTGTCTCTGAGAGAATGGAGAGCCAGAAATTTTAGTGAGGGATGTGGGACTGAAGCATTAACATATATATATATTTCTTTGTTTTGTGCCTTTTGCATCTGAATGAGGTGCATTGCTGTTTAGAGTTTTCAAAACTTGTTTGACTTTTGAATCTCATCCGAAGAAAATTAAGTTGTATCATGTTTTAGATCTGTTTGTTGTGGGAGTATATATTACTGTGGGTTGGTGATGGTATATCTGAGTTTGAGTTATAGTTTGTGGAATCCTATTTCAATTGGCAATAACACAGACATCTTGGTGTAAGAATTTGACACCGCTCTTCAAACCTGTTAACATAGGACAGTTAATTTGCTAACAAGGGATCAGATCATGATCAAGCACAGTGGCGGAACCAGGATTTTTTTCAAAGGTGTTCAAATTTAAAGAGTAAATAATTACTTTTTTTAGCTGAATGTGTGCACACAATATTTTTTTTATTACTGATGAGTGGGTGCACCTAGATTTAAAATTAAATTACATATCATTTAGCTAAATTATATGAAAATTTTTAATTATAAAACTATTAATGGTATAAATCAAAACTAATAGAGAAAAGTCAACGTAAATAGTTTTAGCTACTACTCCCTTGTTTATCTTTACTTGTCTGTTTGACTTGACATACTCTTAAGAAACAACAATAAATAGAATGGTAGTTTTATTATATCACTCCTATTAATTATAAGTTATTTAAATATAGAAAAATGGATAGTATTTAATAGTAAGGATAAAATAAATTTATTATAATAAATTATCTCTTAATTTTTTAAATTGGACAAATAAAATTGGATACCTATTTTCATTTACTGGACAAAGTCAATGGACAAGTAAAAATAGATAGAAGTAATTGAATCATATAAAGAAAACAAAACTTTCTCTATAGTAATTTAAAAAAAATATTCAAAAAATGGAATGTGTACCATTTTTAATGTGGATTTCATCGTGATGATGGGACAAATTTTCATGGTATTAGTAAAAAAAACTATTTAATGGGCTTGAATAACTGGGTGAGAGGATTAGTTATAAGATGCCGTCAATAGGCAGCTATTTCTATTTATTTCCCTTCTTGTTTCTTTAAAATTTTAAAAGTTGTTATAAAATCACTTCAACGAGAATCGAAACGCAGACCTTGGACACTTGACTGCACACACTTACCACTGGACTACCAACCACAACTGTGTTTAAGAGTGCGCATTTATTAATATAACCCAAAAACAGAAAATATTTTACGTATACTCACGATCTAATTTTCCGACGATCGTCGGCTGTAGCTCCGCCCCTGATCAAGCATTAGGTATTGGTTTTGAGATCTGATATTAATAGTTTGTTAGATTTGAGGTTATCTGAAGATATGAACTGGGAAGTTTTTTGACCAAGTTTAGGTGTGTAGTGACTAGGATAGATGTACATGATGCTAAACGGAAGACTCTGAGGTGCAATTGCAGAAACTTAGAAAAACCTATGAAGAATAAAGAGAGGAAACTAGGGGACAAAACCGTGTCTTCAAGTCAGACTGATCACAAGTTGTCAACATGTGAAATGGCATCATTTGAGAAGAATCCAGTATAGTTGTATAGATATACTATACTATACTAGATGCAAGTGGTCTTGTTGCAATGATCTTAGGCATGAGAATTCTCACTTTTCCCGGAGGATTTCATGTCGGTTCATAAAATTGTGTAAATCTGTCGATGGCTGTTGAGAACTGATTGGAACGTAATCTGGTGCACCAATCACCAAACTGTTCCAGTTGGATATGCTAAATCATTATCTCCGAGAATGCTATCTCATGTCATAATGAGAATAAGTTTTTTTTGACAGACGCCGTTTTTGTCCCTTTTGTTTTATTTTCTTACTTAGGAGTAGAGGGAGATGTGACTTTTTGGTACTGCAGGTTCCTAACCATACTGCAGTTTAGTGGTAACTGCCATTTGACCTACACAACTCTCTGTAGACTGCATTTTACAGAGCTGGAATATTGGTTGATTCCAAGTTTTAATTTTTTTTTTTCTGGTTGGGGAAGAAAGCAGAGACTTTACATGGTTTATTCATATATGCATATTTTGAGTCAATATGATCTTCGTGTGTTTGTCGCTCAAGTGTTATAGCACATCTCAGCACATGATATAAACCACAGTGCATTATGATTGTTTATTGGTGATGAAGTTTCTTATGTATAGATTGAAGCTACGGCCATGCCTGAAGAATATCGTTATGAGGTATGTTGCTCTTTCTTGTTTTATAATGTTTGTAATTGCTTATATGCAATCGTCTATGGAGTATCAATTTTTACTTTTATATGATGCTCATTCATTTTAGATTCCCGTGTTTCCATTTCTATGGAATTAGAAGAAAATTGACCATAAGAAACTTAATTTTGCAACTTCCTAATTATTAAAAAAAAACAAAAAAAACTACAACCTGTTTAATTGGGATCTTGAAGACCCTTTTTACTTTTTCAAACTTTCTTTTTCTGCCCTAGTTCTTTTGAACAGCTGGGGAGGTGTGTGTGGGGGTGGGGTATGGTATATCAATGGAGTGGACTAATTAGCAGGAATGGAGGGGTTTTGATGGTTTAGCCTGGAACTTTGCTTGTGGATGTTGGTGAGGAGTGTAAGGATCTGAGGTATGATTAGCGAGTGAAAGAGATGATGCTTTAACTTACAGTTTGGTCCCGTCTTTTAGCTGTTTTATCTCTCTTCTTCTTTTCCAGAAGGAATTTTTTTGTTAGGATGATGTTGTTAAGCAGGAATGTGGATAATAAGGTTATACTCTTTTTATTTTGCAGGTTCCAATTCTCTGCAATGACTGCAATAGTACTGGTAAAGCATTTTTTCACATAGTTGGCCACAAATGCAAGCATTGTAATTCATACAACACCCGCATGATTGGTACTGGCGAAGATCCCCATTGACATGGGTCATGGACTATACATGCTCAGCTTGATTAAAGTGGTGTTTTTTTTCTCACATTAGGCCTCTGCCTATTTCTTCTTCCTTTTTGATTTGTTTCTTCTAGCGATCAGTGTTACTGTACAAAGGAATCTGGGATAGAACCTCTCCATTTTTTCTGTTGCATGAAATCTTTCTGAAAGTACTAGACACAGTAAAGCTAAACTAAAAAGAATTGGCTCCACTGAGCTTCCTAACGTCTGACTCTCAGATTAAGAAAATGATGAATAACATTGAGGGAACAAGGTTTCTCTTTATTATTTGCTTTTTAACAAGTAACTAGTTTGTATGTAGGGTATCCCCATCATCATTTAGTGGAAACATCTCACAAGCTCCCATTTCAACATATTTTCATCTCCAAGTCATTTCACTTCTTCTGTAACTCCATTGTCTGAACTCTGAACCAACCGCTTAGCTCTTTAACATTTGGGGTTCGGGATGGGGACCTCCGTGGCACAACAGCGGGTGGATTTGCGCTAGGGAGAAGATTGAAAGAAAGATTCTAAAATATTTAATTTTGTAGGATTTATTGAAGGTGGTGTATAGCCATTGTTGTTATGTTTTACAAGTGGAATAGTACTGTCCCTTCGGGGACATCCGATAAAAATAATGGAAAAATTACCCGAGCCAAACATGTGATATGTATTTACGATAAATTACTATAGTTTAAATAAGGGAAAATTACATGGAATGGCAAACCTTACTAACTTATTAGTCATTAAGGGTACAATTTAATTTATTTACATTTAATAAACACTGTTTTATTTTTTTTGCCACTAACAATGGGACCCACACGATTCCTTCTATGTATATAGCAATATACAATTCTTAATTAATTAAAAGTATATTTTCATTGGGGCTGGGTCATTCAATCCCTTAAATTAATTAAAAGTATCTCTTCAACTTCCAATTTCAATTTGGAAAATCTTCTCTCCCTCCAATTCAAGTTTCAATTTTCGCAGGAAAATGCCGAACAAAATCAAGTTTTTCCTTTTATTTTTTACTATTTTGTTTATTTATATATGTATATTTTTATAATTCTTATGTCTATTGTTTGTCTAAAGTACAGTTGTATATAGATATTTTTCTATTTTGTAAGTTTTTTATAAATAAGAATGCAAGTGACTCAATGTATTTTTGATGATTATCTTACAAGTGTATGCTGCTCTAGGTGTATTTGTATATATAGTTATCGGCGATTATATTTGTATATTAAGTTAATATATACAAACTATATTTATATTTTATTAATCATATACAGAAATTGTATATACATTGTTGTCTATTTTATGCTTAACTTACAAATGTATATAGTTTTTTGTATGTGTTATCAGTTATTTTAAGAAGGCAAGTGTGACTCAATGCATATTTGCTTATTAGTCTCAAGTGTTTGCTCGTTACTGTTTATTTTAGTTGTATATACAAATTGACTGAAGCTTATGTATATAAAGATTTGTATATTAAGTTTATATATACAAAATATATTTGTATATTTTTATTACGCATATTCAGAATGTTAATATGTGTATTCAAGTTTGCAATCAAATCAGTGTATATTTCATGCTTAACTTACAAGCTCTGGTTCATAGTTATAAATGTATATTTCATCCTTAACTTACAAATGTATATTTCATGCTTAACTTACAAATGTTATACAATTGAAATATACAAATAGCGCATTTTACATTGATATACAAACGTTCCCAATATTCATATAAAATTCATATATACAATTCACATACAACTTTATATACACTTGAAACTCGAAAAACTAGTACCCAAATATATATAAACTGTTTGACAAATATACAAATATAAAAAAAAAGAGGAAAAACCATGAATTTTAAACAGAATAAAAAGTTACCTGCACTTCAAAATACAATATTTTTCCTTAATCATACGCTTCAATAGTCTTTCGTTGCAAAAATCCGATTATTCATATGAACTTTCAATGAAAATACAGCTCTTTTTTATTGGAACAAAAAATGTTTAATTGACCTTGTATGGAAATAGAACACTTTTTTTATTGAAACAAGAATTAATTAATGGACTTTCTATGGAAATTGATCTCTTAATTTTGGAACAAGGACTATTTAATGGACTCCATTACCTTGAATTATCAGCATTTAACGCTCATTAATTGATTCAATATAGTTTGTATATAATTGTTCAAAAACAAGCCATATACAATTGAAAAACAATTACTAACAAACTTAAATGTAGCCATAAAATGTAATTATGGAAACTATACCCATTACATGTAATTTCGTCAAATGCATTTGCCATATATGTAAGTTACCCTTTAAATAATTACAATTCGTAGCTTATGTGAGTTTTATAGTATATATCTCTCTCCTTGCTCCTTCCACTGCCCTCAACTGCTGCCCAAAAAACATTTCACATAATATGACAATTGCATTTTTATATTATATATCAAATGTATTTTTGTGATAAAACTTGATACAACGAATATAATATGCATTCATCCTCTCTATCAAATGTATTATGTATATATTGTATTCAATCAAATATATGTGAGACTTGTATTTTATATCAATTGTATTCAGACAACTATATTTATATTTTGTATTAACCATATTTGTATTCTGTATCAATCGTATTCGTGATACAATGAATACAACATGTACTCTTTCTCTCTCTCCTCTCTTCATCGATCTTACTTGCCTCTCTCCTCCTGATATGTAGCGAAATACAATACATTTTGATATAATTGTACTCATTTTGATACAAATCAGTTGTATCAATTGTATTCATGATACAACCGATACAACGAATACGACAAATATTCAACCTCTCTCCTCCCTCTCATAGTCTCACTTGCCTCTCTCCTCCCCCAAACATGTAGCTGTAATTCGTAACTAAGCAAACTATAACTATAGATCTCTAATTAAGCTCAAACTATAGTCATTTTTTGAAAGTTTCCCAAGAATAAATAAATTGGAATGGTACTGTTAAATACGGTAAATATAGATTTATTTTCGTATGTCTTTCATAAAACTCCCAAATAATTCTGGGCCGGCCTCACTTGTTAGTTTATTTAATACACGGTTAGTCCTTCAAATACATTTAATTACACGATTTGTATTTTAAAAGCATTTAATTACACGATTTGTATTTCAGCAGCCTTTTGGGCCTTAAATCTTGTTATTTTTTGAAAGCATTTAATTACACGATTTGTATTTCCGCATCCTTTTGGGCTTCTACTTTAGAAAGGTTATGAGGTGAGTGGAGGGTGAAATACATAAAATCTCATCATCTTCTTCATTCAACTCCAACTGAACAAACTAGGGTTTGAGATCCTAAATTTTGGGCGTTATGAAGAAGAAAATTGCAATGGCGGGTGAGACGGAAACAAAATGTTTCAAGGATAAGAAGAAGAATATGCAAAGATTAGGAGGAGGAAGAGGAGGCTTATCATTGGAAGCATTTGCGAACGCCAAAACCAAGACCAACACTTACAACCCTGCCATCATAAGTAATTCTAAACCTCCTTTTTGTTTTAATTTTACCACTTGTATTTTTAAGATAGTTTGGTTTGACACTGGTTGCTTGGGGAATTGAATTGTTTCTTTTAGCCAGGGCTTTTTTTGTGCCCATTCTGAATTATTGATGTTTATCAACAATTTTCATTCAAGTTCATGGTGTCTGCCATTGTCATTTGAGTTTAATGTGTCCTTGGCTGCAGAGAGGCAAAGGGAGTTCTATAAGAACGCCAAATATGTGAGTAAATATAAGAGGATAGTTAAGCAACAAGCAGAGACTTGTGGGGGTGCAAGACAACTAGAGGTTTGTCATTATCCATCTCCTCTTGTTTGTTCCTTTTTCTTTTATTTCCTTGTGCATTATGCGTCTCTAATTCTATTTGGTTAAAGCATCAAGACAACACCGTATGTGTTCATTTCAAAATAGCTGGAATTAAGTAAGCTGATTTACAATCCAAACGTCCTTTTGCTCTATCACGTCTCTGGGTTGTAATTGCTACTAGAAAAGAGAGGAAGGTGTTTATTCTAATTCCAATTGCTATATCAGGATGAAGAATATATTGGAAAAGCTGATAAGGTGGATGCGAAAAATAAGAAGAATAGTGCTAGAAGCCTAAGAGAAATATATGAGAGAAAACGGGAGGAGGAAGACAAGGCAAGGATGGAGACACAGGCCACTACTCTAGCAAGGAAAGAAGAAAGGCAGAGAGCTGAAGCTCGAAGGAAAGAACTAAGGGAGAAAATGTTCAAGAAAACCAAATCAGGCCAACCGGTCATGAAGTATAGAATAGAACATATTTTGGAAACACTTCAAGGATCAAAAGTATGAGCAGTGCTATGAAAGTACATGAGGAAAACATCAAGCAGTACTATAATGTAGCAAAAACCAGCGTATGGATGTAAAAGTTTTTGTTAAAAAGTTTCGAAATTGAAGACAAACTGTATGATGATTATCGTCTTGTCCAATTAATATTACTTGACTTATTTTCAGTGAGCTTCTTTAGTCATTGATAGATACACCTCATTAGGTATGAATAGATTGGGACTCCCTTGAACTTGATGACTTTTATTCGTGCACATTTGAACTATCATCTTCACTTAATTAACCCCTGAACTTGGCAATTTGTTAGCTAGCAGTCAAGTTCACCAGAGTTCTACAATATACAAATCACTGTTCTCTTTTGGCAGACAAATAGAGCAGACACTTGTTCTATCATTTGCTTTCTTAGTCAGGAGTACCAGTGATGTTCTTCTATGGTGGGTTGGGAGGATTGAACCCCATATTCACTTATTTAAAATCTTGAATTCTCATCGACTAGTAAAGGTGAATTCAGAATTTAACTTTGATGAATTAATCCTTTAGATTCCGACCATTGAGCTCATCACACTTGATTATGAGTTCAAATTTTGACATGGGGAATTACCAAAAATAATTTTCTGAAGAGATTCTTAGTACATGGAAGCTATGAATTGTTTGACTTATGATTACATGATGGCACAATCTCATCAGAAGAACAAGTCAATAGAAAACGATGCACAAAGTCTTCAAATCGCAAGCATGTACATGGTTGAACATGCCCCCCTCCCCCAAAACAAAATACCAAGTAGTAATTCTTATTCCCAAATGATACATAACAACACATAGGAAGTTGGTTACTGGGATTAGGATACTAATACAAGTATAGAACTTGGGGCAGTCATCATTCCAAACCAAACAAACCCCATAAGAGTTTTAACTCTTTATAAGCTGATGCAGTAAATTAGCCCAGCCAAGAGGTAAAAGTTGATGGCATGTGAGCTCTTCAACTTAACACTTTCTGGCTGCCACTTCACACCTTAACCAACACTACACAAGGCCTCATTAATCAAACAGGGAGAATTAATAGCATGAAGGTGAATTCTTATCCTTCACCCTTGCAGAAGCTAATGTGAATTTCCATTGTTAATGTGCGGCATCTTCTTTCATTATCCGAACAAAACCAGGCATGTCAAACCTTGGTCCAGCCACTGTTCGGTATATGTAAAGTTTATCAACAGGGCAGCTTTCTGACGGTGTGTCCAGAGGACCCATCTCATCTATAACTTCAATATTAAGCCTAGGCATCTTCTGACTTAGCAGCTTACAGGCTCCAAAACTTACTGAACAAGAAGACATCCAAAGGGATCTCATTGTCTCCAGTTTTGCAGCATTAGCCAAAAGAGCCTCGTCGCCAAAGGGGCAGTCTCTGATCTCTAGTTTTCTGAGGCTCTCACATCCAGAGAGCACATGGTGGAGGCCCAAATCACTATCCCCAGCAAAAGCAACGGAAAGCATCTCCAACTTTTTAGCATGGGTCCCAATGTACTCAAACACACGGTCAGTAAGAAGGCCAGAAAGAGAAAGTCGCCGCAACTCTTTGCATTGTTCCACAATTGCCCCAAAACCAGCATCAAGCGGTTCAAGAGTCAAGTAATCAGGTGTTCGAGGTTCCAAAATACACAAGCGAAAACAAATCATGTTAGGACGGTTTCTAGCAATAGTAACCAAAGCGGCATTTGTCATTTGACGGCAGAAGTATAAAACTGTTTGGAGCTTAGGGCAGCCATCTGAGACAGCTACAAGGCCCTGCTCTGTCAGGGAAACATTGGGTTCTGGACCAAAGGGATCAGAAGGAAACACCCTAAGTTCTTGCAGGTCCTTACAGGAAGCAGCAAGCGCCTGGAGACCGGTATCTTCAATGTAGTCTAGTACCTGTAGTCACATTTATTCAAAGTGAAATCACTAAGCAACTATTCCAAGCTTGTAGAAAGAAAGATTAAAGAACCACTAATAGGAAACACTTTGAATGTCACAGGAAAAGAGAACAGATGAAAAAGTTTTCAGCATAAAAGCATCTAATTCAGATAGATAAATATGTCATATGGCCATTGCGTATGAGAATTATACAACCAAAGAATCTATCTTCTAGATCCTACTTCATGTACAGGTATATAACTTCAACTTAAGGAAAAGGTGAATTATTTTAGCCAACCTTATGAGTGGAAACTATCTGCATATCATGATTTTTATCCTAGATATCCTTGCCGTCAACAGAATTTACAAGACGATAAACAGGTAGAATTTTGTGCGCTTCTCTTATAATCCCTTGCCTTCAAAGCAAGATATCATGCTCTTAAGTTATCAGAATGTTGTGACTGAAAACATAGGCAAGTAAAGTAAAGCAATCTGGAACATACCCACAATCTCTGCAAATTATGACACAGACTTATGAGCTTGTTAAGATCAGGGTTTTGAATAGTAGCATAGCTTAAATTCAATGAGGTGAGTCTGGAGCAAACTGGATATACAGCTGGAAGGTAAGCTGGCATGACATCCCAAAATCCAGACAAGCCTTCAAGTATCTTGCAGCCTGAAAAAGCTTCTTCGAGGTTTGAGAAAACATCAGACCGTACCTCAGAAGAGTATGCACCTGTACCAAATTCGACCAATTGGGAAGCACAACACAATATGTCTGGAAGTTTCTCAAGGGGCACAGCTTGACTGAGCCGAAGTGTCTTCAAATCAGGAGAACGAGCAATGAGACGCTCCAGATCTGAGAAGCTGATCTCAGAACCCAAACAAGAAATGTTAAGTGACACCAGTGAAGTACAATCATCAGGAAAATGACTGAGCCAATCGCTACTTAGGTCCTCCACTTCACTTTCTCCCAAGTCTAGTTCTCTCAGATTTCTGCAGCATGTGAGTTGCATGAGAAAATAACATTTTTTCAAGTATGAGCACCACATAGTAACTTTATTAAAATAGTGAATTAGTAAAAAAGGTGACCTGCAGTTAGCGGCAATGGCAGCAAGTCCATCGGTAGTAAAGCCTTCACAAGACAACAAGACCAAGACCTTGAAATGGTAAAATGAGGTGGAAATCAAGTCCAAGGAGTCATCAGTGACAACCATTCGCTTGAGTCTAATCTCCTCAAGCCAAGGATAAGAGGGAGACATTGCAGCAATCCAAGGTTGAAGATAGGCACCCCAGCCCTCAGGAACCAGATTAAAGTCGGCAAAATGGGGCTTTCCTTTGAGATTGATAGATGTGAGTTGAGGGAAGCGTCTGATCATAATGTCAGGGCTAACGGCGTAGCAGTTGCCGATGAAGACACTCCTCCGAGAGCGCCTCTCGAGCTCGTACCACGACTTAGAGACTAAGGATATACTGTTACGGTCCTTGTGTGAGGTTAACAAGGAGAAGAGGTGCTTTAACACTTGTTCTGGGAATGACATGGTTGGATTTTGAGTATTCGTCCAAGTTGTAGAGGATTTATTTATTGTGTGATGATGATGTTGGAGCTTGGGAATGGATAGTTAACTTAACCTTTAACCCTACCAGGGTTAAGTTTAGTTGTCGGTGGTGACGATTATTGTGGATAATGTTTATTTTGAATTTTTATTCTTCTCTTAATAAATAGAATACTATTATCTATAATTAAATTTTCTTTCCATTTTTAAACATAGATGGAAAAGGTACTATCAAATTCCTACTTTGTTTATTTAAACAAGTATGTATATAACCTCTATATTTCAACATCCACTTAATATCGTAAAATTAGATTACATTTTGGACCGTTGCTTCAAATGACGCTCCTATAGTGGAGCGGGGAATTAAACTCCATAGTATAAAATATCTTTCACTACACATTATTACACAAACACAAACTCCAAAATATCATACATTTATTTTGACCTGACCCCTTACATATAACATATATAGTCAGATTGTTCAAAACCCAAATCAAATGGGAGTGGCAAGAGATGAGCTATCAACACACTGGTGCTGCCACAAGAAATATAGCACCCAAAATCTCTCCCCATGGCTTCAATCAACTCTAGCTGGTGAGAATAATATATGCTGTCCGTTTTCACTTTTTCATTCTCAGTGCTTCTTCGATTATTTTAAAGCTAATCTTTTTTTGTTTTTATAGTCAACTAGCTAGGAACAGAATAGTATTCATTTTGATGTGGTCCACTTTTCTTATCTTGCTTTAATCTTTGCATTGCCTAATTATAAGGCCATTTCGCCTAATATCCCCTGCTAAAAAAGAAAAAGTTCTCCCAATTATTAATTATGTTTGATAGTAGAATAGGGCGGGGCCCTTGCTCTGACCAAGACTCCATTTATGGATTTTCTGCAATGTAATTGACCAGAAGAGGGAATGAAATAGTGCTTTTAGCCTCTACTTTACCTTATCATGATTCATTATATTAGTAAGTAATATTTATATTGCTCCCTCATGCCTTAGCTTTATGCCAAAACTTTCTTTTAAGTATGTTATGTTACAATACAATGGACTAGCAAAGTTTCCCTATTATAAATTGTTGCAGAACTAAATGAGAAGACAGAGGCAATACTCAGTGTAATTGAGGAAGATGCAGATACCTTTGCTCAAAGAGCAGAGATGTATTTCAAGAAACGACCAGAGCTCGTTAACATGGTTGAGGAAATTTATCATTCCCATCGGTTGTTAGCTGAGGGATATGATCAAATCAAGTGTGCGTCCAGGACGCGCATTTTGGCATCATGGACATCACCATTGCCTTTCACAAAATGTCCAAACGAGAGATTGATCAGCTTTATGGAGAAATCCTATGACAGCTATTCAGAATCCTTTGAGTCTTCTGATCTATCAGAGATCGAGGATCCAGATAACGACGAAGAGGAAATCCAAATCCAAGTAGAGAAAGCAAAAACTGATGAAGTACTAAAGCTGAAAGAAGAAATTGAGCGACTGAAGGAAAAGAGCCGAGTTCAACAACAACTTCTAATGCAGAAAGATGAAGAGAAAAGAGAGGCAATCAGACATCTTTGTATAGCTTTGGATTTGCTGAGGGAGGAAAACAGCAAGCTGAGTATGAGTGTTACTAAGGCCTCTCCAAAAAGGGAAAATTTCATTGAGCTCAAGGCATCAAAGAAGGGTTTTTTGAAGAGGCTCTTTAGCAGATCTCCTAAATACTAAAAGCAACTAAGCACTAGTAATTTAGCTAGTATATTAGAGTGACATAAAGATTATACTTCTTCATTTGCTTAGGTAGTATTATACCTCAAAAATGATTATTGATATCATTTTGAATATTCTTTTGACAACTGAATCAAACAGAGAATGAAAAAGCTTGAATTTCCCTTCTTTTAAACAAAGTGCAGTCATTGTTTTATCCCCTTCTTATTTGATACAAGAATGGTAATACATCTCAATTAACTCAGTAATGAAGCCTAATATTTCACTAAGTCGTTATTTAATCTGATAAGCAAAAACAATATGAATAAAATCTGTAGTACATGATGGAGAAAATTTTATAAGACAATAAATTATACCAGAATCTACTGTACCAACAATGCAGCAGCCATTACACACCAAAGACCATAATTGCACTAAAAAATGATGCTAGAGGAATTGCAGAGTGAATTGGGAATGAGGCAGAAGGCTCAAATGGGATGAAAGGTCCAGGAGCAACCATAGCATCTGGATTTGGTGGGCTGAGACTTGAAGGTATAGTAGGCAGTGAAGAATCACTTGGAGCAAGCTCTGAGCCACCAGGTGAAGGAAACAGAGGAGTTATATCTGGAGAAAGTGCAGAGAGTGGAGGTGAAGCTATTGGTGGATTTGGTAGCAATGCAGGTGCAGCTGAAATAGTTGAAGCTGGTATGCTAGCTAGAGAAGAAGAAAAAGATTGGATAATCAAGAAAATCACGAGTGGAATCAAGAATTGCTTTGTGGAAATGGAAGCCATTAATGTAATGGACACCCTTTTGACTATTCTTGGCACAGAAATAGTAAAGATATTATCTTTGGTGAAAGGAATGACAGAGTTTGGTATTATGATTGAAGGGTAGATTATCAAGAAGACAATGTATTTAGTAAGAAGACAGCTTGGAATGTATTGGCAATGGGACAAGAATGGTTAATGGTAATTGTTGAGAAATCACATGAGGATGAATAGGAGCTTATTTGTCCTTTTCCTCCATGGAATTTTCTCTATCTGACAAACCATTTTCAAAATTGTGTCTGGCACCCCTCCACCATCTTGAAAATGTCAATAAGTAGCTTGAAAATATGGAAACTACCTTGCTATAAACTGGCTTATACATATAATGTAAATACTACTTGAATGGTCATTTCATTTAATATTTAAATCATTTCTGCAGGCGATTATACATTTTGAAGTCTTTTAGTAAGCAGGTGAAAAAAGAAAAAAGAAAAAAGAGAAAGTCTAAGCAAGCACGTTCAGGAATTTGGAATCTTATGTAGGTTGGAGTATGGTAGGTCCATTCTACAGTTTGCTGCTACAACAGTCCATGACATTTTGAGCTCATAGGAATGTCATATGGCCCACATACGGTTCAGGAAAGTGAATAAATACACCATCTTATCTCATCTATCCTTTTATTTCTTTTTTCAAATAAAAACTTGTTGCTGCTGCCAAAAACAAGTAACACAGAAGATATGAGAATGATTTAGAATATGCTCCTGTCCTTTAACAGGTTTCAGACCAAAGATTACTGTTTAGTGGTGAGAGACCGGGAGTGGGAGGGAAAACTGAAAGAACAAAAAAAATCTTGCCTATACTGAATTATGTGAATGGTAACACAACCTTCAAATCACTTCGACTCTCAAAATTTCCAAAAAATTGATAATTACATCCTACACCTGTAAAAATAAACCTCAGAAATGCTGCATACTTAATGTGCAGGGCCATGAACTTCCATTTCACCTAAAGGCAATAGCCACCAGCACATTGATTCAACTGAACAACCTTTTCATATTTTGCATCCCTCAGTTGTATTATTTGCTACATAATTGTTGTTCACTTTGCTGGCCAATCTTGTTTCAAACCAAAGGAGGTAGCCAAGTAAGCACTGTTGTGTAGAGTCACCATGCAGAGTTTGCCTGGTTATCTGAGTTCTTCCCCCTGTCAAGTTTACAAATGTGACAATAGATCTTTTTCTGCAAGAATAACCATCTTAGGCATGGAAAACTTTGGAAGAATGGCTGGCTTCAAGTGAGATTCAAGGTCAAGCTTCATATGTTAAGTGATCAAGCCCAAAGAAGGCCTTCATAGCCAAATTCCAAATTAGAAACTGGACTATCACTGTGATTGGTTGCTTCACTTTGTTCTATGGTGGAATCAACATACGGTCCCAGAAGATCTGATGATCTTTCAGCTGGAATGCCATAGTCTTTGAGAATACTAGCTGAGGCAGACAGGGCTTCCTCCCTTTCCAGAACCAACAGAATATTGTCTTCAAATTCAAACACTAAATATTTGCCCTTGGATGCTGCACAAACAGATAAATCTGTAAATGCTCAGCTAAAGAGAAAAGAGACCTCAACTATGTATATTACCACTTACAATCTACAAGATGAGCCAAATGGTGAATGTTTTTAATTCGGGTGCCATTCAACTTCAAGACCTGCCAAGTAAATTAAAAATTGAGACTTCATAGAAGCAGCATACAATAACTATGCCTCAATTCCAAGCTAGTTGGGGTCGGCATATGAATCCACTTCCTTGAAAATGCATACGTGACTAATTTGAAGTTTGAAGTTCACACTAACTATTGTTTACAATTCAACTGGTAGGAATATAAAATCCAAGTGAATACAAATAACTTACCTGCTCATTGCTCATATTCTCATACCCAATATTTACTTCATTTGCCAAGACCTACAAGCAAAATAAACCATTGAATGTGACATTATTTTAGTAAATTAACCCCTCGGCATCATTTAGAGGTGACAAAATGGGTAAGCAAGTGATAAGGTACTAGAACCCCAAGGGTGATAGATGGGCAGGCTAAAACCTATTTAACCATTTTGCCACCTCTATCATCACCCTTAGGTTAATGTGCCCTGTTCCTGTTCCTCCACCATGGCCCAGGGATGGGTATGTCCTACTATCGAGTCCAGTAATGAACAGAAAAAAAGGATAAATATTTTAGTCACTATATCCGTGAACTGATTCACAAAAGGCCAAAACTTACTCCATACATACCTGAGATAGTACAACAATCTGCTCACCTTCGAACTTGGCCAAAGAGTATCAAGCCTTGGTCAATAATTGTAGCTAATAAAATTAAAAGAAAACAATCAAGACAAGAAAGTATTTCTAATCATTGACTTATCAAAACAAAACAAAAAAGAAGTTTTAATCATTGTGAGTAATCATCGTTTTGTCAAGACTTACCCCAATGCTATCTTCTTCTTCCCTGCCAAATAAAATATGAATGTGTTGTTATCAGAGAGAGAACTCTTATACTAATATGTACTCGAAAACTAGCAAATTGCTAGCTCCTTATAACAATACGAAGAATTTTGGAAAATCTTACTCTATTAGTGGTTCGGATAGTGGTGTAAACACCAAGCCTGCAACTATTAGGTATGAAGGCTGACCACCTTCTATGTGATAAGGAACCTTCAGATGAGAGCAAACAGATCTATATAAATTAAACTGAGATTCAAGTGATGTCAACAAAAAGACCGAGGGTCAGCTAACATTTATTTTATACCAAATGCACACGTGGCTTCAAAACTGCTTGAGCTTTCATAAATTCTCCCACTCTTATGATACCAAGCTCAACTGAATCACCAGTGAATCTGAAAAGGAAAAAGCATTTTTGTAAAATATACAGTAGCATGTGCATACTTTATAAATCAACAAGCTGGACCAACATCGACATGGAAGATGGGGAGAGTTTGGAGTTTGACATTAGGGATTCGGTGAAATATTAGCATTAATTGATATCCATTTCAAGGTCACCAAGAAAATGGATCCACCAGGAGAAAAAAAAAAAAAAAAAGACTATTCAATCCTCACAGTATACAAAATGATAGCATTCCCTGCTAGCTTTCGCAAATTTTAATTGAAGCAGAAACTTAGGTGGAAAAGACGAAGGGGGAAGTGTTGTCTTGAAAATCGGTAACCATTACATGAACTAACAGTTCAGAGTTTGACATTCAAACTGAACATTAAGTGCATAATGTTTGTCAAACGTAGTATCAAGTATGTGATGAAAAAAATGTTTGTCAAACATACTAATGCCTTCTAATACAAATTTAACTTCTTGCAAGTAATTAAACATTACTTTTCACTGATGAGATAGCGAAAAGCTATACGTTCACTTGATCGAAACGGCACTGTTCCTTCACACCCAACATGAACACCATCAAAGCTAACAATCACATCGCCCTGGAAAAATGTACCAAATATTATTCGACTTAGTGACATTACCAAATTAACATGCATATGAAACAATTATCCAAGGAGAATTTCTGTAGTAACTTAACTACATAAGAATAGAAACAATCAAATAAGTTAATGCAGAAATAAGTCGGGCTAACTAAACATGGTCAAAGATTCTGGTATACTCCTCTTTTCTCATTCATTAATTTAGATATAGGACAATATCTCGATGTTCTGGCAACATGAATACTAGATACCTACAGAATATCCATATCATGCACATCTATGGTGCATGTTAATCAATGTTGTAAAAGTAGCAATTAATGAAAAGAATGTAAAATCTATAACTTGAGTCACTAGTCCATATACAATCAATCAATAACACCAAAATCCCAGAATAGTTGGACTCAGCGACATGATTTTTCCATATTCATTATGCTCTATTTCGAGACACGTCCTCAGTGGATATTGTTTCAAAAAAGTTACCTGCTATAAAGGAAGGAGGAAGTCAACATAACTATATTAATCAATCACACTATTTTCTAAAAAGAATAGATTGTAATGACTAAATCAAGTTAATTGACACAAATGGACGGAAAAGAAGTGAAGCACACTGTTTAATAATGTAGATGCCTGGAAGCCATGAGCCCATGACTTCCAGGGGGGCTTCTGATGACAATAAAGACTTTGTTTTAGTTTAATGTCTCATTTGTCACTACCCGGTCAAATCAAATATTTTTTCTTATGGTCCATCCATTTGCAGGTTGCAGTTTAAGGGTTACATATTTCAAAAACTTTGAACGTGAAACAAAATACCATTAAGCTGAGGCTTTCTGGCCTAAATTAACTGTCATTATCAGAACAGAGCTACCAACTGCTGACATTGATAGTGGTGCAAAGAAATCAATGTGTAACAGTAAAATCAGCAATAACCAACTGAAATAAAGAATAGAAATACCTCTTTCACGACATTACTGATGTCAGAAGTGGGCTCAACTTTCCGGACAAGTACACCCTATCAAACGAAAAACCAGCTGTATAAGAGGACGTCTAGAAGCATTATACAAGTAGTATATTTTCCATACAACCAACTGAGTAACAGCTACACATCTATGTCACAAAATATGTTACTGCCTAGGTGGATTCAGTTGAATGAATTCAAAATGTGTTTGCTTTCACGTAGGACTAATTCTTTTTCTTTTCCTTTATCTTTTTTCTGATGAAGCACAAAGTATTATTAGGAAAAAGCTAAACTGAATAACTGATTGATGCAATTGGTTGACTGCTGGTATTATTAGGAAGTAAGCATGTGCATACTTACTTCCATGACATCTAATTTGAAGGAGTTGACAACATTAGGGACCAGAAGTCCAGAACATTGAAGATATTGTAAATGCTGCTTCAATAAGGATGACTTCCTCTTGAATAAAAATCAGTCAACTATTAAAAAGTTCACCACTGGTGTTTATGAAGAAGAGTTGGCTTTACTCAGCTCAAATCCATACCCAAATAAATTCAATTTTTCACACTCTTAAGCCTAAGGACACCTTACACATTTTCTTTAGATTGTTTCTCCGAATGTGTTCCTATGTATTATAATTGATAATTGTCAGCAGCAGGCAATTTTTTTATTGATCAATGAATTCACCAATTACATGCATAAAAAGGGAAAACAAAGCACGGACCGGGGGGGACGGGGGGTTGATGAACTATAGAGGGAAAGACTATCACTCTGAAGAGCAGACAGAAGGACTTTCATTCTGTATAGGTACATAAACAGACCTCGTTAGATGGCACTTTTAAGCTGGCACGTAGCGCTGGATTCTCCAATTTTTGCAACAACACCCCAAGGCAAGGAAAGCCTGAAAATATGATAGAGTTAGAAGTAGTACATAAGCAAAGTTCTTAGGCACCAACAAAAATCTGTGAGCCCCTGTGCAGCCCACCCCTTATTTCCACGACTCCTACACACATTGTAAGTTTTGGTACCAAAATGGTACAATTTTATTCATCCATAGAGATACAAATTTATAGTATAGAAAAGTAAACTAGCTAGCAATCAGATCCCTTGATTCTAGGAGATTTGAGAATCAAGGGATGATTCTAATATCCTAACCTATTCAATAGTTAGATCAATGTAAATCCTACAAAATCCCATCTAATCACACTTAAATATTTACAAATCAACACTCCCCCTCAAGTTGGCATGTAAATATCTTTCATGCCTAACTTGCTTACAAGAATTTCAAACTTTTGTTTAAACAAGCCTTTGTGAAAATATCTGCAATTTGCTGATTTATTGGGACGAAAGGCATGCACACGTTTCCTTCTTCAATCTTCTCTTTTATAAAGTGCCTATCCACTTCAACATGCTTTGTTCTAACTGGATTGTGAGCAATACTTATAGCAGCTTTGTTGTCACAGTACAGCTTCATTGGTTACACAAATAGTTTTTTTAGTTCTTCCATCATCTTCTTGAGCCAAATTATTTCACAGATCCCATGGGCCATACATCGGTACTCAGCTTCAGGACTGCTACGGGCTACAACATTCTGGTTTTTACTCCTCCAAGTCACAAGGTTTCCTAGATAAAAGTGCAGTATCCTGATGTAGACCTCCTATCAATAGTAGAACCTGCCCAATCTACCTCTGTAAAGCTTTCAATGCCTCTATCTTGATATTTTCTGAAAAACAATCCTTTTCCAGGTGAACTTTTTAGATAACTTAGAATCCTGTAGACCGCTTCTTGGTGCTCTTCCTTTGGAGAGTGCATAAATTGACTCACTAAGCTTACAGCAAAAGCTATATCAAGTCGAGTGTGTGATAAGTAGATCAACTTCCCCACTAGTCTCTGATATTGACTTTGGTCAACTGAATTTCCTTCTTTGTTTCCGAATTTTATATTCAGATCAACAGGTGTTTCAGTTGGATGACAACCACTCATGCCCGTCTCTTTTAGAAGATCCAGTACATACTTCCTTCGTGACACCATAATGCCTTCTTTTGATCTTGCTACTTCCATGCCAAGAAAATATTCCAACTGGCCCAAATCTTTGATCTCGAATTCCGAGGCCAACTGTTTCTTCAAATTCTCCATCTCCTGTAAGTATGATATCATCAACATACACTATCAGGATAGTTGTCTTTCCCTCAAGAGAGTGTCGAATGAACATGGTATGATCTGCTTGCCTTTGAGTGTGCCCTTGTTTTTTTACAAACTGTGTAAACCTTTCAAACCAAGCTCTTGGAGATTGTTTGAGCCCGTAGAGAGATTTCTTTAGCTTGCACACTCTAGTTCCATACCTTTCTTCAAAACCTGGAGGAGGATCCATGTAGACTTCTTCTATGAGTTGTCCATTCAAGAATGCATTCTTCACGTCTACTTGTTGAAGGGGCCAATCAAGATTGGCAGCAATGGTCAGAAGAACCTTGATTGAATTCAACTTGGCAACTGGAGCGAATGTCTCAAGATAGTCAATGCCATAGGTCTGAGTGAACCCTTTTGCAATCAAACGTGCCTTATACCTCTCCAGGGACCCATCTGATTTAAATTTGATGGTGAACACCCACTTGCAGCCCACTATTTTCTTTCCACGTGGTAGTTCCACCATTTCCCAGGTTTCATTTCTCTTAAGAGCATTCATCTCCTCTAGAATTGCCTCTTTCCACTTGGGAACATTCAAAGCATCCTGCACATTTCTCGATATCTCCATTCCAGATAATTGAGAAAGAAAAGCTATATAGGAAGGAGACAAGTTTCTATATGACACAAAATTTGACATGGGATGGTTTGAGACTTTTCTTACCCCTTTACGTTTGGCAATTGGAAGATCGAGGTCTAAAATAACAAGGGGCAAATCAAAATTAGGTTCTGAAGAATTACCTTGTATATCAGTAAGATCTTGCGGAGTGGACTTTTGGTTCTGATGAGCGTCCTTAGTCTCTTTTTCTTGATTCCAGTTTCTTCTCATGTAAACCTGTAATTCCTTTGTTTGTTCCCTGTCCTTGTCATTAATTGTATCATGAAAAGGCTCTACTGTCTCAGTTTCCTTATTTTCATTATATAAATTGGGATCTCTTACCTTATCAAGGTTTTTATTACCAAAAGTACTATCTCTCGTATCTATCATAAAACCTAGATCCTTTTGTTTCTCACATGTGAGGTCGTGAGAATCCTTTCTATCCATTGAATCTTCACTATGTTTCTCCCCCCGAAGATAAGTTCCAAAAAATAATTAAGATTAAAAAAATGTGACATCCATTGTGACAATAACCTTCCTAGTATTTGGGTCATAACACTTGTATCCCTTTTGACTAGGGCATAACCAACAAAAACACATTTTTTAGCACGTGGATCAAGTTTACTCCTATTATGATCATGAACATGAACAAATACACTACACCCAAAGACTCTCAAAGGTAGATCAGTGGTCAATCTAGAAGTAGGGAAGTATGTCTTGAACATACTGAAAGGGGTTTTAAAACCTAGAACACGGGAAGGCATCCTATTTATAAGATAGGTGGATGTCAAAAGAGCTTCTCCCCAAAGAAATTTAGGGACTCCACTTGTGAATATTAAGGCTCTAGTTACCTCCATAAGATGCCTATTTTTTCTCTTAGCCACTCCATTTTGTTGGGGTGTATTAGGACATGAACTTTGGTTCACTATTTCCTTGGAAGTGAAAAAATTCCCTAGATGGTCATTAAAATATTCTCTCCCATTATCACTCCGAAATATTTGAATCTTCTCATGAAATTGTGTTTCGACCATAACATAAAAAGCCTCAAACATATGTTTTACTTCACTTTTGTCTTTCAATAGGTACACCCAAGTTAGTCTGGTGTGATCATCTATGAAACTCACAAACCACCTTTTTCCATTTAAAGTTGCCATCCTAGAAGGTCCCCAAACATTGCTATGGATTAGCTTAAAGGGTTTTGTGGCATGGTACTTTTGGGAAGAAAAAGATGAACGTTTGTGTTTAGCCATTTCACAAAATTCACACTGGAAAGATGATGTACTTTTATTCATAAACAACTGAAGTAACAAAAGTTTCAAATAATGAAAACTAGGATGACCAAGTCTATAGTGCCTTAACATGACTTTATTATCAACTTGAACAGAGTTCAAACAAGCTTAACAAAAATTTAATGAACTGTCCCCGTTTTCAAGAAAATAGAGACCTTCAGACTCTCTAGCATTGCCAATCATCCTCTCCGAGACCTTGTCCTGAAATACGCATGAAACAGAGTCAAAGATAGCATGAAAATTAAGGTTTTAAGTCAGTTTGCTGATGGACAAAAGATTATGAGATAATTTTAGAACATGAAGGACATCAAAAAGGGTCAAAAAAGGGGTTAGTTTAATTGTCCCTTTCAGCAATTGCTGAGAAAGAACCATCAACAACTTTGACTTTTTTATTTCCTGCTAAAGGAGTGTAAGTTGAGAAAAAATGAGAATTCCATGTCATGTAATCACTAGCCCCTGAATCTATGATCTAAGGACTTATACCAGTTGAATTTGTACTCACAAAAATAGATGGTACGTTACCTGCTTTGGAAAAAGAACAAGTGGGAGTAGAAGGATCAGATTTACTGGTTTGGAGTTGAGGTTGGAGAACTTGGAGAAATTTGTGCAGTAGCTCTACTTGTTCCTTAGCGAAAGGTCGCATTTCTATAGAAGATCGTAGCCCTGGTTCTTCGCTGGTACACTTAAAGGTCTAGGCCATGGTTGTCTGCCATATCTTTGTTCCAGCTAGGCGATTTCCTATGGATATTCCAGCAAGTCTTACGAGTATGCCCATATTTTTTGCAAATATCACACCACGGCTTCATTGTTCTTTGTCAGAATTTTGTTAATAGAACTCTCGGCTTCTATTGATGCCGCTGGGTGACGTAAGTTTTTGTACCAAAATTGTACAATTTTATTCATCCATAGAGATACAAATTTATAATATAGAAAAGTAAACTAGCTAGCAATCAGATCCCTTGATTCTAGGAGATTTGAGAATCAAGGGATGATTCTAATATCCTAACCTATTCAATAGTATATCAGATATGATTTTGTTAGATCAATGTAAATCCTACAAAATCCTATCTAATCACACTTAGATATTTACAAATCAACACACATTAATAAAGCCAATTTTTTAGTTCTTTCAGAAACACCTTATATTCTCCTTTGTCCTTTCACAGAACCAAGTGATGTATGTGCTTCTTCCACATATGCCTTCATGTCACAGGCTGAGCTGCTCGATGAAATTTCCATTCGTCCAGCCGCTTTCTCATTAGCAAACCCAACAACCGTCTGGAGTTAAATGTTTCTCTTACTCTCTCTCCCATCAAGTATCATCATTACACTATAACAGATAGACATCATGACAAGCCAACAGGCGACAACAAAGTTACTTGATTGGCAAATGAAACAGGAGCAGGTGCAGAGATCAGTTGCTTAGATTCAAAATAAGCTTATATTTGAAGTTTAGAATTGAGTATATTTCTATAATATGCAACTCAAAAGTACGCTTTTTTTAGTTTACATTTGCATATTAATTGAATTTTCCAGCAACACAATCGAACTTAAGAAATCCAAGCTTGATGCATATTAAAAACAGATATGGAATTCGGACCAAACAGATTGAAATGAAGCTAATCTCAGAGATCAGTCAGTTGTCATAATCTAATTCAAGAAAATAAATAATCATCATTAAACTGTGTAATTGGAAACAAAACAGACTGTTTGCAAAGCCCTAGCCATTTAGGTGACCTGAATGAGCAGATACTTCCAGAAAAGGAGACAGACTCACCACAATACTTCCCATTCCTCTCGTAGTCTTCCAAAAAATGAGATACAATTGTAGTAGGTATTACATAACCAATATTTTCAGCATCATCTGATCTGTAAACCTAAAGGAGTTTTTGTGTAAGCAATACCAATATGAAAGCAACACATAAAGTAAAAAACAAATAACATGAGATTCTTGAAGAAGAGCATAAATTTGTCAAACATAGTGGAGGAACAGTATGCTGATCATCATGGTTTTAAGGCAAACACACTAGAAAACATTTTATACCCTGAGGAGTTATTGAACTCATTCAGTAAATAGATCAAGCAAAATAAAAAAAGAAGTGTCAAATACAAAAAAGTAATTTGAAGAACTATTGATACAGCACATGGCCGTAAGCATGTTACCACCCCTAGTTGGCCCAAGCGATAGTATTATGGTTTGCCTTGGGGCGAGTTCTTAAGCTAGCCTCAGAATGTCTTTTAAAACAGATGAAAATAACAGCAGCGATAATATAAACTACAACAATTATGTGATTTAAGGAATCATTTCAAACTAGTTGCACTATAAAAGTTCCCTAAAAGAGAGGACTCTCTGTAAACTAAAGTGGCAAGCCCAAAGAAGCAAGAACCTGGTCACATGAATAACCATTATCCAAATCTGACAAGCAACTACCTGAAATGCCACTCCAATGCAATCTCCATCATCATTGAATGCAGGACCACCACTATTACCTAAAAGCCTGCCATTAGTAGCAGCAACTATATTAAAGCAAGAAAAATACAACTATTGATCCGAGTATGTAAACATGGATAAGTTCTAATACAAGCTCGATAAGAGTAAATTTCTACGGGCTGATTATAACAACGGTCTTATTTCAACATCCCTTTACCAGGATTTATTGCTGCATCTATTTGAATGCCCAGCAGCTCAGATGATTCATGAGCATATGATGTAACCTATTGATGAAGACCAATCTATGAGTTAGCACTTGTAATCAATATTTAGGAAATCAAAAATCAGGCTGTATCTATCACTAGTAGCAAAGGGAAGATTGTCTAATTGTAATAATCAACTATTCAACAACCTATAGAGCTGACTGGAATTTAAGCGAACAACCATATGCTTCAATACTCTTAACTGTAGCCACAACCTTAAAAAGTGGGAATAATAAGCGTGTAAATGGGTTTAAATGTAACAAAACAAAGGAAAACAATAACAATAACAAAAACAAAGAATAATGATCTCTATAAAAGTACCTCGCATTTCCTTAAGGCAAATCAACATGCTTAATTGCAGGTCACTGATGGAAGATCAATATGCCCATTGACTAGGTTATGCAATGGTTATTTTAATTTAGGATCATGAAACCTGATTAATAGTGGATAAACCCCTTTTAAGTACAGGTTCCTGTTTTTGGCAAGAGAATCAACAAAATTAGACGTTATAACTGCAAACAGTGCATGCATTGGCCAAGGTTGTGACTATCGTGCATTATTTAAGCAAGTTTCTTTTCCTAACACTATCCATTTAATAATCTAAGTTCTAGCAATCATTACCCTTTAAGATTGAATAGATCATGACATGATGAGAACAATACCACTCATCAGTAAATGAGAGCAACAGGTTATAGTATACCTAAGAAAAGACGAGGGACCGCATTGGTCAAAGAGTAACGATCTAAATTCTTAAGAAAGGTAAAAACATCTACAGGTCAGTCACTGTCAGCTAAGGAATAAACTAATACTATGAGAGGTGAACATAAACAAACCTCAATTCTTGACACCACCCCCTTCGTCACAGAAATTGTATCTCCTCCAAGTGGATAGCCAACCACAGTTACAGCATCCTGCAAAAGGAAAAGGACCAGCTTAATATATAAGCTATATGCGTTTCATCAGATTCGGCAAGAGATAACGGTTCTTTAATATGTCATGATTTTTATATTCCATGGAAAATAGAAATTACGCCAGCAACACAAAATATGTAGTAAGCAAACATCAAATGACAGACAAAAAGGCAACATGATTATGTTATAGTGATCATAAGTCCAGAATTGGCTCTTCCCCAAATTTCTTTAGAAGATTTTTATTGAAAGTCAGTGACAGCGGCAATTACGGCAGCGTTTGAAAGCTTGATGACTACAGAAGCCATTGGTGGAGCAGTATAGGGATAGGAAAAAGGACTTGCATATGGTGTCCATTGACCTAGAAAAAGCATACAATTAGTTCTGAGAGAGGTTCTACGGAAATGTTTGGAAACCAGAGGTGTTCCACTCATGTACAATAGAGCTATTAAGGACATGTATGATGGAGCTAAGATCCGGATGAGGGCAGTGGGAGGAGACTCGGGTCACTTTCCAGTTGTGATGGGGTTGCATCAGGGATCGACTCTTAGCCAGTTTTTATTTGCTTTGGTGATAGATATTCTGAAGCGACACATTCAAGGGGAGGTGTCTTGGTGCATTTTATTTGTTGATGATAATATATTGATTGACGAGATGCGTAGCTGGATTGACGACAAGATGGAGGTGTGGAGACAGACCCTAGAATCTAAAGGTCTAAGACTAAGCAAGATCAAGATAGAGTTCGTGGAATGCAAGTTCAGTGAAGTGCATCGTGTAGCTGACGTGGAAGTGAGGTTGGATTGTCAAGTCATCTCCAAGAAAGGGAGTTTCAAGTACCTATGGGCTATCATCCAAGGCAATGGGTATATTGACGAAGATGTCATACATCGAATTGGTGCGGGGAGGTTGAAATGGAGACTAGCATTACGTGTCTTATGTGATAAAAAGTTGCCAATAAGACTTAAAGGTAAGTTCTATAGAGCAGTTGTTAGACTGACTTTGTTATATGGGGTGGAGTGTTGGCCTGTCAAGAGCTCTCATGTCCAGCAGATGACAGTTGCGGAAATGAGGATGTCAAGATGGATGTGTGGGCTTACTAGGAGAGATACGGTTGGAAATAAAGATATTCGGGCCAAGGTGGAAATTACCTTTGTGGCGGACAAGATGCGGGAGGTTAGGCTGAGATGGTTTGGGCATGTTAAGAGGAGATGCACAAACGCTCCAGTAAGAAGGTGCGAGAGGTTGACAAGGTAGAGGTAAGGTCAGCGTACACTCTACACTCCCCAGACCCCATTTGTGTGACTATACTGGGTATGTTGTTGTATTTTCCCTGAGAATAAATGTAATATTCTTTCTCTGAAGGTATAATCCCACTGAAGAAATAGCTAAGCATTTACTTGGACAATTGTTGAAGCTTACTATCAAATGCGAAACTGCCACACAATTAAAGAATTTGTATATTCATATATATCATAGACAAATCTCAACTCAAGGATATGACATCCACAAACTTAATTTATCCAAGATCAAGTACAATTGACTAATATAGCAAGCAGACATCAATTAGATAGGTGGGAACTTTATTCAGAATGACACTTGCGCAGGGTGTTGTTGGCTTATCCCAATTTCTTTGACAAATATAGACCAACATGAAAATGAGAAAGTACGTCTTCAGGGATAAAAGCATACATAAAGTTTCCCATAGGACAGCTTTTACCTGCAGACGAGGCAACCGTCCAAAACTAAGGGGCTCAGCTCCCTCCCAGAATTCCTTGCTTTCCACGGATAGCAAAGCTATGTCACACGCTACCCCTCTAGCTAGAACCTACATGTCATACATGATGAGAATTAAGCACCACATAATTAGGTTAGTTTAGTCTAAGTTGTCAACCTACCTCACCGAAGTTGCACCTTTAAAACTACTATTTATAATACTAGAATGATTTCTAAGTGATGCAGGCATTTAAAACTTATCATGAAAAGCATACCTTAGCAACATATTTTGTGTCATCTCCCCTTTTCTTCAGTTTGACCTGCCACCAAAAATATTATTTAAGCTAAAAACCAGCATTTGAAAGGCCGATGGAGTAGAAAATGTAGTTGACTCATTTGGGTGATAGAAGACCACCTAAATAGCAGGTGTTCAACAATAGTGAATACTGAATACAAAGTTGACCACTATGTATATACTTGAGATGAGTGTGTCATAAAAGTACGGGTGGCATTGTGGAGATAGATATTATCTCAAAAACACGATGGATTGATTAGTGAATAAATGGACTTGGATTAGCTAATATGGACTGCCGGTGATCAATTCTTTGCGGGTATGGTTGGATCGGATATGAGCTAGATAATCAAAAGTAAGTTTCTTTGAAGGAAAAGATGCATTTTCTATCCTTCTTTTTTATTATTTTGCAGAATGCCGTCCAAAGTTTCTAAGCCTTCACTTTACCATCCACATTTTTCTAGTAAAAAGAACTACAAAAATGAGGGGAAAAGAGCCGCACTTACCTTTCTGATTCTTATCTGAGAAGTCATAAAGCGGGTCCAGATAATTTGGGGAAAATTGGGCACAAATCTTTAGTCTAGCCTTCCCACTAGGTTTTCACCGGTTAAAGGGTCAGGATGACAAAGGACAATAAATTTCAATAGTTGGACGTGGAGTCCGATCCTAAAATTATGGATGGCAAAGTTCAAATTTACCTTTTTCTTTATACTCATTCCAAAGCTGTTATTAATCATTTATGAAATAAAAGAAAAAGAAAAGAAATCTGACCTCCTTCGTCCATTAAAGAAAGTACAAAATAAAACACTTTTTTTCATAAATGTAGTAATGCATGTTTTCTCGGGACAGTGTGGAAGTCTAGCTTTGGTTTGATAGACCATGTTTTTGATGACTAAGATACATTGTTCACAATGGGAGGGGAAAGATCAAATTCGTATACCCACACCTGAAGGTTCATAAAATAACCTGAAATTATAATGATATACTTGTTCTGATTATTGGTTGACACCAAATTGTTTTTAGAGACATCCTTTTATTAAATTTAGAGGAGAGAGGGGCATAAATAATAAGAATTTGTGTACTTACAAAGGGAAGATTAAAACCTCAGAGGTACCTGTGTATCATGTTCAACACAATGCGCATTAGTCAAGAGCTTCCCATCACCAATCATGAAAGCACTGTATGAATCAAACCAAAGTCAGACTTGTAGGCAATCTCCCCTCCCCCCCACAAGGATCAGCCTACCAGATATAGTAGACATATCAGAAAATAAACGCATTACAGAACTACTTTTTACAAAAAAACTAAAAGTAAATAATGCATTACAGAACTACTCTTCATAGGAAATTTGCATTTCTCCACAATTATTTAAGTAGATAGAAATGAGGAAGAGAATACCTTATCTGGAGCAGTATGTGTACAGTAAACCTTGAAGCAAACAACATGGAATGGAGGAAAATGAGTAAACATTATTAAAACTATCATGCAATCCATTTAAAAGCCATTCACAAGTGCACTTGCAGACATGTTGAAAGCAATTTTGATGGACCTATTGACCCCAAAAATGAAACTGGGTAAGATAGACTATCTATCGGGGTGTACACCATTCTAAGTGCTGCATAAGTATATTTTTTATTATCTTCCAATAGGAAGAACCAAACAATAAGAAAATAATTTCATGTGGACAGGGACAACAACCACCTTATAAATGCCCAGTGACACATCTGTTGGTTCAAAACTTTAGAGATACATGAGGTTATTTCACGAATTTCCGTTTCTAAGCAATTAAGGATAAGAAGAGTACTGAAGTTGATAGTTTCCAGGGATCCCCTTTTACTAAAATTTCATGATTCAAATGATCTACACCTTCACCTTGAGATTTGAAGATGAGATTGGCATAATTAGAACATTGCAATGTGTTAAAACATACTCACCTTCACAACAGCATTAAGAAAAGCTGCATCTTGAATGCTACCAGTTCTACCTGGAAAAGAAAACCAACTTAGGTTCAGTGGCGTAGAACAATTGAAAACAACAGTTTTTGGCACATAATAGAGTCAAAGAACTTGACAGCAATGTTTGCATTCAGTTGGCAAGCATTTTGGTAATGAGATATAATTATGTGGGAAATGTTGTAAAAAAAGCAATGGTAGAGTACCCGGTGAGTATCTTCAGAATGGTTGATAAATAAGGTATTGCCATACAAGTAGGCATGAGTCTTGTTCATAATCTTAAATTCTTAGATATAAAGTCTTCACTAATTATCACCCAAATTATTGTTTTTTTTTTTTTAAAAAAAGAATACCCCTAGCAAATAGCTTGTTTATTGTTTTTTTAGAAAAAGAATACCCCGGTCTATTTGTCATGAAGCCAATTTCAATTTTTTCCCATAACTTAGATCGAATGGTCTAAACTTTTCAATGGGTACTCCATACACTTTGATAAGTTAAATATGTACGATATGTGTGATGCTGCTTACTATTTATGATTTGTTACATGTCGGTTTTTGATTAAGTTTTCACAGAATTAAAATATTCTCAACTTTGAAGTGTTCAATCTTTGTTGATTTGGGTATGTTTCGTACATAGAAAAATATTTAATGAAGATTTTTGTGAGAAATATTTTATTCAAATCTTCGTTTTTAATAATACTAATGTTATTTTATAAAACAATATACAACATGACTTGACATACACGTGCAAAGCACGTGCCGAAGAACTAGTATATTTAAAAAGTAACAAATCACTTAAACACAACATAGATTATACATTATTTTTGCAAGAGATTGATCGTGACAATAGTTAGAAAAAAATTATAACACAATATAAGAGAAAAACAAAAATAAAAAATGAGGAAGAATAGTGAAGAACCTGGAAAGGGGACTTAAAACCTAAGTTGTGTGGACTCTTCACTTTCGATGCCACACCCATGTCGGATTCTCCAAAAATGCACTACTTTTGGTGAATCCGGCACGCACCCGCGGACATTTTTGAAGAGTCCGAGCAACATAGCTTAAAACAAACACAAAATAAAAAAGGAGGAAGAAATAGTGAAGAGCCAAGCAAGGGAGAAAGTATAAGGGCCTGCGATGTGGCATTTTGTTTAACAAAAAAAAAAAGTTAAGTGCAAAGGGACTTGAACCCTTGCTGATTGGACTTGTAACACAGTATAAGGGCGTGTGATGTGGTGTTTTGTTTAACAAAAAAATACATTGAACGCAAGGGGACTTAACCCTCACCAATTATAGGGGCAGAGATTATTTGGGTTCCTTATTGTCATGGCACCATCCGGTTGTTTTGATACTGGGTTCCGACATGCAATACTATATAATTGTAATGTATTTTTCAATTAAATGCACCATCCGGAAAAAAGTTACTGGGTTCCCGGAAACCCATCCCCGACACTGTAAATCCGCCCCTAGTGCTCGGGTAACTTATTTAAAATCATAGATCCATCTCAGTGATGCACACATTTATGCAAAATTAATGTGCGCACATAACAACATCATGATATAAAAATTACAAAGGGATAGAAAAGTGATAAAGTACAAGCCTTTCATGTTCTTCTCCCCCCACCCCACTCCACACCCACACAGAGTCACGGGACTAACCCCCTTTTCCCTTGTTCTGTATATTTCTCAACAACAAGAAATAAGCCAATCACCAAAATAAATGGAGAGAAGCAGTTGTGCTTCTTACCTGGTCCTTTGAATCTAACAGAACTCCTTTCCCTTTTTTCTGCAGACCAAATGATTTAATTGCTGTCGATTGAGATCGTCCTGTTTCACTTGTACTGCTCCTGCCATCTGCATTGGCAAAAGGCCCTTCATTTTTTGATCTCCGTGAAAACTTCTGTTTACCAGCTTCTTTCTGAATTCATGGCTTTGCTTTGTTTAATAGAAGTTTTATTCATAAACAACAAGGAAACACTTTTTCCCTAAATTGGAAGAAAGTAATATGACTTGCTCCAATGAGCATAACCATAAGAACACCCAGTGCAGATAACAACGATTCAAATTGAATCATGTTTCAAGGACCAACAAGAAAAGGTGGTTTCTTTGTAAGAGATGGTTATATTTTAAGCTTGCCGGGGATTTCTCCTTCACAAAATACTTCTTTCAATCTTTATCATCAAGTAACAAAACCAGTAAACAACAAAAGTTATGCTTTCAACTTATCTTAATTCCTATATCAGGGGACATTCATCATCTCTTTTGGATCATTAAAAGCATGCAAGAGGTTAAATGAGTGAATACAAGCAAAAATATACACAAACATTTTTTGGCACTGCAAAATTGATGTAACCTTCTCATTCACCTAAATTTCTGGACTTCTCTCCATTTGTCATTTCTTATCTAATTTCAGGAAATATAAGTTTCAATATTAAAGTCACTCTAGTTTATGAAATGGACCTTGAGCCTAACTCAACCCCAAGGGCTAGCTCAAGAGGTGAGGATTACCCAAGCCATATAAGAGACTGCCCATCCCCTTCACCATCGATGTGGGTCTTCTACACACACGCACACCTCACACCAATGGTTGGACATCTGGATCATGGAAAATTTAATATGGGGCCCCAACATCGAGAAATGGGAATTGGAATGAATCCTACTCAAATACCATGTCAAACAAATGGAACTCAATCCTAAAAACTAGCTGAACATTTCTCTAACACCATATAAGGAGACCAAAGAAACACAAAGTTCAAAAGAAAAATTGTTGTGGAGGCAAGAAAGTCTATTAATTTAAGTATTTAATTATATTTTTAAGTAGATTTATTTATTATTTATTTATAATTTAAGTAACTTTATTTATTATTCTAGAATGGGGTTTATGTTTCATAGTTTCATACGCATTAGGTTAAGCTATAGTTATTAGTTTGGAATAGGATTTAGGTCTCCTACTTTCATAAGAATTAGACTTCCTATTGATGTAATAAGACTCCTATTTAAAGGGGCCTTTGATGAATAAATAAGTAAATCATATTTCAGCAAAAAGCAAGAGATTAGAGTTCTCTCTTCCATTGAACTCTAAGGTTTCAGTCTCCCTTTGAAGAGCTGAAGAGATAAGAGTTCTCTCTTTTGATGAACTCTATGGTTTCAACCTCCCTTTAACGAGTTGAATTTATTTATTGCCCTGTGACTCGATCCTTCCCTAAAGAAGGATAACAATTTGGTATCAGAGCCTAACACAATGGGCGATGAGATCAGTTCCAGATTTCGCGATGAGATCAATTCCAGATTTCAAGAAGAACGTACCATTACAGAAACCCTAATGGACTCTAAAATTGTAGCAATGCAACATTGCCTCGGTGAAAGAATTGTCTAAGTCATCCAAGAACAATTGTCTAGATTGGGAGTTGGCTCCACAAAACCAACAATCTATAGATCAACAAATCCTGCTACTAAAGGCAATACACCACCTATTCAACTAGCCGATAAGAATCATCCAACAAGTGGTAATTCGCATTCGATAGTACCAAGTAATGCAAAGATGAATTTTCCTACTTTTAACGGTATCAACAACCCATTAATTTGGGCACATCGTTGTGAACAGCACATCATTATGAACAATTTCTTGAGCAATTTGGACCTCATGAAAGCGGCAACCTGATAGGCGAATTAGTCAAGCTTCTACAGGCTAACAGAGTTAAAATTTATCAATGCCAACTTCAAGATAAATTGGCTAAGGCTGGAATTGAATAATTAAGTTGATTCTATTCCAGATCTTCTGAATGATTGGCTTGAAATTTGAGCTTGAGGACAAGCTCTTGCAATGTGAGGGGAGTAATGTTGCGGATGAAAGAAAGTCAATTAATTTAAGTATTTAATTATATTTTAAGTAGATTTATTTATTATTTATTTATAATTTAAGTAACTTTATTTATTATTCTAGAATGGAGTTTATGTTTCATAGTTTCATAAGCATTAGGTTAAGCTATAGTTATTAGTTTGGAATAGGATTTAGGTTTCCTACTTTCATAAGAATTAGACTTTCTATTGATGTAATAAGACTCCTATTTAAAGGGGATTTTGATGAATAAATCAGTAAGTCATATTTCAGCAAAAAGCAAGAGATTAGAGTTCTCTCTTCTATTGAACTCTAAGGTTTCAGTCTCCCTTTGAAGAGCTGAAGAGATAGGAGTTCTCTCATCAACTCTAAGGTTTCAGCCTCCCCTTAACGAGATGAATTTATATATCGCCCTGTGACTCGATCCTTCCTTAAACCATAACAAAAATGTTCAAAAAAAATAAGTTAAAAAAGAAACACAAAGTCCACTGATATGGGACTCAACATTGATAAAAAAATAGACCTTTGGCTTAAGTCAATCCCAAAAGCTAGCTCATGAGGTGAGAACTGCCCTAAGACCACATAAGGAGATTAAGAAACCCACACTCCACCAATAGAGAACTCAACACCTCCCACACACTAGGACTGGACAACAACAGCATGAACAATATAAGATAGGGACCCAACATCGGGTAAACAATTGAATTGGGGTTAGCCTTTATGAAATAGACCTTGGGCCTAATGGTATCAGAGCCATTACGAATGTAATCTAATTAGTTATAAAATGTTTAAATTGTGTATATATAATGTAAATACACATGCATATATGTGTGTAATTCCGCAGTACCCACTACGAATGTTATCTGATTAGTTAGACTACATCTTATTAACCAAAATGAAGCAAGGGAGAATTATTGACAAAGCAACCAATAAATGAGAACTCCATTACAATATAAACGAGAAAATAGTCTAAAATCCCCCTAAACTATACCCGAAATCCCAATTACACACTCCAACTTCACGGGGGTCCTATGACTCCCTTAGAGTGTTTAAAACTGAAATAATTACCTCCCTAACTGCTTAGCTGGCAGAGTGAGTGTATTTCACTCTCTTTGAGAGAGTGAGCACCAAAAGTATATATTAAAATTTTAATTTTAATATCCCTTTTCATAAATATATGTAATTTTAGATTTGTCTTTTTTACAAAAAATGTTTTGTTTCTTCTCCAACAAGATGGACCAAATCTCTCCAACACATACCATCTTTAAGCCGCCGCTGCCACCTCCCCCAAAAACGCCATTATTCACTTTGGCTCTCCTCCATATTCCCGAATCTCTCAAACAATATCAATGAACAAAAAAATTGAATGCGCTAAGATAATAAATCAATCAATTGTTATACAGATTTGAATTTGATTTGGAGAAAAATCAATCTGGGTATTCAAAATCATTTGAATCCTAAAACGAAAAAAATACTTTTTACTAATATTTTACTAATAGATCCTTTAATTATGGATCTCAAATCTCAATCAATCAACTACATCCCAAAATTGGTATATTATCAGTGGTTCAATCGTCGGTAAATCAACTTCTCCTTTTCAAAATTGTTGTCGGTATTGATGACGACAATGACGTGAAGCACAATGTTGGTTCTTATTCATCTCCCCTAAGAGGATAGTGCTCGTCTGTGGTAACCTCCATTAATGGCAACATCATTGCCTGTGTTTGTCCTCTATCTTTCCTTCCCCTCACTTTTTTTCTTACTTTATTTTCAGATTTTCTGATGAGCAAAGTTTGAATATCCCTAGATGAGTTCCGCCATCATTATTCACCTCTCTTCCTCACAAGTGCAACTCCAATAATTTTTTTGTGTTTACAATGATGGTGAATGTATCTTTGATGTATGAAGGATGGTGTGAATATACAAGAAAAGGATAAATAATTATATAAAAAGTCAAAAAAATTCCACTTGTCAAGTGCGTGATATTCTGTTGAAGAAGAACGAGTACTATCCTCCTCCATTGATGCCCAAGCTGATCGAAGAAAGAAGGGAAAGAAGTCTTGTCGGAAGAACCCATGTGAATACGCAGATAATTGACAAAGAGTTTGTCTCCAGTCTCACACGTGGCAGCATTAGAGCGAATACTTTATTCATTGATGAATTAAATCTTGACCATCTGATGAAACCAAATACATAGCTAATATGGTCACTTGAGGATAGTAGATGCATATAGAAAGGAGAATATTTTATGTTATAGACTAGACCAATAGTATAGGAACAACTGTACAAAATATATTTTCTTCCTTATTTATTTTCAGCAGAGCACATGTATAAATACAGTCCCTTTGGGAAATCAATAAAATGGTGAATATTCTGGAAATCTTCTTTCAATTTTCTTTCATGGTATCAGAGCAATAAGCTCAATTTAAAGATTTCCTATCAACCAACATGGGTGATGAGACCCAAATCAACGTTACCAATGCTGGAAACACCATCAACTCTGTCATCACTGAATCTGGAAACAATGTTGATATCAATCATCCTTTTCACCTTCAACCTTCAGATGCACTAGGGCAAACCCTAGTGAATACCTCGTTTGATGGAAGAGGTTTTCCTGGATAGCAAAGATCTGTCTTCATAGCTCTCTCAGCTAAGAATAAGTTGGGCTTTATCAATGGATCCATTACACCACCAGATCTGAATGCATCAAACTACCAACAGTGGAGTCGATGCAATCATATGGTTACTTCTTGGCTTCTGAATTCTGTCTCCAAAGATATAGGAGACAGTGTAATCTACTCCAAAATATCTAGAGATCTGTGGATGAGTCTTGAGCACAGGTTCGGGCAAACAAGTGGAGCCAAGCTGTTTCATCTACAAAAGGAGATCACAGGATCAGTACAAGGTACACTTGATATTTATGGATATTTTACTAGGCTCAAACGTCTACGGGATGAGCTAGATTCACTGAATGCAGATGTAGTGTGCACTTGTGTTTGTATATGTGAAAGGCAAAAGAAATTAACCAAATCCCTGCAAGATCAGAGGCTTATGCAATTTTTAATGGGTTTGAATGAAGTGTATTCCAATGTTAGGAGTAGCATACTCATGGCAAACCCTTTTCCCACACTTGATTATGGTTATTCTCTCTTGTTGCAAGATGAGAATCAAAGGGAAGTGTTTGCTAATGCTCATTTTCCTAGTGAGACTGTTTCACTCATGGCAGGTAGAACTGCAAGTCCTATACAGAAGCAAGGGAAGTGCAGAGGCAAAAAGGAAACCCTGCTCAGACACCTCAAAGATTTGGGAACCAAAATTTCCGAAATAAAGGAAGAAAGACAAAATTCAACCCTAATGTGACTTGCACTCACTGCCTCAAGATAGGACATATAAGAGAAGATTGTCATAGGTTGATAGGGTATCCTGATGATTTTCAATTTACCAACAATAGAGAATTTCAAGGAACACCTAAGGGAAACACAGCAATGATAGGGGAAGTTCTTGAGGAAAGTGACACTACACAAATTAAGAGTACCTGGAAGGAAGGAGGACAACAATTCAGCAAGGCGCAGATGACACAAATCAGAAACATGATGAAGGAAGAAATGGGACATGGAACAACTTCTGGATTAGAAATTAATGCTCATGCTGTTGCTGGTACTATTCTTAAGTACTCTAGTTCTTGTTTTAAGACTGTGGACTCTAGCACTTGGATTATAGACTCAGGAGCTTCTGAGCATATGTGTTATGATTCCAACTCTTTCCTATTTTTAACTCCTCTTATTGTTCCTCTAAGTATCAGTCTTCCAAACTCTTTCAAAATAAAGGTCACACACATAGGTAATGTTTCTGTTAAACCTCAACTCACTCTTAAAAATGTTCTTTATGTCCCAGATTTCAAATATAATTTGTTGTCTATTCACAAATTATGTCACCAATTTCATTGCACTGCTTATTTTAATTCTGGTGGGTGTATGTTGCAGGCCCTTTTTATGAAGAGGGCACAAGCTTTTGGCGAAGTGAGGGAAGGTTTATATGTTTTGGAGCAGAGAAGTGATCAATCTAAGAAGTCTTCTAGTGATAATAGCTTTTATTTTAAAAATCTCAGTCATGACAGTCCTATTTCTAGCTCAAATCTAGAGTCAGTTCCAATGTATGCAAATGCTATTTCTAATACTCAACTTTGGCATTGTAGATTGGGACATCTCCCTTTTTCAGTAATGAAAAGTTTCTGTTTCATTGATTTTTCTTCAAATTCTGATCATGTATGTGATGTATGTCCTAAAGCTAAACAAACTAGACTTCCTTTTCCCCTTAGTAGTATCAAATCTAAAGGAATATTTGATTTGATTCACATTGATACATGGGGTCCTTATAAGTCTTGTACTCACAATGGTTATAAGTACTTCTTGACTATAGTAGAAGCACTTGGACTTTTCTTTTGACAACTAAAAGTAATGCCTTCTCTGTTCTCAAATCCTTCTTATGTATAGTGGAAAAACAATTTGGTGTAAAGTTTAAAAGCATCAGGTCTGACAATGCCCTTGAATTGGGAAAAGGAAGTCAGGAGTCAGCTTTTCTCACAGCAGAGGGAATCATTCACCAAACATCTTGTGTTGCTACCCCTCAACAAAATGGGATTGTTGAGAGGAAGCATATGCATCTGTTGGAGCTTGCTAGGGCACTAATGTTTCAATCCAAGGTTCTTATCTCCTATTGGGGAGAATGTATTCTAACTGCAACACATTTGATAAATATTATACCTACCAAGGTGCTGCAAGGAAAGACACCTTTTGAACTACTTTTTAACCAGAAACCTAAGTATGAGAAACTTAGGTGTTTTGGTTGTCTGTGTTATGCTTCTACTCTCACACAACACGGAAGTAAGTTTGACCCAAGAGCTTCAGTATGTGTATTCATGGGATATCCTGAACATCAGAAAGGTTTCAAACTTTTAGACTGGAAAACCAAGAAATTGTTTGTTTCCAGAGATGTGCAATTTCATGAAGAAATTTTCCCTTTTGCCTCTTTTGATTCCACAAATAATTATATTCCTATGTTTCCCTCTCCTACCATGGATCCAGTTTCATCAGAACAACCTCCTTCTCCCACACAGAATGAATCTTCTCCCCTAGCTGAAAACCATCATACTCATTCTGATGATCCTCCACCTAATGATGTCTTACCTGCTTCCCTAACTATTCCTGAATCTCCTCTTCCTGGAATTTCTCCTATTATTGCACCTGTTAGGCAATCTAGCAGATTGACCAAGAAACCTAGTTACTTGCAAGATTTTGTATGTAACAGTATCATTCTTACCAATTTCACTACCACTTGTTTGACTCCTTCCATGATTCCCACACCCACGGCCTATTCTTTCAATTTTCTTTCTCTTCATAATCAGGCAGTTTTACAGTCCACCTCCACCTTAACTGAACCCACAAGCTTTTCCCAGGCTTACTCGCATCCTGGATGGAGGAAAGTCATGGAGGAAGAGATCAAAGCCTTGGAGTTAAATCACACTTGGGATGTTGTTAAGTTACCTTCAGGAAAGAAGTCTTTACCTTGTAAATGGATTTACAAGGTTAAGCACAAATCAGATGGATCTGTGGAAAGGTTAAAAGCCAGATTGGTGGTGAGGGGGGACATTCAAAGACAAGGGGTCGATTATAAAGAGACATTCTCTCCGGTGGTCAAAATGACCACCATAAGATGTCTCCTGACTGTTGCAGCTAAAAGGGGTTGGGAAGTGTCCCAACTTGATGATAATAATGCCTTTTTACATGGAGAATTACAAGAAGAAGTTTATATGAAGTTTCCCGCAAGAATCAATCCCCCTAAATTTGATCATGTTTGTTTATTGAGAAAATTCTTATATGGTTTAAAGCAAGCATCTAGACAGTGGTATGCGAGGCTTGCCGGAGCTCTACAATTCAAAAGATATTCCAGTTCTCTCAATGACTACTCTCTTTTCTATAAGAAATCAGGAGATCTCATCTCTATACTACCTGTGTATGTAGATGACATTTTATTGATAGGCAGTGATACTAATGAAATTGCAGATATCATAAGTTTTCTCAATACAGAGTTCAGAGTCAAGAATCTCGAAAGTATACACTATTTCTTGGGGATGGAAGTGTTAAGAGAGAAACCAGGTTTCTTAATTATACAGAGGAAATTCACTTTGGAACTTTTACAGGAATTTGACCCATCTGGACCAACTGTTTCCTCTCCTTTAGACCCTTATTCAAACTTATATCAACCAGACTCACCATTACTACCAGATCCAACAAGTTACAGACATGTTGTGGGAAAACTAAATTACCTCACTCACACACGGCCTGATCTGTCCTTTGTCGTTTTGTTTTTTAGCCAATTTATGAAGAACCCCACTATTGCTCATCATTCCGCAGCCCTGCGAGTTCTCCGATACCTTCGTCTAGATCCTAGTCAAGGCATTTTTCTCTCAGCTGACCCATCTCTTGACCTACTAGCATTCTGCGATGCCGATTGGGCTTCCTGCTAGGACACAAGACGATCTATTAGTGGTTTCTATATCACTCTAGGTGGGTCTCCAATTTCATGGAAATCCAAGAAACAAATCTCTATTTCTTTATCATCCGCTGAAGCAGAGTATAGGTCCATGAGACGTGTTACATCAGAAATCACCTGGTTAGTTAGACTTTTAGAAGATTTGTTTGTTTCACAAACGTTATCGGTGCCAATTCACTCTGATAGTCAGGCAGCACTCCACATCGCTAAAAATCCCGTCTTTCATGAAAGGACCAAGCATGTGGAGTTGGACTGCCACTTTGTTCGCCAACAGTATATCTCCGGGCTCATCACTCTCTCTTTTGTTCCCTCTCAACACCTGCTTGCCGATCTTTTCACCAAAGCTCTCTCTGGTGCACCACATCGTGATCTATTGTGCAAGTTGGGGGTTTCATCATTCCCCTCCAACTTGAGGGGGGATGTTGAAGAAGAACAAGTATTATCCTCCTCCATTGATGCCCAAGCTGATCGAAGAAAGAAGGGAAAGAAGTTTTATCGGAAGAACCTATGTGAATACACAGATAATTGACAAAAAGTTTGTCTCCAGTCTTACACGTGGCAGCATTAGAGCGAATACTTTATTCATTGATGGATTAAATCTTGACCATCTAATGAAACCAAATACATAGCTAATGTGGTCACTTTGAGGAAAGTATATGCATATAGAAAGGAGAATATTTTATGTTATAGACTAGACCAATAGTATAGGAACAACTGTACAAAATATATTTTCTTCCTTATTTATTTTCAGCAGAGCACATGTATAAATACAGTCCCTTTGGGTAATCAATAAAACGGTGAATATTCTGGAAATCTTCTTTCAATTTTCTTTCATATTCACATATCAACATAGATCTGAATATATTTTCTTCCTTATTTATTTTCAGCAGAGCACATGTATAAATACAGTCCCTTTGGGAAATCAATAAAACGGTGAATATTCTGGAAATCTTCTTTCAATTTTCTTTCATATTCACATATCAACATAGATCTGATTGTGACCTTAGGGGGTCATAGGACCCCCGTGAAGTTGAAGTGTGTAGTTGGGATTTCGGGTATAGACTGGGTTTTAAGACTATTTTCTCCAATATAAATAGAAAAGCAGATTGAAAGCTTAGTTAATATCAGAAAAGAAGGCGCATAGCATAACATAGTACGTCATTCCACTTGCACTACATTTGAAACTGACTTTGTACATTTGAGGATTATTCTTCTGTCATTAGTTTCTCTTTGGTGCACCAATGAGGTTGCTGTATGTATAGTAGATTGGGTGCAGTATGTAGAGAGCCGTATTGTTGAGTAGACTCTCAGATTTTCCCACTTGAATAACATTGTTTTACTTCATCAAAGTAAATACTTTCAGAATTCGGGACCAGGTTTTATTAATTTAAAATAACAATAGAAAAGTTGCAATCTTTGGCCAAGAAAAGAAGAATCAAACAGTAAGAAGAATTGTGGTTGGATGAATAAAGATGATAGAATGAAGAAAAAAGAGCATAACTAGAATGTTAATTTTACCTCTGGAGGAGAGGAGGATGAGCTGTTGAGAACTTTTCTCTTTTGGGAATCAGCTTTAGGAATGAAGAAAGAAGAGGGTGTTAGTGATATTGAAAAGAGACGGTGAGATGTAAGAGAGCATCGTGAAGTACCGCCGGTGGAGTTAAACACCGAGAACCAGCTGTTTGCGGCTGCCACTGCCATTCTTTTGCGTAATGCAGTAGAGACTAGAGACTAGAGGGGGGCTGTTATTTGTCTCCCTTATCCCAATATGCCTCGTCAACCCAACCACACTCAATTAAAATTTAACTAATTAGGTTTACTAGACAATAAGATATCACTCTTCTTTTTTTTCCTTCCTTTTAACCAAAACTAGGATAGCACCTGCGCGATGCGCGGACTTTATTTAGTTAAATTATAATTATGATTTTATTTATTTGAATGTATTAAATCATGTTAAATTAATAAATACCTAACTATTGTCTTATTTTATAGTACAATATACCCAATAATAAAAAATAATAATTGAATAAAAGTATCAAATAACTTTTCGATGTACTCTATTGAAGAAAATTATGAAATTATATTCTATTTAAAAAACATCAATAACCTACATTTTTTCTTTCGAAATTGAAAACACGTTTTGATTTTATCACCTAAAACAGTTGCCAATATTTAATTTTTTAAAAATAAACTGCAAAAATAATAGTAATTATTATTCAATGTTAAAAAGAAAAAAAAGTAAATACACAATAGATTTAAATTGGGTACTTTCTTTAAAATATTTTATCAATTAGATGTTTATAAAAAAAATGTAAAATTGTAAAAAAAAAAGTGAATATTTAACAAAAATATTGACAAAATGAAAGTAGCTGTCAGTTTTGAATTGTAAAAGATAAACAAATTGGTAAACATTAGATTCAAATAATTTAAAAGTCGTGGGCAGATGTTGTAATGCTTAGAAGACGTGGGCTGGCTATTCACAGAACAATGAAACTCTAAAAAATTCAAATAATTATACGCTTTTATTTTATTTATTCACGCTCTTTCATTCTATTACTTAGATTTTTTCATTGCCTAGATTTGTTAACAATAATTTTAGCATTATTTAATACTCATAAAATAATAGTGTATACAATAGATGAAAATACGCATAAAACCTTCTTAAATGTAATATTCAATTATGATAAAATCCACTCAAAATGCATCCTAAGTCAATATAATACAAACTAATCCCACTTTACCTATAATACAAACTAATATAACAAAATATATGTTTTGCAATTTATAGTTAATTTTTACAATATTATTTATGCTAAATTTTATTTTTGTAGTACCTCTTTTAGAAACTAATTAAATTTTATCGAATTTAGACTTATATAATTTTTGTGTTAAATTCTGAAATATTTTTTTTAGTGTTATTAACCCTCCCTTATTACTCATTAACTCTAATTTATCTAAAGAAATACCGGAAAATGATATCTATTTAATATCATGACTTTAATTTTATTTAGAGAATTTTATAAAAATATAAAAGTTGACTCAAGCCACATTAGAAAGGAAGAAAACAAATATAAGAAATGATATTATACACTCGATGTTTCCTTTTTAACATGTACAATTTGCAAAAGTAATCAAACAAATTTGCATGAATTAATTAGCTCATTCTAGAATAAATTCAAATGTGTGTGGATTGAACTAAACAAAAGGTGTGAAAAAGTAGAAGAAAATGCATTTTTTTTTGAAGTTTTCATGTAGTCTATTTTCTCAATTAGCGGCTTCATTTTTGAATAAAAATTTGGCTACCTTTGTCAAATTTAGCATTGGCATGAAAAAAAAGCTTAGTACAGAAATAAGTTTTAAGAATTATTGATAATTTTTTTCATTTATTCTTCATTATTTTCCCTTTTTTTGTGTGCAAGCTTCTTGCTTTATAATTATTCGTGTATTTGATACAAATTTATATCTTCTCTATTCAATTTTATATATTTGTAATCACCATATAATTAGACAAAAAAATAAGCAAAAAATTACTTTAAATTAAATAATAAAGTACGTTACATGAATGTCAATGCTATCAATTTATAAGAATTGATGAAAGCTTTTCTTCTGATGTTTGATAAGTTACACTTTATGTCCATCTATAAAATTTGAAGTTGAAAAGATTTCGCATAAAACGTGCAAAAAAAACATTTTCAATATAGTTTTGTTTCACATTCTTTAATTCATTTATTAGTTCATAAGAGGAAATAAAGTAAAATAAACATAATACATACCAATTTGAATGGAACAATTTACTATCGAATTATCAATTAAATACTTACACCTCAATTGAATAATAATAATTCTAAATTGTCAATAAAGAAGAAGAAATATATGTGCAATTGTTTTTAAAAAAAAATAGAGAATCAACATCAATTCAAATACGCTAGATATTCATCATATTCTGACTTGGGAAAAATATCCATTTACTGACTGAAATAATTGTGTTGTTCCTGTATGCAACAAAATTTATATGTGTATAACTCATCATTTCAAACCATAAAAATTCATTGGTAGAAACTAGAAACAAAAAGACTATTAAGACAGAAATTAGAGGGAAAAAAAGAGCACCATAAAAAGCAAAAAATGTTACCATATTTAAAAGGTAGAATGAAGATAAATTGTGAAGAACACTCATACAAATATACTCCTCCATTCACTTTTGTTAGTTAACTATACAAAAAATAAATATTTATTTTACTTATACAATTAAAATATAAGAGATAATTTATCATTGTATATAGATTTTATTCTTTTTACTAAGTATATTTATTTATTTTCTAATGAATGAGATGACTTATGATAATTAAGGATGATATAGTATTTAAATTGTTGTTTTATTTATTATTTATTATTCCTTTCGTTTTAATTATATGCACGATTTGATTGATATAAAAAAAAAAAAATTTAAAATCCCATTGATTAGGCTTTACTTAAATTGATTTACCAACATGAAAAGTAATGTCAATTTTTCATACAGTGAATGCAGTGTTCAAACTTCTTATATGTATCTTCTTCATCTGATTTTTAGTAAATTAGTGACAACATCCCCATCAACCTGTTTAATTTCTTATTTTGTCAAAAAAAATAATCTAATCACATGTATATAATAATCATGTAGGACCCCAAAATAATATGTAATACATATTTATATTTGAATAAAGAAATTAGAAAACTTAAAAACTTATTTTTTTCTCAAGAAAAAATAAATGCAGATAATTAAAATCATTTTCAAACTTCTCTTACTCTATTCAAACATATTTATTGTGAATACAATACTTTCAAACTTCTCATATTTTTGTTTTTCTAGTGAACTCTCATTTTGAATTAGTGATAACATTTTATCAACATATTTGGGCTCTTATTTAGTGAAACTTGATTTTGAAATTACAGGAATAATTTATCGTCAAAAATTTGAAGATAAAAAATTAAGAAAATGTTGAATTAAATTTCACTCTTTGAAATGAAGGCATTTCTTAAATATATATTACTGAATAAGGAATAGATTTAAAAAAAAGTCGAAAGAAGTCTAACATTTACGTACGAACTTTGTTTCAAATGCTCAAAGAGGACAAATAAAATAACAAAAGTGTCATTTTAAATAAATTTTGGGCTTTTAAAGAGATCAACATGATTCACTGCTTCAAAGTTCTCCAGGTGTTTGTGAGAAAACACTTTGACAGATACTTTGTCCGCAAATGATAATGGGAATTTTTGTCAGCCTCCTCTCTTTAATCACATCAGCCCACTGTATCTCTATTATCCTTTGAACTTCATTCCACACGTTCAATAAAAGTATTATTTATAAATAAATAGAGATTGAAAAAAAAAAACTTACTCTTTTACCGTTTTTGAGATAACTGTTATTCCTAATATTTGGTTTTACCATATATTACGGTTAATTCTTAAAGTTTACTATTTTTATTTAAATAAATATTTTAATAATAATTTTTATATGTAGTGCATTGTTGTGATGGTGTGTGTGTAATGCGTGTGCTGTTTCTGGGGGATATGGGGAATGGGGGGTTAGAACGTGCAAGTGTGCAGGTAACTATTTTGGTATCTATTTTTCTTCTTTTACTATTTCATCTTTTGGTTTTTTTTCTTTATTTATTTATGTTCTTTTTCCTTTAAAAAATATAATAATGAAATATTAACTAACTATAGAATAATATAAATACAAATTATTAAAAGTTAGATCAAAATAATATATAATTTAAAAATTAAAATTATTATCTTGGTAAAAATAATTTTTTTTCTTTTGTAAAATGAAAAAAAAATATATTAAAAAAATGTGATTCTGTTTTTATAATTTTCAATTTTTAAAATAAAAATATTTAAAGACTAAATTAAATTAAGTTCACATTAAGAAGATGGATAAGAACGTTATTTGTTATTTTAATTAAGATACCAATAGATAAGTAAATATAATTGAAAATAATTTTTTAGATTACTACCGTTTAGTATACTTTGGAATTTGAATCTATCTAATATTTGAAAAATTATCGTGCTGATTTTTTTTCATCTTTTTTTTGTCATTTTTTTTTGTAATAAAAATAAAAGTACAAACACGACATATTTATTTCTCATGGCTGACTTTATTTTTTTTAATAATCCGTATATAATATAGAAGATATTTGAAATGTATATAAAAAACAAATTAAATAGATAACCATCTATCACTAAAAAGCTGTCACAATTTGAATTATAAAAAAAATGTTAAAAAAATATAAAAGAAGGTAAAACTGTAAAATATAAATAAGTATCAAAATTTAAATTATGAAAAAAACTGAAAAAATTAAAGACAAACAATAACTAATTTTTTTTGTAAACAATAATTAATTACTACCTAACTTAACTATTTTGTCTTTAAAATATGACATGGCATGATCTTATGCTGCCACTTGGCATGATCCTAGGCTAGATTTTCTTCCTTTTAATTATATATAGATTGAATTAATATTATTTAATTAATTGATATTTTAAAAGTAAAGAAATTAATTGTGGCACTGACATGTCATGATTTCACCTCTCCTATCATATATACATAGATATAGATTATTATTATTATTATTATCTGCATTTGTTTTGTTATAAATAAGGAACAGTTGTGAAAAGATACTTAAATTATTTCAAATTAAAAATATGATAACTTCCCACAAAAAAAAAAAGGAATCACACACGTAGTTAATTACTATTAAAATTTTAATTTTAAAAAACCTTTAAAATATTAAAAATATGATAACTTTCCACAAAGAAAGGAAGCACACACATAGTTAACTGTAAAAAGTTAAAATAATAGTAAAAATTTGATATTTAGTATTTTCAGTTCTTTTTTCTTTTCTTTTTTTAGTGTTTCCAGTTTTTATTTTTATTTTCAGATTTTAAATTAATTTTAATAATTATATAATTATGTTTTTATGGTGCTAACACGTAGGCGCTATCACCTCTCATATATATATATATATTTGTATTTTAATCTAATTTTAATTTTTTAAAATAATTTAATCAAAGTGTTGCTTTTATCTGTTAGTTTATCAGTTTTGAAAAATAATGTTTATATTAAAATATGTTATCGTAATAAAGTGGATCATAATTCATGTCCTCAATTAAAAAATATATGTATTCCTTATGTGTATGTTAATCTACTTGATTTTTTTTAAAAAGTAAAAAATTAATACATAACTACTGTATTATAAATTTGAAAACAACTTCTAACCTAAACAGTTTCATACTTTTTATTATAAATTTAAAATAAAAAGGCAAAAAAATATAGTAAAGAAACTAAAACCTACACTACCCTTACCCCATTACACCCACTAACTCCCATAAAAAATATTTTTATGTTAACAATTAACTAATTCTAACATTTTACTTGAAATGTTTGATATCGTAAGATTAAATGATATGTTGCATTTAACATGTGTTTTATTCAAAAAAAATTATTATTTTAAATTTGTATAAAAATATAATAGAAAAATAATTTAAAGGTAAATAATCTTAATTAATACAACCGCTATATTATATTTGCTCAAAGTGTTTATTAGATATTTAAAATTTTGATTTGAACGGTATTAGAAAAGATATGAATTATCTAGAAATGTTAATGAAACTTCATATATATATATATATATATATAAATTTAATTATGTTTTCCTTTTTATTATGTCACTTATAATCTAAAAAAATATCATGATTAATTGTTATTTGATTTCATATAGATTTAAATTGTAATTATTCAATTAATCTTTCCGCATAATGAGCACATATATTAATCATATTTATTGAGTGTACATATCTTTATCTAATCCAGGATTATCTATATGAGTTATACTCACAAGAAAATATATGTAATATGTCTATAAATAATTAGAAACTTCTCATTTCAAATTCAAATAAATCTTATCCTTATATTATCTAATAAAATGTGCTAAATTGTTATAGATTAACCCATTTTTTCAAAAAATACAATAAGCACAATAAAATTTGTTAGATCAAATATATCCAAATAATAATATTTTACATTTGTTTTGTATTTATCTTTTTAATAAAGTTTATGCCTTCTTTTTTTATTGTTTCTTTTTGTTAAAATCAAAATCATTGTCGGTTAATTATAAAATTATGATTTAAATTGGAGTATTCTTTAAAAAGTAAGAATATTGTTGTGAATATGTTTTGAATAACTTAAGCTTAATGGAATTATAATGTATCCACCAAAATTTTATCAAAATATATAAATAATTTATATGCCTAAAACTAATTTTAATATATGTACCTCGTGTAAAAAAAATAAAACTGAATAACACACGATTTATAATACATAATATATAAGAGATCCACGTTCTTATAAATGAAGTCATTCATCTTTTTCAATCAATCGATAGCCCAGTCAAATATGTGAAAAAAATTTCTTGCTGCATCAATTTAGAATATTTTTAATTGGGTTAGAAAAGTATATATATATACATATATATGTGTGTGTGAGAAAGAAAAAGTATGAAAATAGTTTATAGAGGAGAGAATTGAATCAATTGGCCACCACTGAGTGGCAATGACATTTTGTAAATGAAATTCTGCATGCCAAAATTGTTAAAATTAAAAATTCTAACCACTTACAAAAAAAGTAAAGAAAATACGATCATATCTTCTACTAAATAGATTTTAAAGCATACAGATTTTTTTGAGCCATAAATTATAATAGAATAGTGGACTGTTAAAATACGATCATATCTTCTACTAAATAGATTTTAAAGTATACAGATTTTTTTGAGCAACAAATTATGATAGAATAGTGGACTATAAAAAAATGAAGAAGAGAATCAAAGTTTAATAGAAAATAACATTTGTACCTGCTAAAAATACATAGATGAATAAATTAATGAATCTTTTCCGAAAGAATCGAATTCGTCAAATATATAGGCAAAACAAAGTAGGAGGAGGTTGTAACCACCCATTTTAAATTTACTATCAAATCAATTTTTCGTAATTTTTTTTAAAAAAAATTTCGTAATTTTTTAAAATTTTGTTTTATCCTCTAACCACCCATTTTAAATATACCATCAAATTGGTTTTGCGTAATTTTTTAAAAATTTTATCCTTAAAATTGCCACTTGGCGTGCTATGGTTATGCTACTTGCTTTATTTTTAAAGTTTTTCCCACAAAATGAAGATTTTAAATTAATTTTTAATTTTAATAATAAATATTATTTATGCTGTGCATGTGTGTAATGCGTGTGTGATTTAGGGGAATGGGGTAGAACGTGCATGTCGTGTAGGTGGTTATTTTGTTGTCTATTTTATTTCCTTTTTATTTTGAATTTTGGATTTTTCTCTATTTTTAATAAAATATTAATAATTGTTTCTAGAATAATAAAAATACAAAAAATTTATAATCTAGACCAAAATAAAATATAATAAATACTAAAGTCATAAGCTTCATTAAAACATAAACAAAGAGAAAATATATTTTTTGTTTATTTTTTTTAAATGAAAACAATACTTATCCTAAAATATGATTTTATTTTTATAGTTTTCAATTTTTAAAACATAAAAGTACTAAAAGTGTATTAAACACTAAAACAATACTTAAAAGAGCTATTTATAACACTAAAATGATTTAAAATTTAAATTTGACTATAAAAAAGACATTAAGAAGGGGGATAAAACAACTTTTTGTCATTTTAATTTAAGATGTAATAGATAAGTATGATAACAATATAATTGAAAATTAATGTTTATAGATACTACCGTGTAGATAGCTATTTTGGGAATTTTGATCTTATTCCTTTTAATTAATTAATGTTTGAAAATTAATGCTAATATAATTTAAATATTAGCACGGTGAGTTTATATTTGAAGCATATATAAGCGAATTTGAGCTGATCTTATCTTTTTTTGGTTTGTTAATGCTAACACCACAGTTTTCTTTCTTATGGTTGTTTTTTATTTTTTTTAATAATATAATATAATATAAGTTAGAAAATATATTTAAAAAGTAAATTAAATTAGATAACCATCTAGGATTAAAAACTGTCATGATGGTAAAAAAACAAATAATTATTGTGAAAAAATGAAAAATATAAAATAAATATCAGAATTTATTATTGTTTTAAAAATAAGCATTAAAGGCAAATAATAACTAATTACTTCCTAACTTAACTAATTTGTCCAAAAACTAACACATGTCTTTATCCTATGCTGCCACTTGGCTTAATCTTAGGCTAGATAAAAAAGAGATAATATGTCACTCAACTTTGAATTTTTCACTCAGAAAGTCACTTAACTATGAACTTTTATCTTAGAAAGTCATTCCGTTATGATTTTTAACACAAAAGCCCCTCAACTATGTGTTTTTCTCTTAAAAAGTCACTTAACTATGAAAGTTTTACTTATAAAGTCACTCAATCTATTTAATTAATTTTTTAATTGAAATTTGCTAATATAAGTTTTTTTATTTAAAATTAAAATTTTAAAAAATAAAAAGATTGACTCAAATTAAAAATATAATACTGATTTATAGTCCCTCTTGTTATATCAGTTGATACGATGAGTAAAAGTGAGGCAAAATGGACCCAAGTCGGAGGGGAAGAAAATAGTAAAGAAAAATCTTCGTAAGATATCGTCTATGGTTATTATTCACTCATCCCCGGTTACAAAAACAATTAGATGGTTGATAGAGAAACTAATGAAATCTGTGTAGACGTTTGGATTTTTGGCCAAGTAGTGTTAATTGTTAATGAGGGATACTGTTTAATTTAGATTAAAAAATAGTTAATTGAGTAACTATAAATCAATATTATATTTTAGTTGATCAAGTTATTAAAATAGATATAACTATTATTTTCAGTGTTGTTTATCCAAACAAACAAAAATGGCGTGGCCATTGCTCTCAGTCTCAGGCTGCTACTGTCTTCGCCTCTCACAACTTCATGTTAGCGTCCAACCTATTACACGTCGTGGAATCATACAGCCATCTGTTCATCAATGTCTATTTTCTGGCAAAAGAATTAGAACAAGATTCCCGCTTTTAAATGCTCAAACCAATGGAGACTACGGCTCTGAGCAGTTAATTGAAGATCTTAGGGTTCCTCAACAATGGCTACAACCTTCCAAAGCCTTGGAGGTAACACCTCCTCTTTTCTCAATTACTCATTTAACACTTAACATATATTGGTTATATCCGTCTCTGCCCGTTTATGCTATAGCCTTTTTGGACATATCATTTGCTCAAAGTCGAAATTGTACTTGAAGATATTGGTTATAATTATATTTTAAATACCCTTTCTTGGCTAGCAACTCAAAGAGGCAAATCCAAAGTTTGAGCTTTATTGATTAGACTTCAGGATTCTACCAAATCCCAATTAATTTTATTCTTTCTACTTATTTACTCAACTTCTTTAACACATATACAAGGTCTGAGACAAAGCCACTGAATTCCGATCAACCCAATCCATATGCTTATGGATCTGCCCCTGTTAATCGACTCATGGCACCATAATTGCTCCTGAATTCTTGTTGATAAAGTTGTAGTTACTGGGTTCTGCGAGGGTGTATCAGAAAAAATACTTAGTTTTTTACTGGTACGAAGGATTTGATGGTCACTCACTTGTGGAGTTGTGGTTTGTCTGAACCTTATCGTTCCAGTTACAAACTAAGAGATTGTACTTTGTGAATTACCCATTAAAATGCAATTATATATCTTGAGGATAGAGTTTTGAAAGATCTTCACTTGCAATTTTTGTGGGGTTGATCAAGCACTTCATGCATAAAGAGAGCATTCTTACTTTAGCAAGTTGTCTTGGAATTTAAAATTCTTTGTGATTGTTTTGTGATCCTGACATTGTTGTGATCAATGGTAGTTATCTTCTATAGTTATTGTGTTAAGAGGGTCTGGCTTTTAGCAACCATATATGCCCGCGTAGTTTCTTGGTAGTCCTCTACTTCATCACTCAAATCCTGAATTGCTTGGTATATTATAGACCAAAATGTTAGGGGCCAAGTGTTATCCGAAAAACTGTAGGCTTATACTAAGGCAATATGAAATTACAGAATTATGACCTAACTCATCTTCCACAAGTTCTGTGTACTCTTCTCTGCTGTGACTATGTAAAGTGTTCCTTGAAAAATCATTTTTATGCCTTCTTAACCGTGTTTAGTATGTTCTTTCTGAACAAGTTTTATATTCTAATTACAATCACTAAAAGTGTTTCATAGAAAATAATCAATTTAGAGAGATCTCTTTAAGATATTTAGTGAGAGGCAAACTGCATGAAATGGTAGTTCGGACATTTACACTCACCAATATGTTTGGGAAACTGTTAGGTATTATATTTGTTTTACATCTGATGAAGGATAATCATTACTGAGAATGACGACATGATCTGCAAGTCAACTATAAAGGTCTTGCACTCTGTCATGAAACAATTAGTGATTGCTTTTGATGCTCGCTCAGTTAGCTTTATCCATTACACGAGGGTGAATTGTCATTTTAGATCTTTATTACATATGTGGCATTGTTGTCAGGTTTAAAAACCTACGTGCTCTGTAGGATAAGGTACATTGCAGGAATCTGTCTCTTCTAGCTCGCTGCATCTATTTCAAGTGGTGATTTTGCCGGTACAATTGTTTGAGTAGATGAGCCAAGATGAGATTTGAACAAGATATGCTTAAATCCTCTGAAGTTTGATTTTTTGTCCATGTTATCTTTAGTTTATGTCTTCAATATATATCTTAGCTGATTTTACCCTGGGAACATTTGCTAGAGGGGTAGGGATTCTTTCACATGCTATAAGAGGTCCTTAAATTGAGCTCCTTTTCTTTTCTAATAATGATCTGGCAAGTTTTATTGTCGTGGTGTTGCATACATCTTGCAAAATCTTGATATAGCTGGTTGTGATGTGATCCTTTCTACTCCCATTGAAGCAAAAGGGATATAATTCATATCCACTCCTATTGCATTGTATTCAGGATCCTTTCTTCTGCATCTGCACATGTTTTGAAATTCATAATCCTAGATATGGGTTCAACCTTTTTACGTGTTTCTCTTGCTTACCATTTTTGGCTCCCTCTACCTTATCAGTTAGAATAATAATGCAGAGATTTCTGATCTGCATAAATATGCAGAGAGTAAGGCTGAAGGTATAGAATTAGCATATTGTCCCACCCAACCCTCTCTCTTTTGTCTGTTGAAATTCATGGCTCAAGAACTTGTAGCATTTAACAGGAATCTGAATGGCTACAAAGTGCTCTTAACAAGTGGTTGGATGATGAATATTGTCCAGAGGAAACAAATATTGAGATTAGCAAAGTCGCTGCGAGTTCATTCTACAGATCATTACTGGAAAATAAAAGTGACATAGGTGAGATACTGTTAACGATGGCTGGAGATTTGGAATCCATATCCTATCAAGAAAGCTTTCATGGAGCATTCTCATCAGCAAATGCAGCAGTGAATCTCATAATCCAACGGCTTGAACAATACTAATCATTATTGACCTCAGTAAAAAGTTTGGAACTCTCAGACTTCCTTGCGCACATGCCTTAATTTTTCTTTGACTTGCATTTAGAATTATCCTTTTATAGTGTAGTAAGTACATTATGATTAAGAGAAACATGCTTACACCAATAAGGTTAGAAGGGGCTTATATTGGGGAAAAAAAGAAGTATAACTTACATAAATCACATAGTGTAAGACCTAAATTACATTCTATCTCCTCTTTTTTATTTTACAAAAATCCCTTAAAATATCAGCATTTCTAATACATAAGAATTGCCCGGATACATTACTTATGATACATTACAAAATTTATCTGCTGCGCTTAATATGGAATATTAATCTACAAATTGATTTTAATTCCCCATATTCATGCAAAACCAATTGATATCAATTCATTTCAATCTGTAACACCTTCACAAAATTCAATATTCAATTTTTCATCTTCTCCATCAATCCAAAATTGTGAAAACTCTAAACTACTCAACTAAAGTGGCTGATACAAGATGAATATATCGATTTTTTTGAGACAATCAGAAATTTGGGTAAACGAGGTGAGTTATGAATGTTACAAAAGTGATGGAACTGTTGTTGGACAAACGATTTAATTTGTGAATCTTCAAGTTCATCGAAGATTCTTTCAATCTTGATTTAAGATTGTCAAAAAATTTGAGATTCAAAATTTTTCTCCAGTTCATCGAAAATTCTTTCAATTTTGATTCAAAATTGTTGAAAATTTTGAGATTCAAAATTCTTCTCCTAGTTCATTGAAGATACTTTCAATTTTTATTCAAAATTATCAAAAAATTTGAGGCCAAGTCACACTTTCAGTGAATCATTTGCTACTTCTTTTGTGCGAAGGAATAAAAGGGAGGGTCACATTTTGGTTGCTTTTTATTGCGTTAGCAGCAATGCTGGTTCGATCCAGATGAGCTTGTACATTTTGAACCAACTTTTGGTGAAAAGTCTATGCAAACTAATGTGAAGATACATTTATTTGTGCTTTAATCAGTATTTTTTGATTTTTGAATTTGTATATGGATATATAAGTCATGATACATTACTGGTTACAACTTGATACATTACTAGTTTGACATATATGTAATGAATTTTTAGAGCTGTAAGTCAGTGTGTTATTGATATAAACACTACAAGAAAATAGACCTTTAACGAAAGGAAATTTGGTCGTTAGAAGTTCAAATCCGGTCGCTATAAGTCAATAGCGACCGGTAACAATCCGGTCATCACCGGTCGTTAAAAGTTAACGACCAAGTACAGTCCGGTCGTTAAAGAACTTTTAGCAACGGCATAAATTTGGTCGTTATACATCATTTTTAGCAATAGAAATTTCCCTTCGTTAATTTGTCATCCCGTCGTTAGAAGTTCTTACATACACCAACTAATTTGGTCGTTAAAAGAGCTTTTAGCAACCAATATTCCCTTTGTTAATTGTATGATATTTTTAACGGTCACATTCTTTTTTACTAATGCCTACTTAACTCTTTGTGACACTTGTTGTCAGAGTTAAAACAATCACGTTTTCCTTTGCTAAAGTGATATTTCAATAAATACAATAACGAAAGTAACACATCCAAAAATAAACTAAATAATTGGAATTCATATAAAACATCATTGTTAATACAATAAACTTTACATCAGATTACCAGAAGATATGCAAGTCCAAATTGTGTAACATTTGTTTTATGAATTCCTTAAAAAGAGAAATTTGAACTATATATAGCACATGTACATAAGACCCCTGTACTTCAAGTTGCTTTGCTTTCCTCACAGATAGATTCTTCAAGCTTTATATTCTTGATCTGTTAAAGGAAAAGTTGATATTAGTTTCGTAAGAATAAACCACTAAATAAGAAGATAAAACCTAAATGATATAGAGTTTTGTAGATTCAATTGATCTGAAAAATGAATATGAATATGTCAGGTCAATAAGATTACATAATATTTTACTTATGTTCAAAATCTGAGATTGGTCACAAGAAAATATTTCCCATCATTACCATATGTATAAACATGCAAATAAGTAACTGTGCTTGCTTCAATTAAAGAAAGCCAAAGTGTAATATGTATAACTAAAACATAAAAACTTGCATTTCTTGTAGCATGCCTAAGAAATCTTTTTCTTACTTGATTCACATTACAAATTAACACCTTTGTAGACACCGTGTAAATGAAACATTAGTTTTATCCACTAATAAAAATCTCTTATTCAGCAAAAAATAATAATTATACCTCTAAATTTAGTAGTCTCGCAAATAATTTTCTGTTAATAAACACTTGCGGAAAGGTAGGAGCAAAATGTCCAGAAGTTTAACTACAGTGAATGATTGAATGGAAAAGATATTTAGTATTGTCACCTCATGGTGCAGTGATTGATTGAAGTCTTTTAATTCTCCTATCCTGCTTAACAATAATTCAAAAACGATAGAAAAACTAACTATAAATCAGAATGATTCCAAGGTGCGTATACGTCACAAGTATAATAAAGAAGTAATACTACTTTTTAAATAATAAGCACATAAGTAACATAGATAGCATTAAGATCAAACAACTCACTTTTGTCTGAGTAGCTCAAGGAGCAGGCAGTAAGAAAGCTGTGGAGTGGCTCCAACAAAAATGTGTGACTAACTTCGACTTTGAGGTTTTTGGTTACAATACCTATGCTCTCTGAAACACCACAATGAGTTAACAGTTTCCCACATTCATCCCCAAAATTCCAATAATATACATATCTAAGTGCATGTAACCATCAGTTTGTGCATACACTTACAAAATATAGCTGCTAATAACATCTAACATAATTGTAGCACCACTTTCAATTCATTCTTCTTGCTGTAGGGCCACCACTAAAAATGTTAAAACTACTTTTTTTAATTATTATTTTATGGAACAAATAGATGATAACGCACATAACGGATTCATTAAAAGGTTAAGAGCCTTGATAGTAACTCAGCATGTATAAGACATAAGGTCCTATTAAGAATAAGGTTCTGTCTCAGGATTATTGTAATGGTTTGGATAGCTTTTTGAATGTCCCTGCAGTCCCACAAAAGATCAACTCAGGTAATTGGCAGTGTTAAGTAGTTTAAGGTGGAATTCATTGAGACAAATGTATCCAATATAAGGTTTGTTTTCACAATGAGAAGAAAAACTTTCAATTACATCTTCAAGGTATTCTTCAAATCCGATTGCCTAGCACATTCAATGTACTTTTGAAGGACTAATATTTCATTAGAGGAAAAAATATATAAAAGTTTTTCATTGCACTCTTGACACCTAAATTGCAGAGTCTATCAACATGCTTGAAACAGACTAAAGAAAGAAGAAATCATTAGCTTGCCACGACTAAAAGAACCAAAGCCTGATGATAATGCCAGGGAGAAACTATTAAGACAATTATAATTTTTTCTAAAGTACGTGGGATTAAAATGTATCTTTGTATGCTTTAAGCGTTTAAATTGCTCTTGAGTTTCTAATCAATAGATATTGAGAATAGGAACCATGATTGAAGAGTTTCCCTTAGTTACCGTTGTGGATGTAATAACATGAAAAGTTGTTGACTCTACAAGGAAACCTCCGCCAATAGATACAATAGACCTTCTGAGTTGTAGATGTAAGAGTATCTGGGTATATAAGATACTGAAGTAAAGTGACCTTTACTAGGGTGACTCCACCAACTGTACTGTGAATTTGTGGTAGGAAATCTTGATGTCTTAATAGATACAAAATTCGACAGAGTGCACTAAAATCGACACTTGTTTCAAGTTCATTTTTCTTTATTGGAAAAGTTGCAACAGATCACTCACTTGCATGCCGTTGAAGACGAACACGTCTTTTGTATAATCGAATTCTAAAAAAAACAAGTGATACAATGAGAATTCCAAAAGCCACACCAATACAGCTTTCAATAATAACTAAATCAGCTTTTATAAACCATTTTTCAATCTTTTTCCAATAGCAAGAAAGTTGACCATGTTGTAAGACTAAGATCGAGCTTATCTGTCATAACAAAGATAAATATCCATTCAAAATTGGATATTGTACCTTCTCCATTGAATACCCAAATTAAATATTAAAGTAAGAAATACATCTAACTTCGCAGAACATATGGTTCTTGAAGATATTTTTCATACTGGCGTAAGAAAGAAATATTACATGTTGTCAACTAAATGTGGAAAGTAGAGAGCAAGAAGCATAAAGTGGTGATCTCATGAAACCAAATCTCTTTATTGGCCAAAGGAAGAAGACATGACAAAGTAAAAAGTGCATGAGGAAATTGAGGATCCTAGAGAACCATTGAACAATTCAATAGATGGAACTAAACCTTATTGCTACTGATATGTCAGTTAACTATGAAACTCTGATAACACAGCTCCAAGAAGTCAAAATAAACTAGAAGCTCAAAACAGAGAAGCCGCTTTCCATTAGCAATTACATTTCCACAAGCATTTTTAAAATTGCGGACAGAATAAATCGAGTTAAAAGACTTGAAATAAAGATGAGTTTCACAAGAAACATACGACAATTGATGATTGAAGATGTCTTGGACCATCAGAAGTCACGACAGATCTGGAAGGCATCAATTTAGCCGTTGAATCTGCAGGAACATCCCACCAAAGTCAGAGTGTCACATTGAGATCTATAAGAAGAAAAAAGAAGCACATCACGGGTCGGACTCAACATAAATACAAATAAAAGAGGATGCAGTCTTGTATAGTAACTCAAACGCTACATCAAAAGAAAAAAAATTGCAGGTATAAAGAACTCATGTTGTTCCAACTTCCAACAATCATCTCAAATTTCAAAATAAAAGTATGAATATACAAATGTCTACAGAGAATACTAAATAACTCTCCTAGCAGCTAATAAGTTGCATAAGAAATGTTGAAAGCACTATAACTTTGAATATCAATTTCAACTCCACCGACACACCCCCAATCATACAATTTGCAGTGTAACCTGTTCATCTTTTAGTAGTTGCTTCAAACAATTCACATGCATTTGATGCATTATTTAATGGTGCATTAACAATAGACGCACACCAAAAATCACCTTGCCTAGTGTTAATCCAATTGTCCATGGAACTACAAAAAGGAATAATTCATAGTATGACATCAGATTCCAAATGGGAATATGTGCACGTCCCTACAAACAACAAACATAAGTTCAAAGTTTGTTTTAATTGTCCAAAGTGATACCAATTTGCACAGAGAGTACTTGTCCAATATGAAACTCTGCACCTGAACGTTTAATTAGTACTGTTACAACACCATCCTAAAGAGATTATCTGTCTCCAATAATAGTTTGTTGCATAGGTCGCATCGTAATCAAACAAGCACCAGGGTCAAATACAATATATGAAAAAATAAGCCTTTCTTTATGAGCTAGGCCAAACACAGAAAATAAAAGTTTAACAATCTGAATGTATGGTGGCTGCTTTGAGGAACTTACAAAAATTGTCTGGAGTACTTCCTGTATTTTCTCCTCACTAGCACACCTCTCAGATTAGACGACAAGATACTAGGAAGATTACACTCCTGCCCAGTATCAACCCAATTGCATTTATGTTGGCTAAAATCAAGGTAAGGTGACACTCTAGTTTGTTAACCCCCACACTCGAGCCCATTTCTAAAATTACTAACACAATGACAGCCATAATCAGGACACTTGAACTAAAATAGTTCTTACTTGAAAGCTCTCTGAAGAGGTTAACTCAGAATTGGTGAGAAATCAAAGTAAAAGTCGTAAGTTTGTCTTCTAAGGAGATTAGTTTGGATGGACATTATCTAAAAAAGAAAAAGGAAGAAATAACAAATGTGATCTAACGTAATTTTATCCTAGCGAATAATAATATTAGATTGAAAGGATCATTTTAAAGCAAATCAGAAAGAAAACAATAATGAAATAGCATAATTACCTAGGTAAATTCACAAGTGCATTCAAGGAGTAGGCAGTAGAATAATGATGAATGCTAGCCATTACTGTATATACATCTTTCTTGTTCTCTTTTAAGAAAATATTCCTCACTAGGCAAAACCAAAGAAAAAAAAAATCTTGTTATAAGCAATAATGCCAACATCCAAAGAACTGATTCAAATAATTAGGACCTTTCACAAATCATTTAAAATAGACATATATATTAAACTAAATACATGTTGAACTTGTGTGATACCTATTGTGTTCAATAAGGAATCTAGCGCTCCAGCAGTGTCCTAAAAATTGTTATTTTGTTTTTATAAAAGATGAACTGGAAATTTCAACACTGTTGAACCAATTGTACAAAAGAAATCTTGGCACAAAAAAAGACAAACAAACTCAAGAATAAAAATAACACTGATTCATAAAACAACAACCAAAAATCCTCTCTGCATTATGATCCTGTGACTTCAAGCACACAAAAAAAACACCAACCTAAAAAATACCAAACCTAATTTATATCCATCATCTACAAACTAGTAAAGAAAGAATAAGAATTATCAAACCTTCTGTTCTTTTCTACCAACGATAATGAACAAATCAATATGAAACTTCTAACATCAAATTTGTTAAAGGGGTATTAACCAAAACAAAAACCATGAAAAGTATGCCTCTATAAATTGGATAACAGAGAAATCAGTTAAATAATTCTACAATCAATTTCCGAAAATGGATAAAGTGTCGTTCTCAGAATTCATCAGCTTAACAAGATTATCTAATAATTACCATTATCCAATTCCTTTTATTCTCAATCAAAGATGCCAAGACACATTTTCTCAGTTTCAGTAAATACAAGCAGATATGAAAACAATAAAAAAGAACCCTAGATTCAAACTTAGAGAGTAAATCCGTAATTAGGAAAAATCCAATGCTTCACAACTCTAATTAATAATTGTAATTGCAAAAACTTACCGATGAGAAGAAAACTCAAAAACTCCATGATTTCTTCTATTCTTTATTTTGCAATAGAATCCGCAATCCAAGCACTTCATAAGCAAACATTGCAATCTCCACATATGTAACTCATGCTTGGTGGGTTGAGAATCCATCGTCAATCAAGATATCAAAAAATTAAATCGCTGGCTCGAAATCGTCAAACTGAAAGCGTTGGGGGCAGAACCCTATCTTTTGGGATGAAAAAATGTCTGAGGTTTTTTTAAAGAATATGCAGAGTGGGTTTGGAAAAATAGAGGAAAAGGGTAGTGTCTTATCTTTTATTCAAGTACTAAATATTATCCGTGCGTTAATATTGAATAAAAAAATTAGTTTTAGCGACTGGAAATATTTTGGGTTTTTATAAGTATATGTATAACGACCGGATTAATCTCCTTTCGTTAGGAAGTGGTCGCTAAAAATCAAATTTCTTGTAGTGAAAGTATCAGATATATGTGAATTTTTTTAATGTATCAGTATGGAAGAATGAATAGTTATGACTAATAGGTATTAAATGTATCATGTTGTTGTTGTTGTATCTCTGATACATTTAATAAAACATTTTCTTCTTTGGTAGTAACACCTGATACATGATAAATAATACATTTGGTAGAATTTTGGTATCAAGTATTAATACTAATTAAGGTTATGTATCAACACTAATATTTGAACACGATACATTGTGCATGATAAAAATGTAATGTATCATAATGTTGAACCAAAGGCATTATACATTAGTTTAAGAAACAAAATCAACTAGATACATTAAAAATTTGAACTCATATGTTTCAGAAAGGATGAACAACAAAAAGATCAAAAAAAAAGTCAACAATTTGATCTAATGAAAGCAAAAAAAATGACGAAGAAATCCTCCTACACTTTCTCCTTCATCCATACGTATCAGCAATTTTTTAAGATGAAAAAACTAAAAAAAATAATTAAAAAAAAACTTAAGTGATGGAAAGAGATCTACCTCTTGAATAATTTGAAATGATTAATTGGAAAGAGAACAGATTTGAAATTCAAAAATGGATTAATGGAGGTAACCGTGGAGAGATTTGTAGCGCAAAAAAAGGAAGGAAAATCTTGGGTATGAGTTTTAAATTGATGTATCCGGAAAAGGGGATGATGGGAGTAAAAGAAGGAATTTTTGATATTTTTTAAAATGGTAGGGAAAATAAGAAAATATGGTAAAAAGTGGTGTGTAGTTAGTTAATTTTTCCAAAAAAGCAGGTTATAAAAGGCCTATGGCTGAACAACTTGAGTTTTAGAATGTAAAGTATAAAACAATGGTGTATGTTAAGATGTGTGTTAGTCATCTAAAAACAACTTTTATGAGTATCATCTTGAAAACAAGTTTTTCCATTAGTGAACCGCTGATTGAAAAAAGTTGTTTTCTCCTTTGTTGGGTAGGTTTTATGATAAGAAGGTTTGAAAATGATTGAAATAGTCTGTCTCTTCAAAACTTTATTAAGTACAAGTATAAATATTCAAAAACTTAAAGCATCTAAACTATCTGAGAGAAATTCAAATTTAAACAAAGTAGACTCAATCTGCAGCTAAATAACTTAAGTAGTGTTGTAGCAAATGAAGAGCAATATTCAACAACTTTTCTATGAAATGGGGACCACTTGAGCAGTTGTCACTGTGGATATTTTATAAAAGAGATAGGCTTTAATAAGGAGTATGATGCATCTTTTACTTTGATCGAAAAAGAAAAAAAATGGTCGGAAAAATATCGGTATCTACTTGGGGCTGAGTAGTATTTATTACCTTGGACTGATAATTAATTTTCTGGTGTATGTTTTGAGGTAGCCATAAATTTTTTGCCTTTTTTATGGCCATGGACAGCGGGACAGGCCAATGAATATATTAGTCTGTTTATTAGTTGTAATCACTAGGTTGGTCTACTAAAATTTGTGAATGTAGTAGAGTACTTCATACTATAGTGCACATTAAAATACATGTGTTTTTCTTTAAAAAATTGAGATTCCAATTTAAATGTTTCCTGTATTTGACGCTTAGATGTTACTAGAAACTACCCCTCTTGCTGCTATAATTAATTGGGAGGGAGGTATAACTAGCATGTCTACAATAATGAATAAGAGAAATTTGTTTGATTTGGCCAACTGCATTGAAATTAAGATTCACTCAGGAATAACGCGTAGATCATAGACACGTGGACGAAGTAGTAGTGGATGTCTGTCTACATGTCTAACCAATAAAATAATTGATGAAAGGTGTGCCTACATACAAATAATTTATTTGGTACCAGGAGAGAATCAAATTATAATTATAATAAACATACGTCATACGAAACTCCCGTGACCTTTCACTTGAATCATTAAACTCTATGTAACGGCATTCATTATGATTATAATAAAGGAGCCCTAGCTCTCAAAATATTTAATTCATCATCTTTAGATTTTCGAATACAAAATTATATATATTAATGAATCCAAACAGAATAATACTCATATTTTTGCAATTAACTTAGAATTGACAAGTAGTCATAATTATTGTCATATGCATATCAAATTACTAATATATGTGTTACGTTCAACGGCCAAACACAGTATAGTACATTCAATGAAATTAGTTAGAAAAAATAGGGATGATTTGTGGAGAAATTAAAGATGGATGACATATGATATATATAAAATAGAAAAATAATGTTGCATGTGTGTGAGGGGGTAGGACATTAAGAAGGAAGGTACATTAATTTTTGTTTCATGGTAGCTTTGCGCGCAGCGCGTTGTCAAGTTCTTTTAATATATATATATAGTAATAGTAGGTAGAATGAACAAAAACGTAACATATTGTTGTGATTATCAGAGCAATTTTTCAACTTAGGGATCATATGAATTGTGATCACGAGTCTGGAGGATCGGACCAAAAAGAATGACCTCATTTTTTTATTAATCTATTTTAAAAAGAAGGATTTCTTTCCTTTTTTGCCAACATTTTAATTTCAACTTTCAACATTACATGTTTAAGGTCATACGATTAAAGGATATTTTACATAATTTTAATTTAGGATTACAAAATTGAAATGCCTTATTTATTTTCTTTAACTTTATGTCAAGTCAAACTTAAACATTCTTTTTTAAGCGGATGGAGTATATACTTGCTAGTATTTTTCTCCTATATATTGTGGCTTGTGGCTCGTGGAGGAGGTAGGTAGGAGGCGGCTTCATCCTACCTAACTCTCTTTACCCTTTTCAATATATACACTTTGACTCCTTTTGAAAGGTAGGACTCTATTAACCACAAAAACAAATCACATCATTCCTTCACAAATACTATAGTAAATTGTTGTCAAAGAATATTCAAGAATTTACTAATTCAAATCTCTTCAATAATTCTGATATCATGACAATAAACTATAATTAATATTCGTCTTTCAATCATAAATACCCTTTTTCCTCCCTCCCTTCGAATATATGTCTTTTTCCTTTTTATTTTTCATATGCCATAAACTTGGCATCTCTTTTTCCAACAAATTAAAGAAAACACATGACAACTCACTTGCTCAATTATTATACTAGCCTTTTTACATTTTTAGAAATATTACTATTTCCGTTTTTAATAGCATATATACCACTCATTCAATTAAAGCAACAAATAATTGTGATAGTAAAAATAATGAATCATCTTATATATTTTGAAGAATAGTCAAAATAAAATGAACAGATAAATACAAATTAAAGCGTGAAAGATGTTTGCCTACTTCATAACTTTTATTGCTTGATGTGACGTGATTTGGATTCATAGATATGGGAAGAATTGTTAACCAACACCCATTCGAGCAACTTTATACTTAAATGAATGACCACGAAGACAACAACAATGTCAGTTGTCACTCTAATAAATAATGTCGGCAATTTTATTGATCAATCATGTTATTTAGTTTAAACTTGTTTCAGTATAAAATATAAATATACTATATTTTCTACTGAGCATAAGGCGGAATATAGCTCTTTTTTGGTAAGTGTGCGGGGTCCAAGAAATTTCATTTCAACACTTAAACATATACCAATGTAATTAATACATGTCAGGAAGTGTATTTAGTTTGATGTATTAAAAATGACATTTCTAAAAAGATATATATTTTTATTTATAAAAACACCCTGGTGGAAAGAAGCTAGAAAAGGTTTTGTGGGGTAAATAACATGTATTAATTATATATATTTTTACTAATAGTATGATGAAAATAACTGGATTTGTTGGGTGTATTTATATTTATATATGAGGGAGTGAGAAGTAGAGATGCATTGTCTTCTTCCCCTATAGGCTATAATAAGAGAGACGATATATCTCCTTTAATTTGAGGGGAACATTATATTATGGGTTTGAAGCATGAGCTGGTGGTGTACACAACACTAGAATGTGAAAGCTGTGAGGAAATGGCAGCTTGTATGCAGAAAGCTAAAGAAGAAGGAGCAGATCTCGTGGAGCTTTGCATTGACTCCTTGACTTTCTCTCACATTTCACAAGTTGAATTACTCCTCAAACAAAGAACTTTACCATCCATCGTTTCTTTCAGGTACATTTCAGTTGAGGATTATTATATTTTTGCATCTCCACCTCTAGTGTTCCAGAAATGGTGCTAAGAGGTGTGAGGAGGAGAGTGTTTGGGCAATCTCCAACTTTCCTCTCTCTCTCTCTTTCTTGTTTTCTTGCTTGTAACGTTATACTACTAGTATATTATCACTTTGTAATTTAAAATTATAGACGCCACTGAGGTGGGTAGGTAAACCATACACTGCTCCTGAGTCGTGACTACCAACCAAGATTTTATCACCAAAAATCAAATCAGAAAACGAAAGTTAACAACATAATCTACGTGTTTTCTTATATTACTAATTCCATCTCCATCTTGCTTTAAAGCCTAGATAATACTGTATCACGACCAATTGAAACTAGCTTTAACTAAATATTTATAAAAATTGATAATACTGTATACACTGCTGATTGAGATCAAATTTTGGAATTATTCATTTTACCATACTCTCTTCACAAATAATTTTCTACCTTTAGTTTTGAATTTCTAAATAATATTTATTTTTTACTATAGTTCTCAGACTCATCAGCTCTACTATAGTAAGATTGTAGAAAAAGTATGTTGCTGATTGGGAATTTGGGGTTTGTTATATGTCAGGCCAAAATCTCCGATAAATTCTGGCAGAGAAGAGTGGAAGAAAACATGTATGCAAGTTCTCAAATTAGCTGTTGAATTGGACGTCGAGTTCGTCCAAGTCGACACTGAGGTGTCAGTCCAATACACTTCTCTCCATATTTAAGTATTAAAATACAAGTTCCCTTTTTTATATTCTTAGCAATTGTTATTTTTTTTTAGGTTGTTTGCGATGATGAAGTCGTTGCTGAATTGATGAGCAGGCGCTCAAATAGCAAGATAATTGCTTCTAGTTATGTGAATGGTGGAAACCCTACTAAAGAGAGACTTTGTAATTTGATCATAAACCTGCAGTCCACAGGAGCAGATATCATCAAACTTGTCATTGATGTAGCTTATATTACAGATGTTGCACCACTTTTCCATATGCTTACACATTCTCAGGTATCAACTGAATTCGTTGCACTTTTCCAATTATGGGGTCTGGACTTGGTATTTGTTGAAATTTTAGAATTTTTTCACACACACATATATATTTGTGCTTCCCGTGAAAAATATTGGGTCTACATTGCATCTGCCTTTGATTGTGGGCACTTTAAGCGCCTAATTACAAGGTCTCTATGCAGGTGCCTCTAATTGCTAGGGCAGCAGGGGATAGAGGTCTTATAAGCCAACTATTGGGTCCAAAATACGGTGCTTTCTTTGTTTGTGGATCTTTGGGAGGAAAATCCACCCCTGGCTTGCCACCTTTGACCAGCATTAAAGAGGTTTATAAACTGGAATATGTCAACCCAGATACTAGAGTTTTTGGTGTAATCTCAAATCCTGTTGGCCATAGCAAGGGCCCCCTTCTGCACAACCCTGCCTTTAGGCATACAGGATACAATGGAATATATGTGCCACTACTAGTTGACAATGTCAAGGAGTTTTTTCGGGTTTTCTCATGCAATGACTATGCTGGTTTCAGGTATGCTCCTTCTGCACAAGCAAAAGTAGTTTGGTTAAGGTTCCTTTAGTTTCTTTGCCACGTACTGATGATAAGTGTCGGATTCCTGCTCATCAAGAAATAAATGTATGCCTCATTCTGATAATTTCAATGCCTGTTGCAACTGCATCCTTTATGAAGATTAAGTTACGCTTAAATTTAGTATTTTGTAAGAATGAGGTATTAACAAACTCTACTGCTTAAAAAGGTATCAGTGTATTTGTTACATATGTTTCTTCTAAAATTTGCTTCATGTAGAAAAGTATCTAATACATAATCTTCTTCCTTTTGATGGAACGTGTAGTGTTGGTATCCCACATAAGGAAGCAGCAGTACGGTGCTGTGATGAAGTTGATCCACTTGCTAAGGTCTGATTAGCTCCATAACCGTACCATGTTTGCTTCTGCCTTAAATTCTTCTTCTAATGAGTGCATGAGTGTCAAACTATGCTCTTTAATATGCTTTTTATATTTTGCTTATTCTGCCTTTTTGCTTTTCCTGTTTAAAATATCAAGATGTTCAATTTTCATTCCAAAAAAAAAACACTGAGCAACTCAATATGATTTATAATACACGGTATGCTAAACCAAGCAAATCTGGGATTTGCAGTGTGTTGTGTAACTTGCCTTTGATTTTTGGGAGTTGAAGAACCAGAAAATGCACAATCTTTTTAGAATGTCTTTCCTGAAGCTAGTTCAGCGTCAATAGTGCTTATATAATAAATACTCATAACTCATAAGCACAATTCTGTTTATATATGTGTACAGAGGCCGCCTGCATAGACACATAGGAAACGAAAGCTTACCTTTTGTATGTGCTTGAATCACCCTAGAATATTAGGCACAATATTATCAGTTTTATTTTCCAAAAATTGGCTAATGAATAACTTAAGTGTTAGTCCACCACGGTTCAATGTTGAAGGAAGCCTAAGTAGAGATATTACCCTGGTGAGGTAATAGGTCTAGCAACATCAACTTATGAAAGAAAAAAAAAAAGAAAAAAGTTGGGTGTCTCATCTATTCTCAATATGAATATTCTTTCTTATGTGATTGCAGTTCACATGGCCTAGAATGCTATTGCCCTTGCATGGAAACAAAATTTGTTATATAGATTAGCTCTGTCTTGAAAGTTCGGATTACATTTCTATACAATAGTTTTTATTGTTTAGTCATTCCAGAACATTTTGTGGCTAAATTATATTACAGTGTTTGTTGTCTTATTTTTAAACTTTCTAACTGTATCATGCTTCGGAATCAGTCTATAGGAGCTGTAAACACAATTATAAGGAGGCCTTCTGACGGCAAGCTCATTGGTTATAATACAGATTGTGAGGCTTGTGTGACGGCAATTGAAGATGCACTTAGAGGTACTGATTGTTCTTCGTTTGGAAGTTAAGAGTTTTATAATACTCTTACTAGAAAGGTACAAGTGAAGATCTTAATCAATATAGTTTAGTGGTGTATTATGTACTTCTTTTCAAGGCAAATTTTTTCCAAAATTCAGATAATGACATATTTTTATCTTTTACTTAAGACAATGCTGATTGTTAAATGGGTCTTATCTCTCCTTTCCATTCCCCTACCCACCTGATAAAGCAGAATTTACTGTGTCTGCAGGAGAAGGAGGAGATAATCTTGTAGAGCCCATTTGGATTGACTTAAAATAAGTTACTTTTAAAAAATTATTTTAAAAATAAGTAGTTATGTGTTTATTGATGTGTTTGGCAAAAAAGTATTGAAAGTCACTTTTTTTTTAATCAAAATGTCTGAAATACCCTTAAAGTTGTCAACATTATAAAAGAATTAAGGGTAAAGAAGTAATATACTTGGTCAAAGTAGAATGATTTATAAGTTTAAAAAAATAAGTAGGGGGCACCCTACTTTTAACTTTTAACTTATTTTAAGTTACTTTTGACTTATTTTAAGTGATTCTTATAATTGTCAAACACTCTAATAAGTCAAAAACTGATTTAAAAGTTAGTTTGACCAACTTAAAATCTCATTCAAACACCCACTTCGTTAGGCTTCAATTGGATTACATATTTGATAGAAAAATACCACTGTCATTGTTTTCAATATTTTAGCTCCCCTTGGGTATGTACCCTCCCATAAGAAAAGGTAGAAAACTTCTTCGGGAAACATTTCAAGAACTTTTGAATCCAATTACATGAGGAGTTCCAAATTTTGTGTGTAAACAGAGCGACAAAAGAACAATGGCCATGCATCAAATGTTTCTCCAATTGCTGGAAAATTGTTCGTGTTAGTTGGGGCAGGTGGTGCAGGGCGAGCTATTGCTTTTGGTGCCAAAAGCAGAGGGGCAAGGGTTGTAATATTCAACCGCAAATATGGTAATACCTCTTATCTCCCTAAGGATTATGGATATGTGATCTTTTACTCTTTATTCATTATATTTCTCCTTCCATTTATTGCAATTTTGTCTTTGAAAAGAGAGAGCAAAAGCTCTGGCTGCAGCAGTATCCTGTGAAGCTTTGCCATATGAACATCTGAACGATTTTTGCCCTGAGAAGGGAATGATTCTTGCAAATGCTTCTGCTGTGGGCATGCAGCCAAACTCTGATCAAACTCCTATCTCCAAGGTTGTCTTTCTTGCAGAGTTTTTAACAAAAGTAACCTGTTCTCTGTTTGCATGAGAAAATGCAAACATTCTGAACTTTTCCGCAATTTTGCTGTTGTTTCAGGAGGCCTTGAGATCATACGAACTAGTATTTGATGCAGTTTACACACCTAGAAATACACGGTTATTGCAGGAGGCTACAGAGGTTGGAGCTACAGTGGTGAGTGGGGTTGAGATGTTTGTCAGGCAGGCACTTGGGCAGTTTAAATTGTTCACCAATGGATTAGGTAGCTATTCTCTCCTCCCTATAATTTATTACATAAAAATTTTAAGAACCTTCTGTCCGTTATTTCTTTTTTTGTACTGCTTTGGACTCTTTTTTTCCTTGAGCTGAGGCTCTATTGGAAACAGTCTCTCTACCTCTAAGGTAGGGGTAAGGTTTGCGTACCCTCTACCCTCTTATATGCAAAATCTACCTATGCTTAACTTGGGTAAAACTTAACTCTTGGAAATGAGGAACTATGAAGCAGCAGCAAAACCTACTGTCTTAAAGCATCGTGTTCTTAGAAAGCAATGGTTTCATTTGTGTAACTCTTTCTACTTGTGTTTTTTTGCAGCACCAGTAGATTTTATGCGGAGGATTGTATATGAGCAATTTTGATTCTTTTAGAAGAAAGATATAGTTTGTTTTTCTTTTTGAAATCAGGCAGTGCTAAAATCAGGATCATATTTGCCAACTCAATAGAAGAGGTTTTTGAAACTATTCTTATTCATATCGATGCTCCCTCAGCTTTCAAATGTCAAATTGATTTACATGGGAAGGAAGGATATATCAAATACCGTAAAAGTAGTTTTCTTTTTCTTCCTGAAGATCAGCTAGTATGTTAGATTACAATTTACATAATGTAAATAAATTTTTATTGTAATAATAGGAAGGTAATGTCAGGAAACTTGTCTTTATCCTAGAAAGGTGGTTTATAAGCAGTAACAAAGTTTGCCTAGCCTGGAACAGTTGTGTATTCTTTCAAGATACTTGTAGTCTGGCACCAGTGTTAGATCATGAAAATAAGATATACAAATGCACCACTATTTGATTACAACAAAATTGGACGATTAGCCTCTAATTGGAACAAGATAGAGACAGTTCCCTTTCCCCTTGATAGTATAATATCAATCAATTATGCTTCAATCCTACTTTCGAGTCCTTTTTGTGCAATCCGATTTTATGCATTTGAAAAACAATTCTAGAAAGAATGAAATTCCATGTTAAATTTCTGTGGAACGTTCTTGTACTTGATGGGAAAAGTTTAAAATTTTAAACGAGGTGAAACCACCATCTACTACCAGATTTTGGCCACTAATATACTTGGCATCTTCACTAGCCAAGAAAAGAGGAGTGTTGGTTACATCAATGGGTTCACAATATGCTCCTTTGAGCTCACTGGCATTTTAGCAAGGTCCTGAGGTTCCACTCCAGGGATATAGCCTTTCATCTCCCCTTCATATCACGCATGATAATTTGGTAGTTGAATAAGCAGTGTTGCACTTCTGGTGCACTTTTACTTGTCTTAGCAAGTTATTTGCTTTATATTATATTGGATTATTTTGACCTGCATTGTTGTACATTATGTCGAGCTGGCCATGTTTGGAAACGGCAAAATCCAGTAGCAGGGCAGAGAGGTGGCGTTTTGTCCGAGCTGATTTGCCGTTTCTTGGCCGAGCTGGGTTTGTATATCAGCGACTATCACCTTTGATGAATTTGGCAGCGGTTTCTTTTCCACTGCTTCCTTCCCTTGTAGTTTCCTGGATTTTGGAGTATGATCTGAATCTTGTTTAAGTAAATGAAATTAGTACCTACTCACCTTTCTAAGTGGGTAGAAAACTTGTTGCTGAAGAATTGGCAATGATGATCCTGTAGGCTGTAGTGGAGTACAGAAAAAGAATACTAATGGGAAATGAAAACAAAAACTAGTATACAGCATAGAGCATCCAGCTAATCAAAATTATTACACTAGCTAATATTTTATTTTGCAGCATAAATCTTTATTACAGTAAATTCTGCGTTCATCCTACTTACAAGTAATATTCAGATTTTCAAATTCCTTCCCTTTCCATCTAGATATATATAATTTAGTGGGAATTTTAAGTTTATTATTTGTATTCAACACACATACATGTCATACGCTAATTAAAGCCACTAAGTTCAGATGAACCCATTAGAATAATTAAGTTGTTGACTACCGACCCTCTCATGACATGTCTAATTAGGGAGTATATACTAGTGTCAAGTCATTGCACATTATAATACACCCTCAAAATAAGTTAGGTCAACAAACATTTAGTGCAAACACAAGTGGCAACAATGGCAGATCGGGTATAGTCCTTTGAGTAATTAGTATCTTTATTTACAAAGACTAAGGTCGATGAGGGCGTTTGGTCTAGTGGTATGATTCTCGCTTTGGGTGCGAGAGGTCCTGAGTTCGATTCTCGGAACGCCCCGAGACTCAAGTGTGGGGCTTAGTTCTATAAGATTACATTTCAAAATTTTACTTTTTCACTAATCATTAGTTTTCATGTTTTTATCATATGCCTCAAAATTATCATATTTTATTTGGCTATTTGAAAGTAATTTTATTTCTATTCATGATGGAGTATGTTTTTATTAGTTAGTTTTATTGATTATTTTCTTTTAAGGGGGGTAAATTGTATAGTATGATAATAATAATATATTTTTAGAAATAATGATTCTTTTATTATTAGAAAGTTAAGATGTATAATTATGTTAGAAGTTTTATTTTCTATGAGTTTCCTTAATCATGTTTGTAATTATTTCAAACTATTGATGTATTGTAAATTAAAAATTAAACACCATTTTGTTTTTAAAGTATTTATAGTAAAATTGAGATGATCGAAATGGATTATAGGGGTATAGGGCGGGTGATTTTCCGGTGGACATGAAATGATAATTATGAAACTGATGAAGGTGAAGGTGTGAGAGCGATCGTTTGAATCAAATGAATAATTTTTGTGAATATTGTGGGAGAGACAACTGACAAGCTCTTCAAAATGGTATTTCATACGGTTAAAGTTTGAAGTCATACAAAGTGGATAAGTTTTAACTTTACGTATAAATGTATTAGTGACAAAGATATTATATGTTACCCAATTATTACAGTTTAATCTAGTTTTGTAGTGGTATAATATAATAAGTCAATGGTAGGAAGCAAGTTGATCCACACTACATTAACATTAATTAATCGTCCTCAACTGTCACAGAAGCCAAATACTGGCATTCTTGTAATATGCTTGCCAAACCAAGGTTCGTTTTTTGCTTTCCTAAAAACAGGACTTGACGAAAATGGAACAACAATAATTTCAGTAGTTCGTGGCATTATTGGCGAGCGTTAAGCTGTTCGTAGGTCAAGTGCCGAAGCTAATGAAGGAAGAAGAGCTTGTGGAGATGTTCAAAGAGTTGGCAGTTATTGACCAAGTCAACATCATCAAAGACAAGACTACTCGAGCTTCGATTACATCACAATGTGCCATTAAACGATTATTTTTTAAGCAACCTCTCTACCCAACAATTGGTCTGTATACATCTTACCCTCCCCAGACCCCATGTGGGTATGTTATTGTTGAAGGTCCTTTCACGTACCTATTTATAAAAAAAGTACGATAAATTTCTTGTCTAGAGTAATTTGGTTTCTTAAAAATGTCATGGTTGCCTGAGTCAATTGGCAGTTGATCTTTGTCAGAGCATAATGACCCTTAACACATACAAGTGGTGAAAGCAGCTAATCTAAAGGTGTTGCTATTATGGATTGGCCCAAAATTTAATCATACTTGATAATTTTATACAGATGGTTCCACACTGGTCTAATGAGCTATATTTATGCTTTAGTTTTGCACATTTATTTCCAGGCCGCACGTCCAGAGTTTCACATAGTGTATTGAAGTGATAGGGTATTTGATGTTGGTACACTGGGGAAATTAATGCATCTAAGTATCACTTTGCTCTCTAACTCTTATCACAAAAAAAAAAAAAAAAAAAAAAAGAAGGAGAAGAGGATGGATGTAAGAGCACATCTATTCTGAATATTAAGTTTATTTGTGATTTTCTGCTCTTATATTGGCATGATATGCTTGTCTTATGATAATAAAGGTGTCCTCTTCTCTGTGTCCAATTCAGGCTTCTAGTCCGTTGCAAGTGAAGTATGCTGATGGCAAGTTGGAAAGGCTAGGTGTACGATAATTTAAATTCTTGTCTTATGATATTTGTTTTTACCTGGTTATTTGATTCCCATGATTCTAGTTTCCCATTGTTTACTTTTCCTTACTTTCCCCTCTTTTTGACCTTGTAATCTGTTGTTGCAATACTTGTCCACGAAGAAAAAGTTGTCTTTGCTGTATATCATAGTTTTGTTTATGTGATGCTGCGCATAGTTGGTAACTTTTTCTCTCCTTCTCTTTCTTTTTGTCCTTTCTCTTAACCTGAAATTCAGAGCACAAGCTTTTTGTGGGTATGTTGCCAAAGAATGTCTCTGACCCCGAAGTCTCCTCATTATTCTCTGAATATGGGACCATTACAGGTTTGCAAATTCTCAGAGGTTCTCAGCAAACTAGTAGAGGTACAGCCAACATTGTCTAAAAATCCTTCACTTAAGCTTTTCGTGAGGACAAAATCAATTCATCACAAAAATTTGTTTTTCTTTCTGTTAGGATTTGCTTTTCTGAAGTATGAGAAGAAAGAACAAGCAGTTGCAGCAGTAAAGGCCCTTAATGGAAAGCATACCATGGAGGTTTGTTTCTATCTGCATGTTAGCCTGTTAGGTCACTCCTGTGAAACCTTTGAAATTTGAGTTGTGGGTATTTGAGATTTGCATTGTGTGTAACTTTTGTTTAGTGATTAATCTGGTTATTATCCTTTCTCTGGAGCTGTAGTAATGGTCAAATATTCAAATTTTTTATGGTAAGTTCAAATATTTTAAATATTGAGTTACCTTCGGTCCGTTGCATTAGTTAGGTAATCAAAACTCCTTATAGGAGTAACTATATTCTCTTCATCATGGAAGTGCCAGTAACTATATTTCCCTCATCATGGAAGAGCCGGTTTTGGCTTTTGATTGGGATCAATTAGTGGGGTGGCTTCTTATAAGTTGCCTCTTTGTAGCAAGGCCAACAGATTAACCTAAATGCTACCACTTTGTGTTCAGAGGATTCCAAAGACAATATCTGCTGATTTCTTTTCTAGGACATTTCAACATGGCACTGCATTCAGGCATTTTTGACATTTTTATCATCTTCCTTGAAGACCTTGGACTGAATAGATGGATGTTAGTTTACTGGAAATTTTTATTCTTCAGGTTGAAATAGTAATTTCTAAGAAGCAAAATCAAGCATCTGTGCTATGACATATGTATTTGATCCCTTCAGAGCTCATGTGTTCTAGAGGAACTTATGAATCCTAAGTTATTGATCAAGAGGTGGATGTTCACTTGTACCTTCCTAATCAGTTTAGAAATTAAAATTCAACATGGGGAAATTTAGTGAAAATTTTAAAAACATACAATTATTTTATTGTAGTGTCCAAGTCTAACCCTGTGTGAAGTTTTTATCGTTAGGATACCTGAGTAAGTGCTGGATTTATTACTTTGCTTAAAACTTGTAAGAGTAGTGATGATCTGAATCATTAGGCATCTCATTTTCTAGTAATCCAAAATTTGAAATTTTAGTTTATCTGGGAAAAGGGACCTACAACTGCACACGTTTATTTGCAAAAAAAAATCACAATGAAGGTTTAAGCACATTGATTAAATCCTTTTATCAATTTTACATTTTCATGAGTCATGTGAAAGTTTTACACATCCAAGACTTCCACTTGCTGGTTGTTTAGATAGAATTTTCTTATTTTACTGTCCGTTCATGGTGCAACTGTCCCTTTGGTAGTCAAGTGGGCAGATACGGAAAGGGAAAGGCAAGCTAGGAGGGCTCAGAAAGCTTTATCTCAGGCATCTAATGCTTCCAACTCTGGACAGCATCCATCTTTATATGGATCTCTATCCTTGGGTTATATGCCACCATATAAGCTCTGCTTATCAGGTGGGTTGAATTGTATTCAGCAGTAAATTTGGGTGTCAAGTCAAATTCTTGGTTTCCTTGCTCTAGCTGTAATATTGAGTTTGCATGTTCCTTTCATGGTTCTTTTCTTTTTCATTACATTTCTATCATTCTTGCTCCATTGATCAATTTAAGAGGCAGTTCAAGTAAACATGCTATTTTGCAGACTCCTGGGACATATGGGCTCATGCAGAACTGTCAACCGTCAGTACAGAATCAACCCTCATTTCAGAATATGGTTCCATCCATAAACCAAGGAGGTACTCCACGTGGAGTTGCACCTGGAACTACCCCAAGAAATTTTGCCATGTCGCCTGGAAGTTATCTGGCATCTGTTTACAGGGCTGTACAAGGGCTTCAATATCCCACACGCTATCCTGGAGGCATTACTGGATATCTACCTCCTTATACCGCAAACAGGCATTCGGCAGCATCTTCAAGTATCGGTTCAAATACAGGGGGTCAAGTTGAAGGCTGTCAAAATTTTATTTTGAGACTTAGTAATACTTGTTAACTTGAAGTAGATGGGTGCATCTATCTGAATGAGGCTACTTTTTCTTTCTTGGTTTATTGTTTTCCCGAGCTTGTGTTCCATATTGTTTATGATTACCAGATATCTGAGATTGTGATTTTGCACCTATCCATTTTTAAAAGGTAACAGCTAATAGAAGAAACGGGAGAAGAAATCAGATTTGCAATATAACTGAGATCTTCTCAAGGCCTTTGGTGAGAGATGTAGAAAGTACTAATTCAGACTCACTGGTGATATTTAGTTTGGCTTAGTTTTAGATGGACCCACTGGAATTGCAAGTAAATTATTGTCAATTATATGTCATTAGTTTCAGCAATTATGAAAGAGTGTAGAGAGCTTCAGCTTTTATTTTTATCTTCGCATTATTTAGTTAGCTATTTTCCTAGCATGGCAGTCTTCCAACTTCTTGACATAGACAAGTTGTTTTGATAAGCATGTTAGTTTGAATTGCTTGCACTTGAGTTTTGCTTACTTATGAAAGAGAAATCATGTCGTTACAGGTCCAGGTGGTGCTAATTTATTTATTTACCACATTCCTCAAGAATTTGGTGATCAAGAGCTTGCAAACACATTTCAACAATTTGGGACGATCTTGAGTGCCAAAGTTTTTGTGGACGAAGCAACTGGTGTTAGTAAATGTTTTGGTATGGTCCTTAGACTTTGTAATGTATCAACCAAAAACAGTATTTCACTCTTGCTGTTATGATTGAACTTGTTTCTGCAGGATTTGTAAGTTACGACTCGCTGCACAATCTGCCAATCAAAATGATGAATGGTTTCCAACTAGACGGGAAAAAGTTGAAGGTTCAGCTTAAAAGAGAAAATAAACAGAAGACAACTTATTGATATAAAAGGTGAGGTGTGGAAGGATGCTGATTCTTTACATCAGTGGGTCCCGTTGCTATGTTTCTGGTTTTCCTTTTGAAACCCAAGTGAAAGCAATTAGTTCCATACTAGCTAGTTGGCGGTCGAGGATAGCAGATTCTCATTCCTGTATGTATGGTCACGTCTGATGTAAGCAAAAAGGTTCTAAGATGTAGATGTCATCAAAATGCTATGTAATGTTGATACCTACAAAGTCGTCTACCTGACTTATTTAATTTTATCTATAAATGATTCCATCATACATTAAAAATTAACTGACTTATTTGGCACCACCACAATTTCTTTATAATTAATTGCTATCATATCATTTTTATATCTTAACACGTCCTCTGGTCTCTTGTTACTTCCAAGTCAGTTTCCTTAAAAAGCTCCTTGTTTTCTTCTATAGCAACACTCCACAAATATTCTAGAGATAAATAATCGTTGATAATGTGTCCCCCTTTATGCTCTTTGAGGCTACTGGCGATTCTGAGTTCGATTCCAACGTGGATTCTAATCATCTGATGCACAGTCTTGCAGCAGCAATGACTATTTGGAGATGAACTTAATTAGGTACTGTTGATGACGCTGACGATGATGTAGTTGAACAACGTTGGAATGGAAAAGTTGAAGAACCAAAAAGACGAGGATAGGCTCTTCTGGGAGACATGCTTGGCTTCTTAAAATCTTCCTGCTCGTTATTAATTGTTTTTCTTATTACATGTAGGAAGAATGAGAAGACAGATAAAGTGAATCAAACTCACATATCGTGTCCAATTACGTAAAGCAATAGTTCAAAGGCACAAAAACAGTGAATGAAGAGAACACAAAAATTAGTTATTTCCATTTTCTTGGATTCCCTTCCATTAATATAGGGGCAATTAGTGAACCATTTCTCTTAATACAAAGGCACTATTATTTGATTAGAATAAAATACTTCATTGTCACATCAACAAAGTCCAAAGAAAGATTTTAGTACAAGGAATAAACCACAATCTTGCTAAGAAATGTTCACTACTATTCTCTGTCAAATCATTACTTAAGGATAATAGTCCATTTTCACTACTATTCTCTGTTAAATAAATCACTAATCAAGGATAATAATAGTCCAATTAGTATCTGAAATCAAGGACTATGCTTTTCTGATACAAGCAAATCCGCCTTTCTTTTTCAATCTTCATCAACAAACCTTTTTCGTACACCATTGAGATGTTGGTCAATGTTAGAGATCCTTTTAGCTAGCAAAACAAAGAAATCAATCAAGCACGAGTTCAGCCAATGCTGAACACAGTGATTCACAAGTCAATCACAAGCAAACCATTTTGTGTCTATCCCAAGGCCTACAATCACTTTACATAAACAACCATCAGACCATTAACAACAGAGAAATCCAGGACTCCTAAAAATGCAAGATTCAATAGCAGTCATTGCTATAACCTACTGCACAGGAACAGCAGATTCTACCATGTTTACGTCTACCATATCGACATCCTCCATGCTTCCACATGCTCCACTTGAACTTGTCGACTCCACTTTATCTTCCAGAGTAACACAAGTGTATCTTGAGTCTTCACCATCGCTAGTGCTCAAGCCAGAAGTCTCGATTTTACTGTCAGAAAATGAAACAGAAGAATCTCCATTTTCGGTAGATGCAGTTGTGGAAATAACATGTTCTCCGCACAAAATTCCTTCTAACTGTTTCCTGAAGTCATTTTTTGCATGCTCATTCTCGTCCAACTGTCGCAAGAAGCTTTCTTCTATCTCACTCAATGACTCGACTTCATCTCTCTCTTCACTGCTGTAGCTGTAGCGATGTTGCTCATCAGCATCGTCAGCATCTGATGCTGATCCTGCTGATTCACAGCTAGTGTCCATCTCTTGTTGGGAGTCGAATTCCTCATCAGTTTGTCTACCAGAAGAATGAGATGACATGGGTGAATATTCTCCATCTTCTGCTTCTCCACGCTCTCGTAGTGTTCTCATGATCAGGGTCTTCAGCAAGTTCATCACTTGAACAGCGTGCATGAGAGCTGTTAATGGATCGGACATCTGATTCCAGGAAAAAAAATGAAATGCTTCAACTCCTTAACAAAATAAGAAATGTTATATTTTATACAACCAACTGCTATAGTATATATTCATTTACCTGGGTCATGTTTGGAGCGAAAACCATTGCAATATTTCTGGCATTCATTTTGTTGGATTCCTCTTGTTCAACAACATCAGCCATAAGATCAATTGCCCAGTTAAGCAATGCAGTCTCGGTTGGTTTAAGCTGTTTCACAAGCTCAACGAATTCTTCCTCGGTGTTGCATTGCAAAACCTGTTCTGGTGAAAGCCCATCAAGCACACCTGATGGCAGTTCTCGGAACCAGGCTTTGATGAGACCAGCCAAACAATGAACATCAATGTCTTCAGGCACGATGCCTCTATTTAGCTGGTCCCTTACATGCTCCTCCTGGCTATTCTCTGGGTTAATTCGAAAGATTCCTTCAGCCTAATAGGTACATCCAGAAATAATTAGTCAGAAAATTGTTGGCAATAACATAACATGGTGGACCATCAGAAATGAGATAAAATTTGTTTTACCTTAAGACCATTTTGTGAGTACAGACGTTCTTGCATTAACAAGAGAATAGTTGGGACACTGTTGCCCCTTGTATCATAAGAACACTGCATCGACTCTGCAGATACGCCAAACACGCTGACGCTGCAAAATAAATGGTTACAAAGTCAGCGGATATATTGAATAGATTGGTGTGGAGCTTCAAAAGCAAATTACTGCAACTATTGTTTGCTGAAGAATAACCTCTGCGGAAGATAGACACAGAAATCAACTCATGCTGTGACTTTGTAATTGACAACTATTGGTTTCTGAAAAATAACTTCAATAGAACACAAAATGCTACAGTTAATAGTATAGCAAAGATGATTAGAGAGTGAACTGGGACTGCCTAATACAGTATAATCACCGGCATGAGAAAACCCGTAAACAAACAGAAACCGGGACTGCTCTTCATTCTTGCTTTGTGTTTACCATGCATACCACTTGAATATCTTAATTCAATTCACCAGATTCCTCAAATTTGAATTTGTTGCCATTCTGGTTCCTGAACGGGGCCATCTTTTAAATCATCGAGCTGGTGAGCTTAGCAACTTGACCATTTCTTTATTCAGTGTGATAATAAATATGCAAAAAATTTAAGTAATAAGTCATCATCGGATTTATGTATTTCCATTGTAATCCCAGAGACCAAATACCTAACACACGAGTGCAGGTTTTGAGTCACAAAAATACCACGCTTGAGTTGTAAAATTGTGAATGAAAATTTTCCCTGTTGACATCCTAAACTCTACAGTTTCTCTAAAAAGCACTTGTAATTCACTAGCTGTTCAAATGCAAACAAATCATTTATTAGTCCCTCAAGGTCCCAACCAAACCAACTAACGGTAGGTCACTTTAATGCAGTGTAATTAAGGATGCTGATGTGATCTCATTAACTAGAAAATCACGAATTAGTAGACATTCATTTTTTATTAGTCAAAAATGATATAACTCACTCCTCAATAGGAAGGGGACCTTAAAAAGGAACATCTCTTAGGGGCCTTAGCAGAAAATGACCTCTGGAAATGGAAAAGATGTTCAGAGTATTATTGACTTGTGAGAATTGTTCCTCAAATTAGCATTGACATCTACTTAATTCACAGTAAAATTTGCAGTTACTGCACAAATTATTTCTCAGCGAAATTGATTATTACTATTTTTTTTCAGGTTGGCATGTCAGTAGCTGTGAAGAAGGTCACCTGTTCTGTTGTAGCATATTGCTTTTCTCATATATGTAGGGAGAAAAAAAGGCACTTTTTTAAACATGAAAAAGTTGATAAATCGTAAAAGTTTCAGGTTTATCTCATGAATCATAAGCATTAGTAAAGAACAAATAAGAGAAGAAAATCAAAACCTGGCACTTGGTACTCTACATGGGATTTCAAGTTGAAACTCAAGAGGAAGACCCAGAAAGCCATGAAATGGATCGAAAGTGACATGGGTGAGATGCTGGACATTGGTGGGCCACCCTATTTCCATTTTATGAACAGCAGAAATAACATCTTCTTGTCGATCTACACGACAAGACACCATTGATTTCCTTAGAGCTGCTACTATGAAATCCACCAAAGACAAGTGCTGCTGATTTTGCATTTCAGCCTTTGAACCGTTCTTCCCATTTCCACAGCCACCTCCTCTTGTCACCATTACCAACCCCGTCATTTCTCTCTCTATGAACTGCTGCCTTTGGAGTCAAATTGGAAGAGATAGAGACCAAGTTGAAACTTTTATGGGGTTCAAACGGCCACTCGTTTCAAATTTCTTTATTCCAATGACAATAAAGCCCTTTTCATTACTTAACAATTTCAACAATGCCACTTTTTTTTTTTTTTTCTACACTTACTGCTTGTTCACTATTCTACATGATATGATATTTAGATTTTGACGTTAAATAATTCTCCTCAATATTTGCTTTTAAGTTACACTCAATTACTACTACATTTTCAACTAACTGACATCTACTCGTTCTTTATTACTTTTTGAGTGTCAATTTCATTATTCTAAAATTTTTATTATTCATTATCCGTAAAATGTGTGTGCTTTAAAAGAAAATATATTTATTGAGGAGATAAAAATTAAAAGACAGCTAGATTATGTGCATTTCGCTTATTATATGAGTACAAATTAAATTACTTTATCAACTAGATCTAAAGTAGATGGGGTTTGATTCATACGATTTTTACTTATTTCATCAATGAAAATGCGGCATCTAATTAATTTCTATTTTTAACAAGTGTTATGTATCATGCCTAAATCAATCACTTCGTTAAGAATAGTGCACTAGCTAGGACATTATTTATGGGAGAGTACAGATCTTATTGAAGAGGTTGATTTATAGAAAAAGAGAGAAAAAAAAAGAAAAAAAGAGGAGCAAGAGATTCTAGTTGGTGGATTCCAATTGCACAATGTGCAGCTTTTCCCATAATGATTTGAGATCTTTGTCCCTTTACACAAGTAAATGAAGTTTAGTAATAAAAAAATCTCTCAAGTTGCAATATTATAATTTGCAAGAAAAACATTGGGCAATTTAGAATTTAATTGTTCTGTATAATATGCAATAAATTAACAACCAATCTTGTGAATATTGATATGATTTACTCAAGCAAAATTACTTCCTTTCCTAATTCCTAAATAAGTAGCAAGTAGGAGTAGTATTTTTGTGTAAAAGTAGAATTAAAAAGTAAAAAAGTAGTAACAACGGCTACAAGTTTTATTTATCTTGGGCTGGGCTGAGAGAGTAAAATCCAAAGTCTTGGGAATGGGTGATGGGTCCATTAAGAGGTCCCCCACAGTTGATCATAGTTATAGTGAAGTTGAGAATAGTGTATTCAAATTCAAAATGTAGTATTGATCGTTACTACTTTTTTATTCGTCTAAAAATGTAAACAAAAAACCTAATGGGACCATAAAACATTATCTTTCATTTGACTTCACCCAAATGTTGTGCATTTTCGTTTATTTTGGTGCTATGCATTCACAACATCTCAATCAGTTTTGGCTATATCACTAAATACCTTTTTAAACATATTTCAACTTGGAATCCCTTTCAACTTATCATTTTACTTCAAATTACCGATTAGATACCTCAATTCGATAAAAATAAAGGTCTTTTACTCATATGATATAATAACAATTACGTGCTCTTTTACGAGTGAACTTGAGAGTTCAGATCTTATGTATATCTTGTTATCTTTTTCTCTCTATTTTTTTCTAACACTATAAGCTCGAAATTTAAATCTCGTGTCATTCTTATTTATTTTTTTCATTAGAATTGGGTTCACCCATGAGGATTAGCAGGTCTGATGTCTCTTGTTGCGTTTTAATAATAAGTGTTTTTGTTTCTTTTTATCTTTATTTAGTCAAATCAAAATTAGTAATTGTAGATGTACTATATAGTCAACGGGGTTAAGTGATCGTCATAAAGTATAGGTATGTTAATAGTTAAAATTGCATAAAATAAAATTGAACCTCTAATTTCAAAACTATAACGAGTTGATGGTATGAAGTAAAAAGTTTAATTTGAATGAAAATCATGAATTTATTTTTGCATAACATGAAATCATGAATGGAGTGTTATAACATGTGACACCAAATCCTGGATCAGGATGAGTCAATCTAGTCTGTGTTGAGTTGAGAGAACTAGACGAAGAAAATGCAAAAAGAAAGGGGTGCAATTCTTTTTGTATTTTCTCTAATCTGTTAGTGAGGACTTTTGTTGCATTCATATTACAAGGTGGTATGTAGTCCCCTTTGGTCCACTAACACCCTGCCAGTCAATTTACCGTTTTTCTATTGAATGTAAATCTTTTATTCCAATTGTGATTATAGTAGTAGTAATACGCATATGTATTCATTTTTTTTCGTCATATTTTTGTCACATAAAGGACCTCTGCTCATATATCCTATAATTCTGTTTATTTTAAACTACAACCAATACAAATTGAAAAACAAACTAAATTCACAATTATAAAAGGTAGATTGAGATGGTTTCATCATGTGTCAATCCTCAAATGTATTGATCTTTATAACTATGGTGAGCAAGGTAGATCAAAATGTATAAAGAGACGATATTTCAAAAGACCTACAATTATTAAAATTCGTGTAGATTAAACAAAAAGATATGCAATAATGGAAAAAGGGATCTACAGATTGAAAACAATTTGTTGGTGTTGGGTTTTTTAAAAGGTATGAATGAAAAATGAAGAGTTGTGACTTATATGAAAAATTGCGACTTTTCTATAAGGTTGTGACTTTTACGAAGGATTGCGACTTTTGACTTTTCCCAAAGGATTATGACCTTCCCAATAAGGCACAATAAGCATAAGTTCACACTACCCTTTGTTGTCTATAAATAGATAAGTTTCTCTTATTTTTCAACAATGAATTTTTTGAACTTTAGAACTTCTTTCTCCACAAACAAATTCTAGTGTACTCTACTGTCGCTGAGTGGTTCGTTGACACCATGGTTTTAGGTTACCAATACGCTGGTAAGTAAGATTGTTCTATCCTGAGAGGATATTTCATTAAACCTCGGGTACTTGAGGAGAATAATATCCTTAACGATACATTGTGGGTTCAGTGGACTCAATTTTCTTCCTTGAGAAAAATATTTTGCCAGATTTTTTTCTATTTACTGATTCTAAGTTTTTGATTTTGAAGATATTCTTTAAATTTTGTTGTTTCTTATCAAATTCTCGAAAGTTATTAGAGATTTACAATAATTGGAGATAGGTTTAGAAAATTGTGTATGTTTATCTTTATGTAATATTGGCTTAGTGAGTGACCATTCATATAATTGATGTTAATTTTATTTAGAAGTGAAGCATAATAATAGCAATTGTTCAAACTTGATCCCAAATACAAAAGTGAAAACATTTCCAAATCGAATTAGGACTAGGAGTAATCTAGAAAGACCAGCCCAAAACATGTCCAACCCCGAGGGGTCCAGCCCAATACAAATCCGAAATAGAATAGGAGACGAATTTATGCTTTACTTATATAATGGAGTAGAGGAGAATTCACGATTCTACAAGCTAAAGCTAAGTTCCTTCTTCCTTTCTTCTTCGTCGGTCCAACTTCCATACACATTCCTCTGTTTATATCTACTCCATATACACATCATCATAAAGAACAAGTTTTTCAAAGTGGCCAAGATGATGATCAGAATCAGAAGCAGAGATGGGTTAGAGCGAGTCACAATTGACAATCCACATGCTACAATTTCCCAACTCAAGTCCCAAATCGAATCCCAACTTCGAGTTCCACTTCAATCTCAAACCCTATCTGCAAATCACAACCTTTTGCTCGCTAAAACCCCAGATGATTGGTCTCGCTTCATAGATATGGCAAACCCTCATACTCCCATTTCCTCTTTCAACCTTACTCACGGTTCCATCGTCTATCTCGCTTACGAGGGTGAGCGGACTATTGCCGGTCCGACCGTTCAGCCCGCCGGTTCATTCGGTAGAAAGATGACCATGGACGACCTAATTGCCAAACAAATGCGAGTTACAAGACAAGAGAACCCTCACTGCCAACTGGTTTCTTTCGATCGTGATGCGGCCAATGCCTTTCAGCATTATGTCAATGAAACACTCGCCTTTGCTGTGAAACGAGGTGGTTTTATGTATGGTACAGTATCGCCTGAGGGCAAAGTGGAAGTGGATTTTATTTATGAGCCACCGCAGCAAGGGACGGAAGAAAATTTGTTGCTTTTACGCGATCCTGATGAGGAGAAATTGGTGGATGCAATAGCTATTGGATTAGGGATGAGGAAAGTAGGGTTTATATTTACACAGACAATTAGTCAGGATAAGAAGGATTACACAATGTCAACTGCCGAAGTCCTACAGGCAGCTCAGTTACATTCCGAGGCTGATTTGAAGGAGTGGGTCACCGCTATAGTAAAGCTTGAGGTGAATGAGGATGGCGCTGCCGATGTACATTTTGAGGCTTTTCAGATGAGTGATATGTGTGTTAGATTGTTGAAGGAAGGGTGGTTTGAGACAGATGTTAAGGATGAGTTTGATCCAAAGCTTTCTAAGATGAAGAAAGATGTGGTGGTAGGAGTGAAGGACACAAGAGAAGTTGATAACGACTTTTTCTTGGTTGTTGTCAAGATTGCTGATCACCAGGTGCGTTGGATTTATTGCATATCTTTTCTATATATGGAATCATCTTTGAATCTCTTTTGTGTGCTGCTTATTGTGTCAATTAGTTGCTTGAATTTAATCATGAATTACATTTGTTTGCTTTCCTTAAATTGCATAAACTGAGTAACTTTATATCATACTATAAGGAGAAAAATGAAGGCAGTGACAAACAGAACTGAACAGAAGAAATACTATCCTATTGGTAAGAATTGGCGGTAGAAACATTTAAGTATTGATTAATTGGAACTGCTGGGAATAGTGAAACCTTACTACGGCATGAAAACACATGCTTAATTTAAGTAACTGTATGTTTTAGGTAGTTTTAGCAAATAGGCTGTTGGTCAAAGCCCCCAAGTAGACATTTGTTGCCATATGCCTTCATCCTACAATTAGAACCTGTTAGGCGGCGATGATAGAACCTAATACTTTATAGTTTCTTGTGTATTCGAGAACATCATAAGAAGTGGGCAGATCAGAAGGATTGCGAAGCTCAATTGACCTAATCATGTTCCTCATCTTTTAGATCATCTAACTCATCCTTTTTGATTCATCACCTTTTTGGTGGTTCACTTCCTAAAGTTGCTACCTTTTTAAAGATTTTTGGGTAATGTAGTTTGCCTTCCCCCCTCAGTAGGTGATGTAGCATGTTTCATCATATATTTTTCTCTTATTTGCTTTCAGCTTGTCATCATTCTGTTAGCTGTATTTGTTACCCCAATGGGAGAACTCTGCTTTGTTTTCTTTTTCCTCTCTCTTCGGTTCACATGAAGCATGATTCTGCAGACATGAACTCATTTACCTATGCTTATTTTTGTAACATCAAAAGAATATTTCTAGGGATAGGTTCAAGTGTGAAATTAGGGAGCTTAGCCTAAGGTCATTGGACTGTTCAATGTTTAGGCTTGAGCATGATTGACGGAACAATAGCATCAAATCTTTCCGTTAAAGAGTTATTCTACATTCTTCTTCATTCAGTTTTCCTTAGTTGAGGTAGTGATGTCACCCATAGCATGGGTGATGGAGTACAGCAGTGTGCTAGCTGTTGTTGCTATCGACTGTGGTTCTAACCTGTTGGATATATTTTCAAGTGAGAGTTTCTTAGTAAAATTACTTTATTTCATCAGAAAGGAGTTCTCTTTCCCAAAATAAGCAAGAATATATTAATGAAATCTGTGGAACTTTTAGTTTTAATACATAGTGGTCTTGTATTTGTTATTATGGCAAGTGTCTTGCCATAAGACTATGGACAGAGATTACAAAATGCTTATACTCCCTCTGTCTCAATTTATGTAGCACTGTTTGACTTGACATGAATTTTAAGAAAAAAGGAAGACTTTTGAAATTTGTAAGGTAAATTTAAGGGCAAAAGGGGAATTTTAATAAATTATTTCTATTATTATAGAGAGATTACATTCTTTTTGGGATGGACTAAAAAGGAAAATGGTACCACATTAATTGGGACAGAGGGAGTAGTACACTACTTGCTTTGAGGTGTGGTAATACGTGCTCAACATGAAACTTACAAATTTTGATGTATTCCAAACTGTAATTCAAAATATTCCAAATTTCTTCCTCTGTTTATTCAGATGGTATCTTGTTAATGTTGCATCAATTGTTCACTTCAGTGGAGTTTGAGTGCCGGGGTGATCCTCGCTTTCTTTTAGGATATAGTGAGAAAAATAGCCACTTTGCTTTATCACCAGATATAATTGGTGAACTATGATAGATTTAGTTAGTGAGAGCAACAATATGCATCTAATTTATTTAGGAATCATGTAATAGCCGTCTCTGCACTTAGACTAACCTCAAATCAAACACTTCCTGTTTAGTTCGGATGAAGCAGTAGTACTGGGTGGTGTTCCTTTTGTTTCTGTTTTCTGTCTTGAAGCCAAAATAATTTGAAAGAGAATTCTAGTATATGACATCCAACGTTGACGAGATTTGGAATATGTGGAAGCTTTACCAGTTTTCAAAGTCTAGGACTTGGTGGAAGTTCTCAGTTTTGATATTATATTAATGTAAAACTGGAGCTGGAAGAGATGCAAAAAGGCTTAGGAATAGGTCCCTGCCTTGTGGTTTTGGAATAGATGAATCCCTGCTGAATGTCCTTGACAGTTCCATGAAGATACCTGTTATTTTATCATTTTTCATTTCCTTTCCTTTTTGATATTGTTTTGTCACAAATGTGCGTGCTATCATTACAAATTGTTGGATGGATGCTTAAGAGGTTCCTTCGACTCATTTCTCCCTTTGTCTTGTGTGTTGTTTTTATGTGGTCTCATCTCATGTGAATTTTTATGAATGTGCAGGGTCCACTTTCTTCATCATTTCCCATTGAAAACAGGATTATTCCAGTGAGCATGAATGCATTGAAGGATCATTTCAATCGAACAAAGAGTCTTTCTTTTGTGAAGCGAATCTCAGATTTCCATCTGCTACTGTTGCTGGCCAAGTTTCTGGACATTAATGCAGATGTTCCTGCATTGGCAGAATGCGTGCTTACACAGTCAGCTGTCCCAGAAGGTTACAAGCTACTTATAGAATCCATGGCTAGTGCCTCTTGAGCAGCATTGCTGTTTAACGAGACCAACAGTCATCAACAAAGGATCCAGTGATGACATTCTGAGTCCTTATGCAGAAGTCCTCCTAATGTTTTTATATTTACCACCAATGTGTTTGTTAAACTATTACTTGCTTTAATATAATTGGTTGAAGTTAAATTCATATATTATGGTTGTTTACCCTTGTATCAGTATCAGTAAGTTCTGTTCTATTTGTTTGTTTTCTCACAAGAAACATGGTGTAATTGAAAGTTTTGGATAGGCATCGATTTTCAGGCGTTTGTTTGTGCAAAAAGCAAAACTGATGAACGGAAAAAACAGAGAGAGACGTCATTTGAGAAGTACATAAAAAGAGTTAGTAATATCTACTCTAACTTTGAAATGAAACAGATAACTAAAAAAGCTTGTGACGCAGTCTTGTTGGGTAACAAAGTCTGGTGAATGTTGGGCAAAACACCTCCATCCCCTAGAAGCTTGCCCAACTCCTCATCATTTCTCACCGCAAGTTGTATGTGTCTTGGCACTATCCTAGTCTTCTTATTGTCTCTTGCTGCAACTTCCAAAACCTATATATATCCTTTAAAAACACTAGTATTTGAAAATTGATTATACAAATTAGTTGTAATATATTATTTATACATCCATGGTTCGAATAGAGGTAACCATTTAAATTACTACATCTAAGTGCAAAGGTCTTAAGACAAACTGCAACGACGTTCAAATCTATGGAGATGAATTACCTCGGCAGCTAAATATTCTAGAACAGCGGCCAGATAGACCGGGGCACCAGCGCCAATGCGTGAGAAAACAGGCGATTCTGCATAGAGGGAATTGGAGGCCAGCTTTGTGAGATCTGGATGTCGATTTGGAGGACATTGGTTTGCCTATTCCTCCCTTTGTTGAACTCAAAGCTAAGTTTACTTTGAATTAATGTGTCAAGTAAGTATGATATGAGATTATGGAACACCATGAAGACTTTGATTATAAACAAATCGCAAAATGTTTCGGTGGTAACTAGTATAGAGGATGACATGATTTTGCTCAAATATTTAATCTATCTAACTTGGCAACAAAAAAAGTACTTGTCACTTTTCTTGTTAAAAGACAATCCTTTTCCTACTTGCGATTTTGAGGTTAACAAAGTCCATTCACCTAAGAATAACGCAATAAGAAGCGTTTGTTGTTGTTCCAATGGACATAGAAGAAAGAAAAATGGACACAAGGGCAAAAGATCCTCTCAATAGTTTCAACACCAAACGCAAGAGCATGTGGTGGTATTGAATTCAATGGGATAACAATTTTTCATATTTAGTAACTTATGTCAATTTTACAATTGATGAATTTTATAAGTCACAGCATTGAAAATGCTCAGACGTTATTAGTAATTACAACTCCACAAATCAACACTACATCTGTTTAATTCTTAGACTGATTCTGTGGAGTTAAAGCGTGCTATGTGCCATGTCAAAAAAGCCATAATTTAGTTGGTCCTTGATGCAAGATGAAATAGCAACTCACATAAAAGAAGCAAAAAAAGTTGATTAACACGACATATCCAACCAATTAACAGCTAATTTAGAACTCTTGAGATTGAGAAGCAGGATCTACTTTCCCCTTGGCATTCTTCTTGGGCAGCAAATTTGAGTGAATATTGGGCAGAACTCCACCATTAGCAATGGTCACCGAACCCAAAAGCTTGCTAAGTTCCTCATCATTCCTCACAGCAAGTTGTATATGCCTCGGAATAATCCTGTTCTTCTTGTTATCTCTAGCTGCATTCCCAGCAAGCTCTAGCACCTGCAAATTTCCAAAATCAGGAAAGCACAAAAAGGGTTCTAATTAAAAGAAAATCAAATGAATGAAACGGACCTCAGCAGCAAGATATTCGAGAACTGCAGAGAGATAGATAGGTGAACCAGAAGCAAGACGCTGAGCATAACGACCCTTCTTCAGATACCTAGCAATACGGCCAACAGGGAATTGGAGACCTGCTTTTTGAGATCTGGACACCGATTTTTTTGAACCTTTCGCCTTTCCTCGACCACCAGCGGACTTTGCTTCTGCTGTAGAACTCATTTTTTATGAATAAAGACGATAGCTTTTCCAAAATTTGAATGAGACCGATGAAGTTGATATCAATCTATGAAGGGAATGCGGTTTATATAGAAAAGGGTGAGTCCATTTCGGCTTCACGCGGATAGCCAACGTGTTGTTATTCTATTGGATATTAAGTTTCACTCGGATCGTTAAAATTGGATCTATTTTAGTTTTGCCGCGTCACTTTTCATTTGATTGCCGCCAAAATATCATTACTTTAGAATTTGAATTTTGAGCTTACATTAAACGATGTAACAGTATCTTTTATAGATTAATACTGTTAGAGTGGAAAACCTAACCCCCAATGTGGAGGTAGAGAATATTATATATTGACAAAATATTATCTAAGTATTACATAAGTGGTACAGAAGAATAAGTAAATTACAATATGTGTACAAATAGGTTAAGTAACTCTAATACCCCCCTTCAAGCGAAACGGTGGTGGACGAAGGCCAAGCATTGCGCGGAAAGATTCAAACTGAGGCCGAGGAAGACTCTTGGTAAAGATGTCAGCCACCTGAAGCGTGGTCGGGACAAACTTAGTGTAGAGTTTACCAGACGACACAAGCTCCCGAATGAAGTGATAGTCCAGATCAATGTGTTTCGCCCTCTTATGAGACACAGGATTTTGTGTGAGAAAGAGTGCACTCCGATTGTCACATAGCAGCGTGGGGCGATCAGGAGGCAAGGCATGGAGCTCGCGAAGCAAGTGAGTGATCCATACAATTTCAGCCGCAGTATTCGCCATGGCTCGATACTCCGATTCACAACTGGAGCGGGAGACAGTCGGTTGTTTCTTAGCACTCCAGGATACTAAGTTTCCACCAAGGAAAATAGAGTAGCCATAAGTAGAACGGCGAGTTTCGAGACATCTGGCCCAATCAGCATCCGAGTAACCAAGAATAGAGACATTATGCGGCTTGGTGAACAACAGGCCATAGGCAAGTGTGCCTTTGACATACCGAAGAATGCGCTTGACACACTGGAAATGAAAAACAGTCGGTGTCTGTAAGAACTGACTAACCTGGTTCACTGCATAGGACAGATCCGGACGAGTAATGGTAAGGTACTGCAATGCTCCGACTAGAGACCGATAATGAGTTGGATCCTGAAAAGGATCACCAGCGGTGATGAAGGACTCATGAGGAGCTAAGGGGGTGTGCACAGGCTTAGAATCAAGCAAAGCAGCACGTTCAAGGATATCACGAGCATACTTGGATTGGCTGAGAAATAACCCATTATCAGTATAGGTCACTTCAAGACCAAGAAAATAATTGAGAGCTCCAAGATCTTTAATAGCAAACTCCTGGTGTAGACGAGAGATAAACGCAACCATGAGGTCAGTTCGGTTTCCAGTGAGGATTAAATCATCAACATAGACGAGCAGGTACATAATGCAGGAGGAGCGTTTGAAAACAAACAGAGATGTATCTGAGCGACTGCACGTAAAACCATTGTTGAGAAGGAAGGAACTTAATCGCTGAAACCAAGCACGCGGAGCCTGCTTGAGGCCGTATAACGCTTTGTTCAAGCGACACACATGATCAGGAAACCGAGAGTCTGCAAAGCCAGGGGGTTGTTCCATATGAACAACTTCATTCAGATGACCATGCAAGAAGGCATTTTTGACATCAAGCTGATGAAGCTTCCAATTGTTGATAACGGCAAGAGATAAGACAATTCGTACCGTAGAAGCCTTAACCACCGGACTAAAGGTGTGGGAATAATCTAAGCCAGGGATTTGAGTGAAGCCTTGAGCCACCAGTCGCGCTTTGAAACGTTCAACAGACCCGTCTGAGTTGTACTTAGTGCGAAAAACCCATTTGGAACCAACAACATTACTGGATTGCGGACGAGGCACCAAAGTCCACGTAGCATTTTGAGTTAGAGCGGACATTTCCTCATGCATTGCAGCCATCCACTGTGGGTGCTTAGCAGCCGACTTGAACCCTCTTGGTTCAGAAGAAGCAAATAAAGCGCTAAAGAGGCGATGAGTTTCAAGATGAGCTAAGTTGGCTTGATGTCGAGTGGAAGGTTTAAAAATGCCTGCCTTGGACCGAGTTACCATGGGATGAACTGCTGGAGTGGACACTGATGCAGGGAGCTGAGGTGGAGCCAAAGAATCACCTAAATCGGCAGCCATAGTCGGCAGAGATGGGGCAGCAGGTTGTTGCGAGGGAAGGCCGACCCGAGACGATGTGGAAGGAACAAGGACTAGCGGCACTGCAGTGGGTGAAACATCAGACGGAGCAGCATGTAATGGCTGGGATACTGCCGGGTTATCACTGTGAAAACCATCCAAACAAGGAGGACATAGAGAAGGCAAATGCGTTGAGGCTGGCAAAGACGAAGAACTAGTGATCACGGAGGATTCTGCCGGCATGGAAGACGGCTCCAAAAAGGTTGAGAGATGCAAGGAGTTTAAGTCCGTTGATGAAGTAACGCCCGAAAAAGGTAAAGAGTGCTCATCAAAACGAGCATGGCGAGTAACATAGATGCGAGACGTTGCCGGATCAAGACACCGATAACCTTTGTATTGAGAGCTATAACCGATGAAGATGCACGGAAGACTTCTTGGAGATAACTTGTGATTTGTATAGTCTCGAAGATATGGAAATACTCGGCAGCCATAGACCTTGAAGGTACGATAATTGGGCTTCTCAGAAAACAAGAGCTCAAAAGGAGACTTGTTGTTCAAAACCTTCGAAGGTAGACGATTGATGATATAAACAGCGGAGCTGAACGCATCTACCCAATAAGAGGTAGGAGCATTTGCATTAAAAAGCATGGCCAAACCAGTCTCCACGATGTGACGGTGTTTTCTCTCAACTCTGCCGTTTTGCTGGGGCGTATACGGACAAGATAACCTGTGAAAAGTGCCATTTTCTTCAAATAGTCGACGAGCAGTGTGATTAACAAACTCTGTGCCTCCATCACTTTGAAAAACCTTAATTTTTCGAGAAAATTGAGTTTGCACAAACTTCATGAAAACAGACAAAACAGCAGCAAATCCAGACTTGGTTTTGAGAGGATAAAACCAAGTGAAGCGAGAGTAGTCATCAACAAAGGCCACATAATACTATAGTTATCAGTAGATGTAATAGGCGCAGGGCCCCACAAATCACAATGTATTAAGTCCAAAGGATGCAAAGATCGTTTATTATTTAAATCAAATGACAAACGGTGTCCTTTAGAGAGTTGACAAGAAGAGCAAATGACTGGTTTGGGTAAAATAGAAGTAACAGACAAAGAACCTAACTTATGTAAAAGTAAAACAGTATCAAAGGCAACATGCCCTAAACGACTATGCCAAAGTTCATAAGATGCCTTCAAACTTGAATTTGTAGTAGCCGCCAAAGCTTGATGTTCATTATGCAAAACATATAGCCCATTCTCACATTTGCCTCGAGTTAGAACCTGTTTCGTTTTTCTGTCCTGAATCTGAAAAAACGATTTGGAGAACAAAACATCCACCGGATTATCATGTGTTAGTTTACTAATGGACAAAAGATTCTTGGCAAGATGTGGAACAACCAGAACATCACGCAAGTGCAGATTATTAGAAACAGTAGAGGAACCCGTATGAGTGATAGGAAGAGCAGTACCATTTCCAAATGTCACGTTAGCATTGCCGGAGTATGGAGAAGCATGAGGAACACTTGGTGAAGACGAAGTCATGTGATCAGTGGCCCCGGAATCAACATACCAATCAGGGGCAGCAGTAGTGACATGACATTGGGCATTGAACGCTTGAGCCAAGTTTGCGTCACGAGAGGCAGCTTGAGCGGCAAAGGTAGCAAGAGTGGGACAAGCACTTGCATAGTGGCCATCAGTACGACATAATTGGCAGTGAGGGGGCCTGCGGCCACGACCACGACCACCCGAACCACCACCGCCTCTGTTAGAGCGACCACGGCCGCTGACGAGAGAGGACTGCCGAGGCGACTGGGCAGTGAAGGCAGCAGGCAGCGAGGATGCGGCACCATGAAGGGATTTGAGAAAAAGTTCATGACTCTCCGCCTGTGAGAGTAAGTCGCGAAAGGTAGGCGCCGGTTTGGTGGCACGAATGGCAGTGGAGAAAGTCTCAAAAGAGGCTCCTAAGCCGCATAAAAACCAATGAAGTTTATCGATATCATCAACAGGCTGACCAATGGCAGCCAACTGATCACAAACGGATTTAAATTGACGACCAAATTCAGCAACAGATAATGAACCTTTGACCAATTGACGAAGTTGATCGCGCAGATTATGGACGCGTTCAACAGAAGAATTGCTATAGGCAGATTCAAGCGCAACCCAGATTTGGCGGGCTGTTGTGAGACCCAAAATTTCAGAGACCGCCTCTTCCGTAAGGGAAGAATTAAGGATAATGACAGCCCGTTGATCAATGGCAAGCCAGGCATCATAAAGAGGATTCAGAACCTCTTTGCCATCCGTAAGAAGAGACGATGGAGGAGCTACGGAGGACCCATCAACATGATCCAATAAGCGTTGATAAGAAAGTAGGGGCAGCATCTGATTTTTCCAATAGAGATAATTGGTGGAGGAGAGCTTAATTGTAATCATGTGTAAAACAGTGGCAATGGGAAGAGTGGCATCGCTGGTGGAGGAGGCAGCCATGATCGAATGGAGAAGAGGGGAGAGGAAAAGCGAAGGAAGAAGAAGAAGAGAGGAGGCAGCAGCGAGAGAGGAGCGGCGGCGGGAGGGTAGAAGTAGGAAAGATTAGGCTGATACCATGTTAGAGTGGAAAACCTAACCCCCAATGTGGAGGTAGAGAATATTATATATTGACAAAATATTATCTAAGTATTACATAAGTGGTACAGAAGAATAAGTAAATTACAATATGTGTACAAATAGGTTAAGTAACTCTAATAAATACGAACCAAAAAAAGTATGCTTCATACATGTAAACTTTGTGTAGAAGGCGAATAATACGTCCAAAAATGTCATTAAAAGGGGTAAAAATAGTATGTTTCTAATCGCAGAGAGATTAGAAATTTGTTACTTTTAAATATCCAGCCCCCCTACACTTTTATACACTATAATAATTACTCTACAACCACCTTAGATTACGATTAAATTTATTATAGTCATTCCTCAGGTAATAGATGTTTATGTGGAAAAGAATGGCTCACCTGAACATCGATGATGATGGAATGGATAAAATCAACTTAAGGCTATGGCTTACAATGTTCTAGTTAGTGTTAGCATGACTGCCTTCATCTGAGGAGCACTTGTATGGTCTTGTTGTTGTACAAGAGAGAGGTGAACTTGCTCACGTTGATCTACTCATTTCTTTGTCATTCTTATTAATGGGATCGATCACCTAATCTTTGGATTTTCTTGTGGGATTCGTTTAACATAAACTGTATTTATTGTTCAAGTTAAAAAGATTGAAAGAATATCATCTCTTTTGGTGTTTTGGATATGGATAGAAGAAGAAAGCATGCCGCTAATAATCTTGTGTCAGAAAATAAGATCCAACCAAGATTATTTTTGAAATTGAGTGACATATATAATTGTTGAAAAGATGGTCTGTATTGTTTGATGGAATTTACAGCTCAAGTTGGCATTTATGGGTTTGCGTGACTCTGATTAATTCCTTATGGACTGTATTGAATTAATGATGCCTTTGTTTCCAGGTAGTAAATAAATTGAAAGCCCCAAATACAAACCACAATTGCAGCTGGACAAAACTTAAATTACAAAAAGAGAACCTGTTAGAAAAATAATCTCAATCCTTATTGCTGAATATTTTCTACCTTTGAGTTTTATTAAAGAAAATTCTGAGCTTTCTATTCTAATAGAATAAATACGCACCCGTCATCTAAATGTATTAATTAAACTGACCAATCCATAAAACTCTTAACTAATCCAAACATATAATGTTATGTAGACTTGTAACGTATACTTTGCCTGTGTCAGTTGAGTATCCCAAACAAACATAAATCCAGAAAAAGCATCCCTACTCACTGTTGTTGTAAACAGGAAAAAAGTGACAAACATCAACACCCCACCAAACACTTGACAACGTTAGATAACAGTACCATCAAGCCGAGAATATAAGGCACATCATCTAAAATCAAAAATAGGCGACCTTAGCTTGCTGATTCTATGTCAACTTGACAATTTTTTCGTTACTAAGAAGGTGAATCGTATTAAGAAAAGCAATCAGCATTAAGAAGGTGGTTTGTCAACAACAGTCCAAGTAATTGAATAGGCAGCAAATATATATATTACAAAAAGAAATGCTAAAATTGTTAGTCACTCTTTTGGCTAAATAGAAAAATAAAGCAATAGGATGGTCTTTTACTCTAATTTTCTCTCTTTTATGCACATTTACTCTTTTTTATTAGTAATAATTTGACCACAATCAGGAAAAAGAAATTTAATCAATGAAACAATGAATCTAAGCAGTAATATTGTTTGGTTTTTCATTCTTTTGCCCCTTCCACTCCACACACTGATTTGTAGGCCTACTCTTCTGCTTCCCGGCTTTCAACGGGCAAGCGGTCTGAACCGGCGGAATCATGCAATTATACTGCAAACACAATGAACTGCTCACCGGAATTTCCACCCTCGGATTAATCTCAATCCCCGTCAGAAAATTATGCTGTAAATATAAAACCTGTATTCCGGCAGATAATAACCGGTCCACCAACACCGCCGGCACCTGACCCGTGAACCGGTTATTATTCAGATACAAATTCTCCACATTAGACAACCATGGAGATATCTCCCCGAAAAACCTATTAAAGCTGAGGTCCACCGTCGGAATAGTCACCTGTGAAATGGGTAAAACCGGACCCGAAAATAGATTCCTTTGTAGCTGAAGATTTGTGAGTGGGAAAGTAAATAAGATTCCCGGAATGCAGCCTGTGAACCGGTTCAAGCTAAGATCGAGATAATTCAACTGGTTCAGCCGAGTCAACTGATAATCCACTGGACCGGTTAACTGGTTCCATGACAATGACAAGTATTCAAGCGATGAAGGAAGTGAATTAGGCAAAAGGTTACCTGAAAGTGAGTTGTGTTTAAGGTCTAAACGGGTCAATCTTTGGGATACGAATGGTGGGATCGAACCGGACAAATGGTTGTGACAGAGTATAATGTTGGACGATGCCGGAAGAGCTCCAATAGCCCAAGGGATACTCCCGGTCAGCTGATTGAAACTAAGATCAAGAGTTTGTAGCTCCCGGAGAAGGCCTAATGACGCCGGTATATCACCGGAGAGAAAGTTCCGGCTAACTCCTAGAAATCTCAGTTTCTTCAACTGAGAAAAACTTTCCGGCAATGCACCGGTTATCCGACCCGGAACCACCGTGAACTCCGCAAGAGCAGAGAGTTTCCCAATAGAAGGATCCAAGTTTCCGGTTAAACCCGGTGATCCGGCTCTGGGATCACCGAGATTCAAGGCGATCACTTTATCTCCATCGCAGTAAACTCCGGCGAAGTTACACGGCTCAGAAGTGAAATCCCAGGAAGCAAAATAGTTGGAACCCGGCAAATCATCCAAGCCTTTTCGAATCGCTTGTAAAGCTAAGAAATCAATTGGGTCTAAAATGCCATGTACAAAGAAACTATTCTGCAGAAGAAGAAAAAATACAAAGAATGGTATCATAATTACCGTATAGCTGAAGAGAAGAATGATAGAAAAGGCTTATATATAAGGTAAAAAGTTTTCTTTTCCAACAGGTCAAATGGGGTCTGTTAAAGCTTTAATGGATACCAACAGCAAAGGCAAAAAATGTAACTTCACAGGAAAGCAAAAGCTTTATTGGTTATGGTTGAATCTTCTTTACGAAAATTAATGGTTTTGGTGGCTTAGGAGAGAAGAAGAAGGTGAATTGACTAGCAGATAGTTCTACGGTCACTTTCTCCTATTTCACAGAGTTATTGTTTTTTTTAACATATTTTTTGGTTATACTTAATCTTGTGTTTTATTTGTTTATCGGGAAGAGGTTCGGAAGGCCAAACGGTTGTACGAGCCTACCTGGATATCACGAGCCTCAACTTTGGACTGACAGATAAGCAGGTTCGGGGCATTCACCTGATTCAGACGAGCTCCACGTGACCTTTCAGCTTACACAATCATCAAACTCTATTTTATACTCTCTTTATTTATGTTTTTAATTTATTGTGTCTTTGTATTAACTACTAATTAATATAGTTTTCTACTCCCTCACCCCATAATAACTTATCACTTTCCATTTTACACGGTGTTTAAAAAATTATAAATAAGATAATCAATTTGACAAATTTATACTTTATTCATATTGATAGATATCAAGATAATTTGTGATGACATATGACATATAAAATGTATCATTGGAACTTACGTACATTTATGATATTAATTATAAGGGCAAAATGGGAAAAATTTAATTAGTTTTATCTTCATTTAGTAAGTGATCAAGTAATTTGGGACAAGAATTTTTAGAAAAGTGTTCAGTTAATATAGTATAAAGGGAGTATAATACTAATAATTAGGGGTGTACATGATCAGGTGGGTTCGGATTTTTCAAATATCAAACCAAACCATTTGTTTCAAATTTTTAAATTTATAAACCAAACCAAACTAATAAAATTCGAATTTTTTCGGGTTGGTTCGGATTTTTCAAATACCAAACCAAACCATTTTGTATCGAATTTTTAAATTTTATAATCAAACCAAACTAATAAACCTCGAATTTTTCGATAAAGTATTCATACAAACATATAATTAACTTGTGCTTCAAATATTTCTTTAGTCCAAACCAAAATATAACTATCTAAGTTGTTTCTTAAGAAAACAACACAAAATATGAGATTTTGTAGAATATTGTCCCCGGTAGGTCATCAGGTGCCTCGACGCTTGTCTGTTACATGATCGGACATTTTGTAGAATATTGTCCATTATAATCCTTAGGAGCTCAACAATCAATCTTGAATTGCATGTCCACCTACTTCAATCAGTGTACGTGTTACAACATAGTCTTATAAGTTCCAAATGTGCCGTCATTTCACATTGAGGCGATGGTAAACACCTTTTGTGGCCTAGAAGGCTTTTTGAAGAACAGAGCATATCAGAAAATCCAACTTATTGTTCGATTTTAACTCATTTATCTTTTAACCTCTTTGTACAGAGTTTACTATTAACTAAAATGTTTGTTTTTTTCAATAAACAAAATTTAAATTTAAATTAATTTGTGGACTAGCGACATACTATTTATTTTAGTCAATTAAATATTTTTATGTCTTAAATTTGTGCGGAATGACTAGCTTTCCAGAGTTGCTCGAAAATTTCTTTGGAACATTTTGAATGTTCATGTAGTCTTTCAAAAAACACAGTTAATAAACTATAGATTAAAATATCAAATAGAAATTTAAGATTTGAACAAAATTACTAGATTCTTTCGATTTAAGTTTATAGCTCCGCTCCATATAAGCATCTAATGCGGATAAATTTTGGTGTGAGTGATTTATTGGTAGAAAGAAAGATGCAATAAGTATGGCGGTTAGAGGTGAAGTAGAGTCAACAACGTAACACGGAGGAAGTGTGGGAAGGAAAAAGCAAAGTATCAGTTGACCAACTTGCTCTTCTTCCTATGTACGGACTTTACCTCTTTGGGGCCCAATCCCAAATGGGCCCTATGATCATTTTATTTTATTTTTACAATTTATGAAAATTTTATATTAGGATCTAAAACTCTCATTTGACAAGACTAAAAGTTCTAAAGCGAAAGCATTATATAACAATTTAAAATTTTGTATGTGATAATCTAACTATCTCAGAGGCTATATTTATACAATTTTTAAAAAATAAGGATAAAAATTTGAACAGATTATTTACGTACATTTGTTCAAACATAAAACTCAATCACTTTATACTATGTTGAATATAATTTTTTGTTTGATATAAGTGAATTGGTAAGAGAGTTGAAAAATCAATTTACGTTCTATAAACATGTAGATTAGTAGGTTGTTGTGGAGTCATATGAACTCCAATAATTTTTTTAAATATTATACATTAAATAATTTATTAAATTAATATAAATAATAAATCTAAAATCAAATAAATTATGATAAAATTTTAAATTCTGGATCAAATTATCTTTGACGAAGAGTAATGGTGATAAGGTGAGAGTGACATCAAAAAAGATTATGAAGTGGTTAATTATGTAGTCCAAGCACATATATAGAGTAATCATATTTGCTCTTCTAGTCATCACTCTTCATAATAGTGATGACTTATGATATTATTGGTTCCCATTCCCCACTATTTCCTTTTTAAGTTGTTTCAATAATGTTTAAAGCCAGAGCAAAGTAGTAGCGTCTTGTTCCAATATTCTTAAATCAAACAAAAGCCTCTTTTTCTTCCTAGAAAAAAGAAAGAAAGTAACAAATGGTGGCTGGTACATATAATTAGATGATGAATATGTCCCAATTTGCAACTATAATAATTGATGCCCAATTCTACAATTATTGAGATTATCACACATTTGCTTTTAACAAAACCCAAAAGATGCCCTAGATTTGGACACTGAAATAAAAGAAGAGAAAAAAGAATCGACACTACCACGAATATATGTAGAAATCAATATAAAAAGTTTTAAAAAATGAATAGCACAATTCTTTTCATCTCCCATCCTCCTTCACTCTAAAACATCCATTAGAATATATTGCTTATGCTCTACAAGGGAAAAAAAAACACGTAACACATTATTGCATTTCCTTTTGCTGATCCCAAAGAGATTATTACCTTTAGAGAGAGTATTTCACAGAATATTAATGTCCTCACCAAACAACATAAAGTTAAAATTTTCATTAAGAAGAATTAAAATATAAAAATAATTAAAAACACATGCATGAAAAAGCTAAGGAAGTTCAACAAATTAATATATACAACATAAATGGAATATATGATTTTATAGTCCATTAATTACGAATTAATATGTTTGTCTTATAACCCACATGAAATTTGTAAATAAAACACATACTAATATTTTGTAGGATGATTTAGGTATAGGAAATCATTTGGTCGATGGGCAGAAGCAGAGATTGGCCACAAAAGTGAATTGAGTATTTCTATCAGAAAATGTTATGTTATCGATGGAGTAGTCATCTTTAAGTTTCAACAAATGTATTATATATGAAGGCCACCCACTTTCCCCATCATTACATGGTGTTACCTAAATGAACGTTGGCTACTTATACCCATGGTTAGTATATTCAGAGCTCCTAATTAAAAATAATTTTATACAGTCAAACTTCTGTATAACATCATATTTTATGGTTACTATAGTGAATATTGTTATAGAGAACATATAATATAACATGACATGAAAATATATTTTAGAAAACAAACAAACTTGGCCCTTTATTGAAATGTTATTATAGATATATAGTGAATGATTGTTAAAGAGATGTCTGACTAATATATGCATGTTACCTAGTCTTTATACGATTCATTCATTCATTTTCATGCATCTAAATCTCAAGATCAAAATATGGCAACTGGAAACATGGGTGAATTAGTAAATGCATGGAGAGGTATGTGTGTTAAGAATTAAGATTGCACCAACCCCAACAACCGTGGGCGTTTTTGCAGTAAATTAAATTTAAGATGACCAATTCTGGATAGCATGAGCCTACTACTTCTATGTCCAGACAACAAACAGAGTGTAAAGGAAGATAAAACAGAATGTGCGCATTTATGGAACTTACATATCACGTCTCTTTCACCCAACTACACTGCTTTCACCACTTACCAGGCAGACCGCGATCTCAACTGAATTCATTACTCATCACATAATGAATCTTTAGCTTAACTCAATTCAATTATTCAAAACCAAATAAAGAGATCCATTGAGAATAGATGTTGGAAGCTCTGACATCTCTTGCACACACCAAAGCTGGGACAACAGAACATGGAGGTCCAAAACCAAGAATTAAAATGAGTATCACTATCGTAACATTAAAATAATGGACCTTCAGCTTAACTCGATTTCAAATGATAGCTAAAAACTTCCATGTGCATCAACACTGTCATTTACAATATAATACTTAACAAGGTGAAAAGTTCTAGGACTTAATAATGGCTAAAGCATACCATACCAAGTGAATTGAGATAACCATTGAAGGGTAAAAAAGTTCAACAACTAGAATAGTATAAATAGTTCAACACCTAAAAGGTGAAAGGAATTTTGATGTAGGAGATCTGTTATTCACATGGAATTCTTTGCATCTACAACTATTAGAATCCAGCAATCGAAGTAGCTCACGAAATCTTGAAACTCATCTGTACTCCCAACTTTTCTCTCTACTATCTTTGTCTCAGGACGTGAAGTTCAAATCATTAGCACCTATGACACGTCAGGAATCCTACCACCAGCCGCCAAGATTTGCTTCTCCAGCTGCAATTTTATAAACAAGCTGCAATTTAGCTGATTTTACAGACTTCGGAAGAAAAAGAAAAATCTTTTCATTAAATAACTATTGATGTATTGGAGATAGTCGCGACATCTTTGGTAATGTGGAGAAAATCTAAGACAAGGTGCCAAAAGCTTCAACTTATTGAGAAAAAAGTTAATACTTCAGGGAATGAATTTTTTTTAATGAAGCCTAAGAAGACTAATCATGGAAGAGAATTCAATGTCAGAAACCTGGCTTTAAACAGGTAAAAGGAAGTCACAAGAAGACTTATTTTTTGAAGTAGTTATGAGCAGAAAACATAAAAAATGTCTTGCTAGGAAATTAAGGACTCCAACATTACTTGAGTGGAAAAGGTTAAATCAAATGAGGAGATGCTGAGAGGGCTGTTTCATTATCAAACACCAACCTCTAGGTATTGCTTGTCAAATACAATGACCTATAACACGTATCCTGTCAAACTTTATCGCGAAATAATTTGTGAAAGATCTAAATTGGTTGAGCATCAGAATCCCCACACTTGACCAATTGAAATTTAAGCATCATATACTAAGTAGCATTTTCTTCAACAGTATGGTACTTAGACCTGGGAATCCCATGCATTTGTAGATGAGTACTTACCCTCAACAAGGTTTCAAGTTTGTTCTTCACAAGAAAGTATTCATGTTTCACGTGCTGCAGACATTGCACACATCTGCACGAGGAAATAAATTATGTACAAAGCTAAATAAGAGTAGAGTCTCATGGGTACAACTCAAAATCAAGCTTAGATGCACCACACAATAACAAGACAGTATGAAGGCTTGAATCCCAAATTAACCAGGTTACAATATGGGGTTCATTGTTTCTTACTACCATTTTCCGATTATATATTCCATGTTTGAAAGCAATTAATAAATTAAAGGCTTTAGCTTTTACGTTATCTCATAGAGTTTGAAAGTTCCTATGAGGAAAGTTAATCAAAAAGTAATACCTATAGCTATTCTAGAAACCCATGCCACAGCTATATGGTCTTACTAGCTGACTTATGTTACTTTTGTATGAATCAACACAACAGTTGATACATGTATTTTCAATAGTTTCTCCAATATACTTTTTCTTTGGCTGAGAATGGCAAGTATAAAAGAACAATAGTTCGTCCAATATAATACTAAAACACAACTGGAAATGCTAGATATATTTTTTTGAGAAATGCAACAACAACATACCAGTGTAATCCCACAACTGGGGTATGTGGAGGATATGATGTACGCAGACCTTACCTCTACCTTTACGGGGTAGGGAGGTTGTTTCTGATAAACACTCGGCTCAAAAAAAAATAGTGCAGCAGAGTGCAAGTATATAATATCGCAAAATAACAGGATACAAAACAAATGAAGCAACAAATGTAATGGTTACATCCAAAAAAGAGCAAAAGAAAGGTTACCCCTGGCTGCTATCTACACAAAAGTATATATGAACTGTAACAGCCAACAGGGTTTCATCATCCTCAATTATATCCATTTTACACTAGGAAGAAACTGTAAAAATACAATCAGATTTGACTTTCAAGATTGAGATCTTGTGTCCATCAAAACATCTTCTATACATATCCTTCCAAATACTCCACCATATGCCAGCAGTTATGGTAATCCACGTCATCTTTAAGTGTTAGGGCAGATCTTTTCTAGCTAATTAAATGAGGTCTTTAAAAAAATTAACCCAGATTTTACTAAGAGATGCTTCAATTAAGTTGGCCTTTCATGTTCAAATTGTGAACAAAGAGAATTCGAAATACTTAGGAAAACAACGCAGACTTAAGCAGATTTGAGGCAGAAAAAAGTGTAAATGCTACTTGAAAAGATCTCTGCACAGAGGCAGTTCATACTGGTGTCCTCCTAAGGGGCAATGATAATTTTGTGAAGATTTTAGAGACTCACTAGTGAAACTTGTCTGTTATTGTGATTTGATAACTTCAAGCATAAGAGTTAAACAAGAATGGAGTGGCATGTTAGACTCCAATTTATCTTTTTTACCAACCAGAAACATCTCTGCTCATATCCCTCTGTTCTTTATTCTGCAGAGACTGTATATATAGAACTCCAAGAAGGCGTGATTCGTTTTGTGTAGTTACTGGAACTATGTAAATGGTGTCCCAAAAGTGAGCCAGAAACACAAAGAGATCAGGATGCTTGGGGTGGGGCCACCAAGACGCGACACCATTGGTATTGCAATTATAATGGAGTAGAAATGTCTGAAAAAGATAAATTGGAAGGTTCTAGACATGTACCTTCTTAAATGAAGAGCCATATTAGCATCAAATAATGTCAGACTTAGAAAATGCCCTATAGACGTATTTTGCGTGCGACCAAGAATATACCACATGTTCATAGGTAAATCTTTAATTTTTTTATAATCGTGTGTCAAGACCAACTTGCGTGCACCTCGACTAATTCCACGGGATGCCTGCCATCCGAGACCTCATGGTTCTCAAGGCTAGGGTGGGAAGAAAGCACCAAGTGTTTTTGTCACTACTGGGATTTTAATCCGAGACCTCATGGTTCTTAACCCACTTCATTGACCAGAAGGACACATCCTTGGATGTTGACTGTATGTAAATCTAATATCATGGTTCTACGCATTGATACCTATTAACCACTTTATCACTATGCAATATACCAATGAATTAACAAAAACACAATGACACATTTTTCTAAATGTCTACAAAGTCAAATCTTTTTATGTAAATCTTCTGAAAACCCAAAACCTTATACAGATAGATAGAGTATGACAAAAATTGTAAAAGCATCAAGCTATACCCACCCTTCCATGTTCTTCTCTTCGCAGAAGGTTTTGAAAGACATACAAGCATTCTTTACTCTTTGTGCACCTATGCTGCAAAATATAGCAGAGATTCTGATCAATCAATTAATCGGGATACTACCAACTCCTAAAAGACTTCCATTCAATTACCTAAATTCAAATAGCATAAAAGATAAGTAGGTTATATCTTTGACCTCATTAATTCACTCAAGATATATTACTTGTCTACTAAATATTCAAAAAAAAAAAAAAGTCCCAAAAAAATACAACTTGAAGCGTCAATTAAAGAGACTAAAAATGCAAGGCACAAAAGGAAAAATTGGATACCTGGAACTGCTACCCTTGAACTGATGAACATGGGAATCAACTTGCTTAAAATCTACAAGCTGTTGTTGACTACAATTGACCAAAAAAAAACTAATGATCCAATATTTCAACTTCAAGTAAACAAAATAAAGAATAAGAAGAAGACATTTATTTCTCACAGAGCTGCTGCCAGATTGTTGATAAGGTTTTCTGAATCTTCAAAGAACAGTGAAACTACTTCAAAAACAAAGTCTGGGTTGCTCTCATCTTGCAATTTCTGAAGCTGAAGAAACTGATCATCCAAGAATCTCTTTTCAAAAGACAAAAAAAAAAAAAAGAAGCAAAACGAAACCCACATCAGAAAAATCCCCTAATCAGTAAAAGAAATTGGGAAAAAAGAAAGCCACCTCATTGTACAAAGCTGACATGAAGTCCATAAACTGTTTCTGCAACTTGGCTACTATTTCCATGATGTGGGGTTGTCTTCTCCCTACTCAAAACTCAAACTTTACAATCGTAAGAATTGCAGATCTACAAAATTCATATAGTAATTTTAAATTGCAATAAGCAAGCAACTTTAATATGTACCAAATCAATTATTGACTTTTGTAAAAACAAGGCCTAATATATTACGAAAATACAAATTAATGAAATTCCCTTTTTTGTCCTAATAATAACTGCATGTCTAAAAGAATGAGTTACTTTAATTCCTTTTTCGCTACGGTCAATCAAATTGAAACTAAAATTGGATAATTAACTTTATTTATTAGAATATATTTAATATGGAGTTAAAGACAATAACCTATATACAAGTGACTTTTAGTTGGGGGATATTGTAGCTAATGATATTTGAGTGTATTTCATAAAATACAAATATCAGAAAGTGATATTTGATAATAGATATAAAATATTTCACTATATTTTTGAACTAATCATTATTACGTCTAGTAAATACTTAAATTATAGCTATGTGCGAGAATTCCTCTATAATTTTTGGTCAAATATTAGTGTTGCACATAAGTGGAAGATTTTGTAAACTCATTATTGACCGGAAAAATCATAGTACATTCAAACATTTTGGAAATTAGTTATATTGAGCCATTAATATTCCATGGTATGTGTTTGTTAGGAAATAGGAATAATACATAGACTTTGAATTCAAACCCGTTAATGTACACGTTCAATTTTATTCGATATACTTTCAATGTTAGGCCAATTTTATTGTCATTCTATATGTTTCTCTTCACCACAATATATTGTATTGTTACATACGTATGTTTTTAGTACAAGTAGTTGTTAGGTTTGCTATCATCTAACTATTAATGATGTTTTTGCTTCTGTTCTATTTAATCTAATTTAAGTTTTTATCTCAGTACATAATTTGCATTAAACTCTTTTTATCTTTGTAATATAAAAGGATACAATTTTTTCAATTTCAGAAGTATTTTAAATTAAAATAATATAATAAAAGTTATAATGGGTGGATAGGTATTTTTACGTGGAACTTTTTGTGTACATGGTTGATAATTTATTATTTTTTTGTTTATGTTTAAATGTTCTTTCTTACTTAAAAGATGTGTATCTATTCAATTAAAATTCAATGTACACATCGGATAATGTTTTTTGACCAACCCAAGAGTGGTGATAATTTTTTTTTGGCTGGTGATAATATTGTAAACTTGTGTTGATCTTATCATGACTTTTTAAAATTTGAATGAAACTCACACTTGCAAAACTCTTTTTTTTTTTCTTTTGCAGAAATAGTTCTCCATCCAAAGTTCCTACAAAACAATGTCGCTGAAATAATTACACTTGTATTCAAAATTACAGTATTTCCATCGTTTATCAATTCTTTCAAACTTGTGTTTGCCGTCTATTCATCATTTGCTCATCAGTCATCACTATTATTTAAAAGTCCAAAAATGTCAATCAAAATGCATTGCTAAGGGAAGGGTCGTCTTGATCAAACAAGAATAATAGTATCAACCAGATATAGGAACGGAAATCAATGAATCCTCCACACACAACTTTAGGCCCAGATATAGGAAAAACTATGACGGAAAACAATTGCGAACCACAAATCCCCCCAGATCCAAACCCAAACATGTACCGGCCACAAATATGCCTACCTCTTCTGATTTGCTACCATTGGGTAATGTCATTACCAATCACGATGGAAAGCAACGGATAACGATTTAGACATCACACAGGAAAGTTTAATACTAATGTCTAATGATAAGATAGCCAGAATCCAAAAGTCTTGGCCCTATTCGATCATTATCAAATTAATGGGCAAAAAGATGAGCCATAAAGACGATTTAGTGTTTTGTGGAGACCTACAGAGGAAATCATACTAATAGACGTTAAATATGCGAGCACCCCTTCAAAATGGACCTTGGTTCATCAATGAGTTTTTCCTATAATTAAAAAATGACAGTCAAGCTTTGTAGCCACAGAAGCTAATGAAACCTACTCAGCTATCTGGATTAGATTACCGAAACTACCAACGGAACACTAGGACTGTACAATTCTGGCAAAATTTGGGAGTAAACGAGGAAGACTTAACCAATGTTCGATGGTTAAGCACTTGAGCAACACTAACGGGTAGGTATGCACATATCTGCATCAAAGTCCCTATAAATACCTAAAAACAAGAGATAATTTATGACGGGCAGACATACTCTACCTTGCCTGTGGTAGAATTGGTCAATTGGACATACTCAGCATAACTGCACATGTAGAGAAAATATAGACACCAAAAAGCCAGAGCAAATTCAAACTACAGACAACCTCAAGTCGATGAACCAACAAGAAACGCAGAAAATGAAGGAGGATTGGCAGACAGTCACCTTTAACAAGAAGAACAGAACAACGTGACATACCACACCAAAGGGAGAGACGATAAATCGGAAACAATTATCAACTCTCAGAAAATTGGAGATATAAACGTCAAAACTTTTTCATTCTACCATATGTAAGTTCTTAGAAACTAAAATCTTAAAATATGTAGGCAAACAAACACATATCAAACCCCAGATTGACGAAACTACTACTACTGATTCTCCAAAACCTTAGAACAAGACCTTGCACAGTGATGATGACACCAGAATGACATCGTTATTTTTAAAAACTCTTCTGATCTGTTATCTCTAATGGCGGTGGGCCAGAAGCCTACCCCTGACCCTACTAAACCTATCTTGGCCCTTACTGGAACCTCAGAGACCCCTACTCTACCTACGATAGAACAAAAAACCGCCTGAAATATTATAGTATGTAATTCATCTATGAACCCTACTGACCCTACAATTTTATCTACTAACATAGGGACTATGTTGCTCAACTCTTTAAAAATGTCCGCGGGTTCGTGTCGGTCTGTCGGATTCTCCAAAAGTAGTGCATTTTTGGAGAATCCGACACGGGTGAGGCATCGAAAGTGGAGAATCCGCGCAACTTAGCATAGGGGCCATCCCACTATCAAATCATAAGATAACTGACCTTTCTAATTATAAAACGATTAATAATAATAATTTAAATTCTATAAATGCCAACGTGGAAGAGAAAATCACCTCATCCTCTTCTTACCCAGGTAACCTCATTCACCCCAGCCACAAACAAATAAATATAAACCCTATAATTGGTAGGTCAACAACGAATCATAACTAACACAACCTCATATTCCGAAACATTCCTTTTTCCATATGAATGGATTGACCCCTGAAGCAATACCCACTTATGCAACTCAAAACCAACTCCCCAACCTAAATCCATCCTCTTTAGGCTTTACATTGGTATGAACAGCTAAACAAGCACGCATAGTTTCTATTTTACAACAATATGATGCAAGGCAATTCTTATAATTGGGCGCTATTTTACTGGTACTTTGGCATATAGACGGTCATGCAGGTCCTGTCTAGTCTGCCATTTGATCCACAAGGATCAGGATCAAATGAATGTGAATTCTCTTTCTGGCAAGCGAAGATATACTTTTTATACGGGGCAAGCATATATAGAAAGGAAAGAAGGCTAACAAATTTTCCTTTCTTCACAGCTTTAAGGTCAAATAAAATCCATCGCCACAAAAGGTGAATTAAGCAGTTGAGATGTATTTTGCATAAAAAGGAGATGGAAAATAACAATACATGGCGAATAAGTTGAACCTTTAAGCATACCAGACTCTAAAAACTGCATCTACTAAGCATATGAACAACTCCAGTCTCCAGCTCCATACATAGACGCACTCACTTAGTGCTACTAGCAGCACCCTTCTTGTTAGAGTTGGCAAGAAGAGAGGTAGAGGGTATAGTATCATCCATAATTTTGGGGCTGGTAAAGCTGAAATCTGAGGGTTTAACGTCACTGAACTCAGGGTTTTGTTGAAGAAAAGTAGTTACTTCAGTAAAGGATCTGAGTTTCTTCCCTGTAGGAGTGAAATAATAAGCATCCATCTTAGAGTAATCTCTCCTGAGGTACAATTCTCTCTTAAACCCAGATGGGGTTTTAGGCAGATTGGGCTTGTCAATTGCCCAAGTTCGAGAAGAATCGTACTCAATATCGGCTGGGTCATCACAAGAACCATTGGGTTTGTTGTCGCAGTTGAAGGGTTCTTCAGTAAACCTACTTCTGATTTCCTCAAACTCTTCCTGTGTTGCAATCGTCCTCCATTTCAAGCATTTTCCACATTGTGCTGCCCAGACGCTCACTGATGGATTCGTGGCCGACCTCTGTCACAAAATAAAGTACCTCTCTTATACTCTAATCAAAAGCTAGAATAGCCATCGGAATCATTCTACCAAAAAATCAGGCGACATGACATCCCAGATCTCTATTTTTTATTCCAACTTTCAGCAAAAACTAGAAGTAGCCGTATCTTTTTCAATTAGTATTTCAAATCAGCAAATCAACAGACAAGTATAAAGATGAATTGTTCATTCGAAAACTTACCTTGGGAGTTTTTGGGGAATCTTTCGCCATTCCTGAGACTGAAAGCGCAACTGTGTAACTTCCCACCTGCTTTGATTTTTTATAGTATCTATCGCCCAAAGAGACAGACGTATGAAATTTACAGAGTAGGGTCCTTACTAATTTGGGGTTGTATAATTTAATCCCTTTTTTCGTATCCTAGTTCAGTGCTTCATACATAAATATTGTTGTTTTGGCTTTGCTAAAAGTCTCTCCAAATTAGAGTTCGAAACCTATTTGTGCCATTAAAAAATAAAATTGACACAAATAAGTCACAATTTTAGATTATAATTAAAATAGGCTTAGTGTAAATTTTTCTTTTATTATATCAAAAAAATATAAACAATAGCCGTTAGTCTAGTAACATCTAAATTTTAACATAAAACAGAACTTTTTCTTCCACTTTATAAATTGGAAATTTTTCTTACACTTTATAAAATATAATTTTTTCTTACACTTTATAAAATATAATTTTTTCTTACACTTTATAAAATGGAAGTTTTTCTTACACTTTATATAGAAAATTTTACTTTACCAAAAACTTTTTACTTTCTTCCTCAAATTTTCTAACCCTATACTGGTCTCTAACCCGACAACCAAACAATTCGACCCCACTTTTGAAATTCGAAGGTTTTCATTTGAAGATTTTTGAAAGATTGGAGGTCCCTAGCACAACCTGATAACCTAACAAAATATTATGTGTTTTGAAATATTTTGATATTTTTATTACATATCAATACTTTAAGTTTAAGGAGGTAAAAATTAAATAGAAAATCATAGCTTAAGTGCAATATGTTAGACTCCATATGTTGTTGAAGATACATACATATAAAAAACTGAGAATTACTTGTGCATACAAGATACATGTTTTAGTACCACATTGGATGTTCTCTTTACTTTGTTGAAGAGAAATGTTAATATTTATTGGGACAGGAGCTCGGTTAAGATATGATATTGGTCTGTTTTTAAACTTTATTTGAAAAACTTGTCAACTTGTAGACATTAGGGGCCGTTTGGTACAAAGATTAATAACGCAGAGATTAGTAATGTAGGGATTAATAATGCAGGGATTAATAGTGCATGAATTAGTAATGCAGGATTTATTTTTATGAAGTGTTTGGTTCATTGTTTCCCACACCATCTTGTGTTTGGATTAAAACTTTTTAAAAAGCTTATTTCCAATTATACCCTTGAATTATTATGTATTTAGGTCAAGGTAGATAATTGTCGGACAATATTATTTTTTTATGGCCGTCTAACTAGCTATGAGAAGAACAATTTTGTTTTCATGTTTGTTATTTTTTCACTTGAATTATTTGAGGATAAATAATTGCCATCTTAATAAATTGATCACTCACAAAATGTCAGTTTTCAATTTTAAAAAGATAAACCATCTACTTTTAAAATCGAAAAGACGGTCAACAATGGTAAAATTGAATAAACCATCTACATTTACACATAAAAATTGCAAGTTATAGTTTTAATATGTAAGTAATTTCTTAAATTGTTCAAAATACAAATAATTAGAATACTATATATATATATATAATACATTCAATTAAGATCGCAAACGTCATGTGATATATTTGCCTTTTTAGTTTTTAATTAGTAAATGTTAAATAACTTACATTTCAAATTTGTATTATCTCTCTAAATAATCTGTAAGATAATTTATTTAAATAAATTTACTAGTACAAATATAAAACATAAAATAAACAAAATAATTAAAATAATTTGAGGGATATTTTTGTCTTTACATAGACTTATCATATGGTATTATATCCTATGTATTACTAATACCTCCAAATGAAAGGTATTAGTAATACATCCTATAATACCATGTAGGATGTACAACTAATCCATGGATTAGTTATACATAGGTCCAAATTTTTACCAAACATAGTACTAAATAATACCATTCATAATACATGAACTATTTCTTCTAATGCAGCCTACCAAATGGCCCCTATGTGATTTTGATCTTATTTTGTGATGTTTGTGTGGGAAACTCATACAATAAGTCGGGTTGTCGTGTTATGCTACGATTGTGCTACAGACCTCCAATTTTTCGAAAATCTTCAAAAGAGAACTTTTGAATTTCAAAAGAGGGGCGAATTGTTTGATTGTCAAGTTGGAGACCAGTATAGGGTTAGAAAATTTGAGGAAGACAGTAAAAAGTTTTTGATAAAGTAAAATTTTCTATATAAAGTGTAAGAAAAACTTTTACTTTATAAAGTGTAAGAAAAAGTTACACTTTATAAAGTATAAGAAAAACTTCCACTTTATAAAGTGGAAGAAAAAGTTTCGTTTTATGTTAAAATTTAGATGTTACTAGACTAATGGCTGCCGTTTATATTTTTTGATATAATGGAAGAAAAAACTACACTAAGCCTATTTTAGTTATACTCTAAAACTGTGGCTTATTTGTGTCAATTTTATCTTTTAATGGCTCAAATAGGTTTCGGACTCCTCCAAATTATTTAATCCCTATCATGAAAATGGTGCAGTCCTAAGCTCTCTCAGTTCTGAACCTATTTGAGCCACAAAGAGATAAAATTAACCAAAATAAGTTACTATTTTAGAAAGTAACTAAAATAGGCTTAGTGTAGAATTTTTTTCCGTTTTATCCAATATGTCAAACGGCTTCAGTTAGTCTCTTAACGTTTGTATTTTAATATAAAACAGAACTTTTTTTCCTCTTTATAAAGTGTAAGTTTTTCTTACACTTTGTAAAGTATAACTTTTTTCTGACACTTTATAAAGTGAAAGAAAAAAATTTGTTATACAAAAAATAATATTTGTTTCCATTTTCCATTAAATTGTGTCTATAAAGAAAAAAATTATATTGATTTGACATATCATAAAAACGGAAGAAATTATTACATAATGTATTTTTATTTTTTTTTAATCTGAAAAGTCCTCCAAGCTCTATTTAAGGACGTTCAAACATAGCACATTCAACATCTTTAATCTTCTATTTTTCTTCATTTCAATCACAAAAAAAATGTCTTTTGAACCAAAAGTTAGAGTTTCGATTTATTGGGATGGCGAAATTATACATGAAGGACATACCGTTTATTATTATTGTCATCCCAAACATTGTGCTAAATATTCAGTTAATGTTCGATATCATAAATTTCTTTCATCAATTTATAAAAAAATGAATATAAATAGTACTGATTATAATTTGATTATAGTCGCAAAATACCCTACTTCATTTTTATCACAAGGACAAATAAATTTTGGAGAGTGGATTATCTATAATGACGAATCATTGACCGACTTTTAGAGGGTTCCAAATGACTACATAGATCAAATCAAGTTAACAGTACTTGAAATCTATGTTAGGAAGGAGCCTAAGACTGGTCAACAACGTTTTTCTTTATCGGCCGATTTCCATCCTTGATTAGAAAATCGTAATAGCCCTGATGGATTTCCGATAACTCAATCTAGTGATTTTTCTAACATGACCCATTACCAAAATATTCTTACCGGTCGACATGATTTTGATTTGAACGATACTATCAATGATAGTGACTGGTAATGCTCAATAATTATACTCTGATTATTATTTGTTGATTTTGTCTATTATTTATTAATTTATATGATTTATTATTATTATATATTTTGTAGCGATTTACCTCAGCAAGAGAGGAATATTGCTCCAAGTTATGGACTAGATAATTAATTTAATCAGCCCTTACACTTTGAAATGACAGAAAATGTTGGGACATTCTCAAATTTTCATGTCTCGCCTACTTTAGAACTTGAAAGTGAAAGGGGAAGATAAAAGGAATGTGAAAATTTTGGTAAAGATAATTTTTCTTACAAAGTGTAAGAAAAAGTTGCACTTTACAAAATGTAAGAAAAACTTACACTTTATAAAGTGGAAAAAAAGTTCTGTTTTATATTAAAATATAGACGTTAAGAGACTAACGGAAGCCATTTGGAATATTGGATAAAAGGGGGGAAAAAAATCTACACTAAGCCTATTTTAATTACTTACTAAAATAGTGACTTATTTTGATCAATTTTATCTCTTTGTGGCTCAAATAGATTCCGGACTCTCTGTTGTGTATCGATGTTTCTGCTTTGGTAAAGTGTCGATGGAAAATGATATTAGGAGTTGAGTTTAATGTGTTAGATTGGTAGGGTATGATATTAGGTTGATAGAAGAGTTAAATTAAGAGCAATTTTTTTTTGAGAAAAAAATATATACATATAGCTGCCACGTATGATAATAAGATTGGGGATATGAAACTTAATTGTTATCAAAATTGAAGTTAAATATATAAAAAAAATTCAATAAATATAACTTTTTTGTGAGAGTGTAGTTAAAAAAACAATCCAACTAAAACCTAAATGGGCACATTTCACTAAAATGAGTCTCGCAACTTCGGTTCATCACTAGTGGATACGTTTTCTGGAAACGACGGTACGGTGATGAAAAGTAGAGTTTCCAGGATGATGATCCGCCATGGCGTCGTCATACTAGTTGCTCTTTTGTGGTTCGCCACAGCCGAAGCTTCTCAGTGCTCAATTAATGGCAAGTCTTCTCATCATTTCCTCTGTATGTGTATGATAAAAGTTCACTCAGTAGTAGTGTAGTGGATGCAATGCACTGATATTCTCTTCTCACTAATTTAAAATCATTCTTCTGCCTTCAAGTTAGTGAAAATTTCCTATTGGAGGAAATTCTGGGCAGTTTAGAAGCTGATTTCATTTGGATTAGTTGTTGCCCTTTTAATTCAGGAAGAAACAAGTTATTGCTTCCTTTGACTGAAATTCCAATGATTGATTGCTGAATTATTTTGGTTATCTTCAACTGTGAAGAAATTAATTGACGTTTTCATTTGGTTGTTATTATGAGCAAAATTTTCTATCCATTTTCCTCATTTTGCAGGACTACCACTCGTGAAGAATATCAGCAAGCTTCCACAACACAACTACGGGAGGTCAGGTTTATCTCACACTACAATTGCAGGTTCAGTCTTGCACGGCATGAAAGAGGTGCTATTCTGCTTGCGGTTTCTTAATTTTGACTATGTTGGCTGACCTGAATATAATGTAGATAGAAAGGACTTATACAGCCAGTTCTATCTAATTTGAGATTGAAATGAAGTTGATTGATGGTGAATATTGACTATTTGGTTTTGACTATTGCAATTTACTTTGGTTTCATCACTATTGTTTCATGAATAGATAGAGGTGTGGCTTCAAACATTTGCCCCTGGATCTCGCACACCAATCCACAGGCACTCGTGTGAAGAAGTTTTTGTCGTCTTGAAGGGTCAAGGCACTCTCTATCTTGCTCCTAGTTCACATTCAAAGTACCCAGGGAACCCACAGGAGTTACATATATTCCCTAATAGCACTTTCCATATCCCTGTTAATGATGTTTTCCAGGTATACATTCTGCCTTGAACTCTTTTTTTCTCTATCATACTTGTGCTTAAAATTATTCCTGCAAGATGTAAATAGAGTTCAATTACTTGATAAAGAAAACTTCGAGCTGATACATTCTTAATGTTGCATCTAGTTTTGCAGATAAAAACACTTACAGGGGTTTCTAATTTTTACTTCTTGAATCATAATCAATCAGTTGACAAATTAATTGTTGAAAGGATTCAAGAATTATGTTGGTCAATATTTTACCAGGTTTCTGGGATAATCTTTGTTTCCACTTCATAATTTCTTTTTGTGTAAGATATGCTCTATTCCCTTCATGGTTAATGTACTTGCTTTTCTTCATCTTTCCATGCTCTTTCTGTTTGTGGTGGATGAATCTGATGATTGGTCTACTTCTCCCAGCCATCTATCATTGGTAAAAGCCCAAGTAGTTTGCATTAGTCATCCTACTTGCATGCCTTCAATTAAGACAAAATTGTTAATATAGCGTGTTTAAAGACCTATGCCAGTGCTGCTTTTGCAGTCACAAAACCTCTACAGAGCTCATCGGTCAATTGAATTACAACTTTTTAAATTAGGTTTCTTCTCTATGCATGTGTGACCGGAAGTATGCTTTTATTTTTGTAAGTACAGGTATGGAACACTGGTGAACATGAAGATCTACAAGTTTTAGTTGTTATATCTCGTCCTCCAGTGAAAGTGTAAGTAACCTGTGTTGAACAATAAACTTCCAGTCCACCATTGCACAGATTTATCATATGACATCAGTTTGTCTATGCTTAATATTTTTTGTTAACCTTTTTACTTTCATATTTTTGTTTCTATACTTTCCCCAAAAGACTCTATATTAGTTTCATAAGGATCAGTACTTGGACAGTTGGGCTTCATAAGAGCTGAGTCAGGAGTTGTTCTGATGCAGTTACGCTCTGTATTTCCTATGATTTACCATAATTTTTTAAACTTTGATGTTTCTTCTTGTCAACATGTACCCCATTGTGTAACCCCTCTTCCAGGAAAAGAATAAACAGGGGGTGGGGAGGGGGAGGGGGAGGTCAAAATATTTAAGGATAGTTCACCATGGACCAAAACAACTATTATCTAAATTTGGCCATTTGAAAGACTTGGGATCAGCCTGCCTTGTGCATTTGGAAGCAGCTTGTGCTTCTGAGTTCATGATGGTACTAGATGCGTAAATGCCTGCAATAGATATCTGAAAATACAAACATGTCTAGGAATGTTATTATTCACCTTTCCTTGTGTGGTTGGCCTGTGATGATTGGCTGATAAGTTTTCTACAATCCCACGTTGTGCATGCACGCTCTAGTTGTTACTTAACCGGGCTTTGCTTTCTGGCACTTGTTTTCAGGTTTATGTACGATGACTGGTCGATGCCACACACAGCTTCCAAATTGAAGTTTCCGTATTACTGGGATGAGAAATGTTATCAGACAACAACGAGGAAAGACGAACTTTAGCCAAAAAAGTCGGCTATGCAGTTAACTACATTAGCTAGTGTTTGATGTGTTTCTGTATTATACTGGGGTCTACCTTATTTGGCAAACGAGTCAATCATTGACTAATATAAGAGCAATGTAACCGGTTTCGGGTGGAACTTATGACATGCTTTTACAGGTCGTACATTCATACATAGTACAAATGTGTTATCCAGTCAGCACATTAGGAGAGCTTTAGTTTTACTCCCTAGCTACTAATACATTATTTTTTAATTCAGAAACATGACTCCATGTAGTCGCTATTGTTTTATTTTAACCTTGTGCTACGTACTCTATCATCCTCTGCATATCAGATTATCCATCACTTTTGAATAAATAGATCATATCAATTTGATTGTTGCATTTGTGTGGCGTGTCACTTTTAACATTTTCTTCCACAATCAGTTCTCTCCTAGATTTTAAAGTAGCCATCTTTGTTCTGCACAGTTAGTTCAGTTAACAATTTTTTGGGAAGGATGTTGCTCAATAATCATCACCAGATCCAGATTATTTAACAGATAGCTCCAATTCCTGCAATTAAAACAGTAATGTCTGTAATACGGAACTTGAAAGAACTAAAACCGAATATCCCAATGTCCTTTTTGTATCGACCAAAAAAACATTGAGGGATTTCAAGGTGTAATTTCACTGGAGATGGAAAATTGAATGATACTTGAGAAGAGAAACAGGATATAATTACATTAAAATCAACCTCTACTGTCCTTGAAGAGATGGATAGAAAAAGAAAAACTCAATGGAAAATTCAGAATACACTCAACTGACTAAGCTCAAAATAGCTAAAGCCTCTCATGGTTAGCATAAGTAAAAGGTATATCAACCAACAACTAAGTAAAGATGGAAAATCTTTGAAGGAAATAAAAAAACGCAGAAGATCCATACTCAACAACTGAGCTCATCGTGGAGAGAAGAAGCAACGCACAAGGGATGTTGGATAACTCTTGAATGCAGCACTAATGGTGTTTTAAGGAGTGTCTCTGATCATACTCGGTCTAAACTGCCGTACTGGCTTCTGAACTGCTCGCTGATTTAGGCGACTCACTAGGGGAAGGTAGCTCAAGAAACCGCCTTTTCTGGGCACGTGGTGGAATATGTTTTGCAGGTTTTCTTGATACTGGAAGAAAGACACCAGTACCACCAGTTGGAATCCTTCGAGGGCTTAGAACCATCGGACGCACAGGAGCTAGCATAACTTCTGGAGCTCGAAGGAAACCCCATTTAGGCATCACATCCATTATCTTATAACCATTAGCTGCTCCATTTGCAGTTGAATAGCGTGTTGGGACACCAGGTTGCCATAAGGTCATTGCTTTAGTCAGAGGAGGGATTTGATCCGAGACAAAGTTATTCATCTCTGTTCTTACTTTGAAGAATGTAATAGCAACTCTTTTGCTAGCTGATGAGCACAGTGCATGTCTAGCCATATCGGCACTGTTTCCTCTCATGACTAAAAGAGACCTGCCAAATATAGGACGAAATGAAGAATGTCACCATAAGAAGAATTGCCGTTTGATAAAGAGATTTTTAACAGACTGAAATAACGCTAGCATGGTCTTTCTTTCATCGGGGAAATGGAGGAATTGCAATCTCCCATGTTAATGAGAAAGACTTACTACAGGAGGAAAATCGGAATTTGTTAATACACATTACCCTTGTTTAAGAGAAAGCATGAATGATCCTTTGTAGTTCCCATCAATGTCACTCACAAGGGCTCTACCAAATGCCATCATTGATTCAGAGAGGAGAAGGGTAGACACCGGCTGGTCCAAATGTGGTGGTTTCATGAAAGGCTGTGAATACTCCCCCTACATAAGCCAGCAAAAAAAACCATTTAGGCTCCACTTTTTACCAATCAAAATGTACAGAGGCCAATATGAATCTGGCATAAATAAATATGAACCTCATCAAAGTAGTTGATGACACAGCTGTTAGGTCTTCTACTTTCTGATATTAGATTCCACTGAATCAGGTGGTCTATGACACTTTGTAGAAGAGCTGGAATGGGTTCAATGTTACCTGAAGGTTGATTTCTCCCAATTAAGCTTTACGGGATGTGTAAAAGGTAATAATAATATAGAAGTATTCAGAAATTTTAATGAATCCAATTGTTGCAACAAACATAGATATGCATTAAGGGACAGCTTTCCCTTACTCTTTTGACACATGGCCTCCTCTTTTATATGTCCAAAAATTGGGGTCCCAAGCTGAATCATCTCTCTTTTGTTGCCCTTCACTTGCTGGTTGAATAAAATAAAAGTTTCACCTAAAAAGGCAGTCACAAGCAATTCAGGGTGGAAATCAAAGATAAAGAGGTGATTTTGAAGAACACTGATAAAGAATTAATGTAGTAAAGAGCTTCTTTCGCTTCCACTTAAGAAGTATAATGTCTTAAATGAGAGCAGTGCACAATTTGTCAACAAAAACTACATAATAGAACATTGTGTCGAGCTTTGGTGATTGTATAGTTCACAATATAAGAAGAAGAGAGGTAATCAGCGTAGATCTCAAGCACCAAGGATAAAACAACAGTTTCCTGATTACATGTGTACAAAATTTTCACTCAGAAGAGAGAATTCATGGAAAAGCCTATATAGTAAGCTAAGGCTGCTATAATGAGTCACAAAGCAAATCAATTCCCAAACCTGCTCGAGCAAAACTTCTCCTTAAAAAGGAAACAACACTAACTATAAAAGTGCCACGAATCACAGGATCCACCTGAGAGATCACCATTCTGGCCAGCAACACGAAGCTCGTTCACTAAATCATTTAGTTTAGAGATTTCATTTGGAGTAAATATGTCTTCGAATAACTTCAGACCTCGTATTACATTCACCTGCCAGTCACAGATTATGGAAGCATAAGACCTTCACAACATGGATCAACTTAAAATTGAATGTCATCCTTCACAGAAAAGATGGAAATTGCAATTGAGGACTCACCATATGCCCTTTGACTGGCTCTTTTGACACAAACCCCTTTGTCATCTTGATGTGGGCATGCCTTGCCTCACAGTTGTCATGGTTTGAGCAGAATTCAACACTTGCTACTAACGGTTGTATTAAGGGTCCTGTTAAGTAGCCATCATTCCAAGAGGACAAAAGAGTTCAACAAAAATGAGAATTATAATCAATCAGTCAACGGCCGATCATTTATTAGAATAGACAAGATTTTAGCGGACGATCAACTTAAAGTACCTCTTTTTCTTTAACCAACATTTATAATCAATCGTATTTTATTTCGTGAATCACAGATTATAACGGAGTTAGACGTGACTCTAATACTAGTATAACCAAGTTTCAGTAGGCACTGTTATAGGTAACTGGGAACATTGTTGATTTTCTTAAAAGTGGACAGGTAAAAAATTGAACACCCGAGCAATTAAGTTTAGTAGTTTAGTTTTGTTCTACCACCCTTCACCATGGGATGTGAAACAAAAAATTTCCAAACAGTAAACTTGTAAGGATGAATTAATTAAGGCAAAACTCTTTCATAGAATAGAAACATGAGATTCTGTACTCTTTTTTGGTGAATATTAAAAAGTCCTACTTACCTGCATGAGTGATGTCACTTTCAGGAGAATCTCCATCCACTATTTCGCAATGAGTGCTTGCCTCGTTCACTTCTGAATCGCACTGTTTCGAGACTGTAAACTCCTTCATCTTTCTCTCAGCGACTTTCCGTAGATCGAGTGTAACCTCCGCAATGGAACAGTACTTTTGCATCTGAAGAATTGGGATCCAATTCAGCCTCCGCCGGTGGATGGCTGCAAATACCGATTCATACTCCGCTCTCCCGCCTTCAAGCTCAGTTATATGGCTGCAAAGCGCATCTATAATCGCATTTGCAGCAGCAAACTCTCCCCTGAACCACGCTAATATTGCATCCTTAGCAAATGTCTCCGATACCGTGGTCGGACAGGAGGCCGCCGGCGTAACCATACAACCTAACGGTACTAAACGATGGTGTCCAACAACGGCGGCAGCTGGCGGCATCGCAGACAAAAATCAATCAATCAACTTAGTCAAAATCCCAAACTAATTAAAGTCTCCCTAATAATCTCTCTCAAAATAATTTCCAAAACCTTTTAGCTAGTCATTTAGTTTGAATGTTTCGAATTGGTGCGTCGGTATCGGAGAAATTGTTACGTGGCGGCCGATATTCCCGGCGAGTATTTTCCGGTTTCAAAACAAGAAAATGTACCAAAACAGAATGATGAATAAAACGAGAGTAGGCTTGTTGGAGAGGCTTTTGAGTATTTAAAGGTGACTTTTACAGTGCTGACACTCCCTACAGCATAGCATGCGCCCAGGTGTCACTATGTCATAAACCAATTTTTATGTTTATTGATTAAAAACAAATTATGCAAACATATATTACTTAATTATTTAAGAGGAAATATTTTAATTATACTCCATAGCTATAGTTTGATAATTACAATTCATAGCTACATGTTATAAGGAGGAGGGTGGCGAGCGAGACTGGGAGAGAGAGGAGAGAGGAGAGGGCAGAGAGTGGAGAGAGGCGAATTGTATATGTATAACTGTCAAAATAATGTATAAATGTAACTGATATGCATATGTATTTATATATCTGGTGAGAGAGACTGAGAGATGGAGGAGAGAGACGAGTGAGACTGGGAGAGAGTGGAGAGAGGCGAGTGAGAAAGGGTAGAGAGTGGAGAGAGGCGAATTGTATATGTATATATGTCAAAATAATTGTATATATGTATATGTATCAAGTATTGTATTTGTATATCTACATATAATTTGAATTCGTATACAATTGAATCGAGTTAAAACATTTGTGTTGTATATCCAATCTCTCTCGCTTTATACAAACACAAATTATAAATTTGTGTTTGTATAAAGCGAGAGAGAGAGATAGACAAAAGAGAACTGGGCAGGGCAAAATCCAATCTCTCTCGCTTTATACAAACACAAACTATACATTTGTGATTGTATAAAGCGAGAGAGAGAACTGGGCAGGGCAAGATCTAATCTCTCTCGCTTTATACAAACACAAATTATACATTTGTGTTGTATAAAGCGAGAGAGAGAGAAAGACAAAAGAGAAGTGGGCAGGGGAAGATTTGTATATGTATAATTATAAGTGTATAGGGCGGAGAGATATGTATATGTATTTGTATTTGTATATCCCGTCTATCTCGCTTTATACAAACACAAATTATACATTTGTGTTTGTATAAAGTGAGAGAGAGATTGGCAAAAGAAAAGAGAGAGAGAGAGAGAGACTGGGCAGGGAGAGGAGAGTGGCGAACGAGAATTCCAGAGAGATGGGGGAGAGGAGTGAGAGAGAGAGGAAGAGAGGAGAGAGGCGAGAGAGAGAATGAAATTATACCTTAAAGTTAGTTTCGAATTGTAATTAATGCAAACTATAGCTATGGTAGATAATTGAGTAGTATAAGTTTGCTTAGCTACGTAATTTTCCCATTATTTAATATAGCTATAGTTTCAAGAAATTACATTACATAAGCTACATCCGGTTTTCCCAATTATATAAAGTAGACTTTTTCTCTCTCCATAATTTTTTTACTTATTTGTTTCCTTAATTCACTCAAACACAATCAGATTTCAAAATTTAAAAAAATTGTCTCCTTATAATACAAAGTATATTTTTTTGTGATTTTTATTTCTATCAATACATTTCATGATACGTTGTATACGATTCTATGGGTTTAGCATAGCAATGTTTATTGCGCCTTCTTACTTTTTTAGACTTTATTTGTATATTTTCAACAATTACATACAATTATTTTTTTTGTATTTGTATATTATCAACATGTATAGTTTCGACTATTTGTTCGTATAATTTCAGCATTTATATACATTTACTTATTTATATATTTCAATTAATTGTGTTTATATACATAGTCGTTTTTTGACATGTTTATTTAGGAAGTTAAATTTATCTTTCTTTGTTTGGTAGAAGTTATATTTGGTAAAAAAAATTCTAATCAGATACAATAAGCATGATTTGTGGAATCGTTTTCCTTTTTAATAACCTAAATTATCGTCTCATTAATTAAGTTAAGAGTCCAATTTATATAAGAAAATAAATTTTCAGCAAGATATATAATAGCTATGGAAATTATAGCTACGCTATGTAATTAGATAAATTGTAGCTAAAGATGCTAATTAGGTTTGAGCTTAGCAAATTTGCCCACAATATCTTCATTTTCTTTTTACTAACATTTTCCATTTTTACTATCCGGTAGCCCTTCTTTTTAAAAAATAATAATGGGGAAAGACAAAAAGCAAGGCAGGACGACGGAAAAAAGGTGATTATTTTACATTTTAAAAAACAAAAGAATTGTCATTATGGAGAAATTAAAAAGTAAAAATTATATTGCAAATGAAACATCTGGTTAATTGAAAAGCTAATGCCAGCACCAGCGTGGGCCAAATAAAGCAACATGTTTAAAATCTAGGAACGATCCTTCAATTTTCCTGTTTATATTTAAAATTAAAAGTTTTTTCATGTTTATATTTTGATATCCACTTTTATAGTCATGTCATTTCCACGGTTGGAATAAAATAGATGGTAAAAACTAAAAACCAAAAGAGAAAAAAAAATAATGTCATTATAAAAGTACGTACGAGATTGTCATTTTAGTTCATTAAAGGAAATTAATTAATTTTGCTAGAGGAAAAGCAAGTCGCAAAGCGAATGACATTTGATGAAACCAGCAGTTAAATATATACTATATTTTTTTTAATAACTGAGGTGTTTAAGTCAACTTGTACACACCTTGATTATTAATTTATAATTTTTAAATTGTAATACTACGTCATCAAGAGAGTAGGGACAATTCAGGAGCTAAGCTAAGATGCAACAATTTGAATCGTAATGGCTTAGGTTCGAGTTCAACATTTTCTTGATCTTTGCCATCTAGTTGGATTTGGACCTTCAACATTTTCTTTTTAGTGTTAAAAATGAAAAGGTACGTCAATAGTATTCAATTGTGAGTATAAACATTTTTAAAAAGTAGAATTTTCTCTTTCAATGATTGGATTCTTTATTCGTGAAAGCATAAATCGAACCATAGGAGAAAAAAAATAAAATAGTTTTAGGTGTGTGAAAGAGAAGTTTGTGAATGCTAAAGGGAGGAGTGGGTTGATGAAGACAACTAACGTCAGCTATTTAATTCAGTTTTAAATAAAATGAGTAGTAGGGCGTATCTTTTATGATATATATATCCATTTAATTTGTATGATTAAATAATTCTACCATGTGTTTTAGAGGATCTTAGGTGACTTCGTGTCCCCTTAAATACAAATGTGAATTATGTTGTAGACTGCCAACTAGTTTTAGCTGTATCTATTCTTTTGGGACAAAACGTAATGACATTAATCTACTATGTTAAAGTATATATCTTTCTGTTTTAATTAGGAGTGATTAATAGGAGGAAATTAAGAATTATGAATCATAGCAGAATATAATAGATAAAAGAGGAAATTGACAAGAGCATAAATTAGTGAACAAAGGACACAAGTTGGAAATTCCACCTTTAGTCCCTCCAATGACACTATTGTTAAGTGTAATCACAACAACATATTTTTAAAACTCTACTATAGTCAAATATGGAATGATAGTGATAGAATAATTAGTAATTATGATCATTTGTAAATTTTTACAAGTAAAAGTATACTTTTCAATTAGTTGAAACTTAAATGTCAGATATTAGAGAAACAGTCTATCAACAATTGAAATACTGTTTGTTGGTAAGGTCATGGAGGAATCATAAGGCATACTTGGTTTTTGGATGTCAATAAATGATTATTCAGTTACAAAATCGAAAATGGCCAATGGAACATTAATAAAATAAAAAAGGAACATCGACGATGGATGACTAATTTGACACTTATGTTTCTTTTTAATGTGGTGGACAATTTTAAATGTAACGACAGATGTGTTGACATTTTGAGAAAGTAAAAATAAATGTGAGTCCTAATTGGCTCCTTGCAAAACTCTATAGTTGCCTGCCTCGTACATACTTCAACGCATACGAGAAGCCACATAATTAAAGGACAAGTAGTATTTTTTTTTTTCTTTCAAAATATTCTTTTTAATAAGTAGTGGAAATAAATAAATAACAAAAATAATTAGCTATATGAACTTTTCTTCATTAAAAAAAATTGTTTTTTTAAAGTTACAGATTCAGATGGATAATGGATTGATCTTGCTGTCGTGCTCTTCCCTGTGCTAGTTAATGTTTAATTAATATGTTTTCGAAGGGAGATTAATTAATTAATTGTGTTATTATTTCTATAAGTAAAATTCAGTTGGCATATTATAAAATGAAATAACGTTGAATGAAGATTGGCTGATTTCTATATATGATTTGATCTGAGTAGTATATATTATATACTATATAATAAAAGTTGGCAACTTCCCAAAAATCAAAAGGTCAAACATAGTCGTCTTCACGAAAGTAAAGGGACATAACCCACAGGCCCGGGGGATTCTCTATCTTCTTGCTTCCTTCCTTCTTTCAGTGTGGTTGTGGTTATTAGCCAATTTTATAGGCTTCGAATTTGAGCCCGTGGTTTCAGTAGATTGTGTTTTTAGCACAAATTTAGACTAATTTAATTCAAAAGCAGATAATGAATACCGAATGGGTAAATCAAAAAAAATTCTTTAATTTCATTCATCAAGTTGTGTGTGTATATACGCTAGTTCTACCATACCCCCCATTTTACACAAGTTCCTTTTAGATTTTGTTTTTATTTTTATAAATTGTGCAAATATAGGCCTTGAAAAAATTACCTTCCTGGGCAACATTGGTCGTTAGACTCTAACGTAAAATTTGTTTATACATACCTCAACCTTATATATAAAGTATTAGACGGTGATCTACTCAACCTTATATAAAGTATTAGATGGTGATCTATCTTTTGCAATAAGTTACTAAATTTTGATTGAGGTCCAACATCGATTTTCAATTTGTTCAAAAAATCTATTTAAACCTTGATCTAAACAATCCATAAATCATAAGAGAAATAAAAGGACTAGTCATAAAAATGGGTTCTATTTCAAATAATAATGGAAAAATCACCCCACATATCTATTTAAAGGGTAATATTGCAGGTTTTATATCTACTTTTAAAATATTACTACTTATAACATTTTAATTGCGAGTTATAACATATCATTTTTTATTAATAAATCAATTAATTAATCTTTTTATAATTATATTGTAATTAATAAGTGATATAAATAAATTTAATAATACAAAATCAATGATAATTATCCGTTACATTTTTTTTTTGGAATTTTTTTACTTTTTCACATACAATGATAATTATCAGTTACACTTTTTTAGAGATTTTTTACTTTTTCACATACTCCTTTCTAGTTGATTTTTTACTGTTACACATCAACTATCCCATCACTCCCTCCCCCCCCCCCTCTCCCCCCAATCAGTTTCCTTCCTTCTCACACGCCAAAGCATTACACCTCCACTCCCACTCCCACGTTCAAACATTAAAAGTTTCTCTATCATCAACTCCAAGCTTCTACCTTACCAAAGATCTCTCTCACCATATTCTAAATTTTCTTCCTTGTTTACTAATCCACAATACTAAGAAAATAGATATCGAAGAATAAAAAAAAGCAGCATACGCCTAGAAAGAGCCCTAGATTAGCGATTTCTAATGTTGAAATTGAGCCTCCATCGTTTCACATTTTGACTCAAACGCAGCCGGCAAGCAAGAGTCTTACCCCTCCAAAGAGGAAACAAAGCCCAACAAAGGAGAAGAAAAGAGAAGCAAAGAAAATTGCAACTCCTCCAAATCGAAAGGGACAAAAGAGAAAAGGGAAGTGGTGGAATCCCCTTCTTCGGAGTATTTGGAATCTGACCCAGATTTTGTAAGTGAAAAAAAATAAAAACAAAAAACAAAAAAATCAACAAATGTTGACATGGGTCAGTGTTCAAAACCCTCCAAAAGAGGAGCAATATTGGAAGATGATTCGGAAATCCCCAAGTCAAACAAGGGCAAAAAGGTTGCGAGGGTAAATTTTTTATTTAAATTATTTTATAAATTATTCAATTTTTATATTATTCATTTTTTAACTATTTGAGCTTATCATGAATTTTTGTTCGTATTGATATATATTATTGTTGGCGTGATGTCTTTTGATTTTGAATAATCTTAGTTTTATATGATTACTAACTTGTATTTATGTAGTATAAAATTTGGATGAAATTTGTATGCTATAAATATGAGTATAAAAATTTGGATGAATTTTGTATGCTATAACTTATGAAATTGTATTAATACTAAGTATAAATTTTGGATGAAATTGTAGTATAAATATGAGTATAAAATTTGGATGAAATTTGTATGCTATATCTTATGAAATTGTATTAAATTTGTATCCAATGATCAAATTGAGTATTTTTTTTTGGCATGAAATTGTTATACTATTTATTTGGTATAAATGTTGTATGAATGAAATTTGTATTTATATAGTTCATGGTATGTGCTAAATTGGTATCCAATCATCTGAATGAGTATAACTTTGGCATGATATTGGTATGAGTTTTGTCATCATTTTCCATATACATTGATATAAATTTGGTGCGTCTTTTCGCATTTTTTGTATCAACTTTGTTGTCTAAATGAAATGTATGAAAAGCTACACTGTTTGAAATTTATTTTTTTAAATCTGTTTCATCATGCATATAACTTTGGATATGTTGTCTGTTTAATGTTCGAAAGAAGTTGGATTAAAATTAGTATCCAATCATCTGAATGAGTATAACTTTGGCATGATATTGCTATGAGTTTTGTCATCATTTTCCATACACATTGACATGAAATTGATATAAATTTGGTGTGTCTTTTCCCATTTTTTTTATCAACTTTGTTGTCTAAATGAAGTGTATGAAATGCTACACTGTTTGGAATTTATTTTTTTAAACCTGTTTCATCATGCAAATCACTTTGGATTTGCTGTCTGTTTACCGTTGGCATGAAGTTGGATTAAAATTGGTATGAAAAATTATTATTTTGTAGGCACGGAAGCAAATATATCCACTGGGATACACCAAGTTATGTGTCGAAACATAAATTGTTGCCACTTGGTTCAAAATGAACTATAGGGAGACCATAACTTGAACGCTGGAAAGGGTTTGTTGATGTGAAATTCAAGAGGTCTAAAGTTACGTGCAGTATATGTCGTCTGGAGGGACACAACAGGAAGACATGTTCAAATTACCCTGCTGAAAAAAAATCATAATTTACTTTTATTTTTATTTTGATTTGGTTGTTTAATTGTGACAAACTCATGTTTTGGTTTATTTTATCTTTTAAGTTAATGAATTATAATTTTAGAACATTTATTATGTGTACTAGTTAATCATTTGTCTATTCAGTGTTTTTCAAATGTATAGTCAAAAACTAGGTAATGCTGGTATGTAATTGATATCAACTGGAAAATTTAAGTCAAATCTAATTAAGTATGAAAATTGATATACATTTCGTATCCAACTGATGTCCCAGTGAAAAAAAATTAAAAAAACAACATGTAACTGAGATTTCAACCGAAATAGTCAACCTAAAACTAGTTAATGTAGATGACAATTGGTATACATTTGGTATCGAACTGATATCCTAATGGAAAAATTGAATAAACAACATGTAATTGAGATTTCTATCGAATTAGCCAATTTAAAACTAGTTAATGTTGTACCCAATTGGTATACATTTGGTATCTAACTGATATCCTATTGGAAAAATTGATAAAACAACATGTAATTGAGATTTCAATCGAATTAGCCAACTGAAAACTAGCTAATGTTGTACCGAGTTGATAAACATTTGGTATCAAACTAATATCCCATTGGAAAAATTGAAAAACCAGCATGTAATTGAGATTTCAACCAAATTAAATTAGACAATCTAAAACAAGTTAATGTTGTATTCAATTGGTATCCAACAATTATCCCACTAAAAAATGGAGAAAATAAAATGTAATTGATATTTCAACCAAATTAGACGACCTAAAACAAGTTAATGTTGTATCCAATTGATATCCAATTTCTATATACTTGGTATCCAACTTAAAATCTTAAGACAAAGACTAAAAATAAAAATGTATGAAGTTGATATCCAACTGATATAAATCTGGAAGAATAAATCTGACAATGTAAAACAATGCATATCATATGTTGTTGTCAAAAACGGTAGAATATATCATCTTTCAATGTTGCTCTTCTTTTAGATGGTTTTGAAGACTCACCCATGACCACATTTTTTAATTTTTTGACTTACAAAATCTGAGTCAGAATTTGAATAGTCAGAGGACGGAGGTTCCACCATTTTTCCTTTTCTCTTTTGTCCCTTTCGATTTGGAGGAGTTGCAATTCTCTTTGATTCTTGTTTCTTCTCCTTTACTGGGCTTTGTTTTTTCTTGGGAATGATCACACTCTTATTCGCCAGATTTGCATTCCTTTTGACCGGCGGAGATCGAGTCAAAATATTAAAATATGGAGTCTCTATCTCAACATTAGAAACACCCGCTTCTACCAATCTGAGACTCTTTTTAGGTGTATGATAATGTTTTTGAGACTTCGACAGGTTTTTTTATCAACCTAAAAATTTGATTTTTTATAATTGTGTGTAGGAATTGTGCCGATTTTCTTTTTGAATGAAGAAGAAGAACATTGAAATGGTGAGAGAGAAAAAGTTACTTCTCAGTAAAAGAGGAAAGTGGGGGTGGGGGTGGGGGTTTGCCGTGTAAACATGGAAAAAATCCCTAAAAAGGTGTAATAGATAATTACAATTGATTCCGTAATATTTCCATTTTTTATTTATTAATTTTTCAAACTAATTCGTTTTTACTGTTTTTTTAAATCATTTTTTTAATTAAGTAAAATGTTATAACCTGTAATTGATTATTGTTACAACTTGAAAGATAAAGAATAATGTTATAACTTGTAATTATTAGTCTATAAATGTTATATATAAAATTTTCACAATAATAATGAACTTAAATGGGGCCTATGTGTGTCTGAAACTGAAAAAAACTTGTTGGGCCCCAAAACAATGGGCTTCTCCAGAATTCCATAAATTTGGACCCATAAAACAACAACAAAGAGAGAAACTTGCATTTGTCTATTAAAAAATTTGGTCACACAAAATACTTACTGTTGAAAAGAAGACCTAGTTTTTACACAACTGCTGAACCAAATAACTAAGAAAATTAATATCCTGCTTTTAAAATGGTAAAGGAAAATGAGAGAATTAAAGTTCATATTGTGTCCATGTGTTTATGTTTCTAGCTAATTAGGTCCAGCTGATCAATTCTACAACTGGGCCAAAAAAACAAAAAAATTAAGAATATATAAGACCTTCCCAGAAAGTCTCTACCGAGTTAAAGCTTTTTCTATTTTTTTAAAAATTAATTAATTTATGCATCGGATTTCATTGACCCCATAATTGGGAAGTAATGATTGGCTTTTTTTTATATTAGATTTTTGAATTTTTCATAATGACAAATTTATATCTACTTTTGTGTTTACCATTCAAAACATTTTCGATACAATTTAAAATATTGCATTTTCTGTCAAGAGAAATGGGAAGGAGTCAGATAAAAAAGCTATATTTATAATAGTAAAAATAAGAATATCAAAAAAAATAATTAATCAATCAACTCTCTTGGTCTTCTCTCTTACTTGATAAATCAAAAGAACTTGTTGCACAGAAAGTGATGCTTATTATCTCTTTCATCTTCCATCTAAGTTACGTAAGAGGAAAAGAGAATAAAAAAATCTGTTTTAGATAATAACCTGACCGCTAAGAAGTGAGCATCTTACTTCCCTTCCCATCCTACATAATGTCTATATTCTTCTTTTTTGTTACTTTTCTAATCCCCCGTCAATATTATATTTTATTTCACTTTACTTTGAGTTTTGCCTATAGTTTGAATAATGTTAGTATTTTGTTATAAGTTTTAAAACTATGACTATTATTATATAATTAATTAAGTTCCATTTTCTCACTTATTCTGTGTCATGTACATGTATATTTATTACCATACATAATTTACTTATCATCCATCTTTTCCTGATAAACGAATCAGAAAATACTGAAACAATATCTGAGCAATTACAATTTACAATAATGGAATTCATTGATATTCACTTTCACATAAATCAAATCCACAATTTTCACGCAGGAAAAATTCTTTTTCTTTGGCATTATCCATTAACTTCAAGAATATAATGTCAATGTCAACATAAGCATAACTTTTAGCACATTAAAATATTTATGCAGAATAAATTAAAGTATACAACTCATATATATAAATCAAACAAATAAAATTTAATACACGCAACCGTAAAAGTTCATCTCCTTTCTCCTTATCCCACCAATATTTCATTAGAGCACTCTCACACCGATTAAAATATTTCACATTGTTTTTTTTACCATAAATATAAATACTTTTTTTTAACGGGGAGTATACGGCTGCAACTTTCCATCAGCATGATCAGTGCCACCAAGCATAGTAGTACTTGTCATTTTGAGTTTGGCCCGATTGATGAAGTGAGAAATTCTATCATTGAAACTGTCCCTTCTTGTCGCAGCCCGTTTAATACCACCTGTAGGCCCATTTTCATCAGCAACAAAACTTGAATTAGCCTTTATCTTCTTCTTCGTCTCATCAATAAAATCAGTAAACTTTTCATTACTAGCACCCCCACTACCACTACTATTATATTTATTGTTATAGCCATCTTGAAACTTTACGCCTTTAGGTCCCGCCTGATGATGAATGTTTGTCGGGCCGGGCTTCATGGGCTCGGGCCGCTGAGCGTTGTTGCTGTGATTATAATATATAGGTATCGCAGCTGTTGATGGCTTGACTACATCGGCCCGATTAGCACTACTCAGGCTCTGTGTAGCCAGTGGGCGGGCCGGAGAAACTCGGCGTTTAAAGGCCCTGAAAAACTGTCGAAATGTTCCTTGGGATTGGGTTTCTGATTTTTGCTTCTTTGCCATTTCACAACTAGTTTGTTTTTTTGGGAAAGAGAGCAACGATGAGGATGTTTTTAACAAGAGGGGGATTAAGGATATTTATATAGTATTAGTTGTACTAAAGAAGACACTTCCTTAATCGCTAATCATTAGGAGTCTATGATGTGAAAAGGATAAGCATGGTGAAGGCGAAATTTCCACAAGATATTCCTCATGGGCCATGCTTAACAGCTATAATTCTGGCCATGAGCATAAAGGTAATGGCATCAGATTCGAAAGGGGAGGGTGTTTCTATACGTTTCAAAAGTCTTAAAAGTATAGCAAGACAAGACTTTTTGTAGAAAAAAAAAACAGGAGAAACTTTCTCTTAAATAGATCAATCTGAATTAAACTAGTTCAATAAATACTTAATAATTTAGAAAATAGAAAAAGAATACATGATTTCCAGCTATATTATTTGTGTTCAAAATGAAGGGCCAACTAGGAGGCGTATATATTGCGTTGGGCAAGAAGAAGAAAATGGAAGACATGAAATGTCAAATCATAGCTTAAAGAATACTAGGAGTAATATAATAGTAATAAAGTGCAGCCGTCATTCCAGAATTTGTTTGGCTGGATTACAAGGCTGCTAATTGGTTAACTAGTTTAAAGCAAAACTTTTATTGCCATAACAAACAAATTTCTATCTAATTAAAAAAAATGTATAATATATCATTACCGTATAATTTTGTTGGATTGTTACCTACTAACGAATACAAATATGCGGTCTTAAAATTAGAAAAAGTATATTGAATACAAACATGCGGTCTTAAAATTAGAAAAAGTATTAGCAGTAGTACATATGAAGTTTTCAATGAATACCCGCAATATTGATATAGAATGATGATTATTGACATTAGTCTAAGGAGTCGAAAAAGAAAAAAACATTTTCATGAGCAGGCTCCGAACAAGTGAAAAATTGAGAAATAACGGTGTTAGATTGAATTAAGCTCACTCTTCATTTGCTTAACATAATATCAAGTTAGATTCTATCATTATTTTTATTTAATCCAGTAATAGACTTCTATGTTATATCCATATATATAACCTTAAGCCTATAGAAATATATTTGTTTGTCTCATATTAATTGGAGGGATGAGTTATTTTAATAATAATTCATCACCTCACGAATTGGTTCAAAAGTTCGTATTTGATCTAAAATCCGCTTTCTTCACCAAAAAATGACTTTTGTTGCAACAGAATTAACCTGAAATCTATGATAACATTACGTCAAAATGGATGAGTTCTTTAGATTAAAATTTAAGAAATTTTTATTCTTTCCAAATGACTTCCTCCAACTTTCGTAGAAAATCATTCTTGCCCATTGTTGAGCCTAATTAAGTATTCTAGACGTTATGGTCTAAGCTAGCATTTGATCAGATTTTGAAAATTTATCCCTGAGTATGTGAAACAAAAGAGCACAAGTTTAACCGTTGAGATGGAGGCTATACATCATAATGGCATAAAACTCTTCAATTTATGACAAAATCCAGCTCTCAATACTATCTACAAGTTAATATCCGAGTTCCTAACAAGGATAACACTTATATAAACCTTTGAATGAGCTTATTAGAACCAGAAATTTGATTTTATGAGTGAGAAAATGACATTCAACAAGGCAGCAAGAGAATCAGCTTTCTGCTCGTCCATCTGTGCTGTTACCTAAGGCTATGATACAATGTACAGATCAATGGCGAAAAGTTTTCACAACCTGCTCGATCCGTCTCCTACAAAGTGGGCAGTTTGTCAAGTGTGAAGAGCACGTCATGCAACAGCACATATGACCACACCTGCGAAACAAACAGGTAAGTGCACCAAAAGTATCACAGTATCAAAATTTTCAGCACAATAGGTATACTTTCTGCACAAAAACCAAACATAAAGTGCTCAAGTTTGGCATTAGCGCTGGGCTGTCAAATTAACATCCAGCAATAATGTAATTATATTAGAGGGTGAGGACACTACACCTTCAGTATCCTATCTCCTGTTCCAAGTAACAGAGTGTTGCCAGCCCACTCTTATGGGCAATACTACAATGTTAAACAACAACATACCCAGTGTAATCCCACAAGTTGGGGCTGGGAGGGTGTTATGTACAGACCTTACCCCTACCTTGTGAAGGTAGAGAGGCTGTTTCGGAAAGACCCTTGGCTCAACTACGATGTTAAACAATATATAGTTATTGTTAGACTTAGAATAATAGATGGACCAAAATACTCCTATTCTGCAGCTTTTTACTTGCATTCTTCTACTCTTACCTCTCAAAGTCCTCTACTTAAATTGTGCAGTGTGTTTAAGTGGATTTGTCCAAATGGGATTGGATCAACCCAACAGAAAAACACTTGAACAGAATTGGAAAATAGGAAAATCTGACAACAAGTCTGGGAGATGCTTATTTTTTCAGAATCTCATTCAGCAGCCTAAACATGGACACAAAGGAAGCTGATCCATCATTAATCAAATCAAATGAACTCAAATATCCCTCAATCCAAAATAAGTTGAGCAGCTGCATGAGTTCTCCATATCCATTTCACTCTATTTAGACACTCCGTTCCAATACTAAACAATTTGCCATTTAGGATTTTCGTTGTAAACTAGTTATATCTGAATTAGTTAATTTTAAAACAGTAGTTTTATCTTGAATTAGTTGGTATTGCTTATATGAACTCTACTTCTATTGTGCTTGGTTAGTCATACAACACTACTAAACCACATTCCAAACAAGTTGGGATTGGCGTACAGTTCCTAAAATTTTCGCAATTTTGCAGCATAGCAATGTCCCAAAATCTGAACATTTGAACATGTAGTGAACTAAAAGCTTTCACGAAAGGGTCTTACGGAACAAAAACTGAGTTGTATTCCTGCTCCAGACATATAACGCATAGATCTGGCATTAAGAGGTCCTTTTTATTATCCACTCCATTCTCAGCTGTAGCATTAGAACCTAAAAATAGAAAAGGAAGCAAAATAAATAATTTGTTAGAACCTAAAAATAGAAAAGAAAGCAAAACAAAACAATTCGACTGCAAAGCAACCAAAAGGTTGAGACAATAAGGTGGAAGTATGTAAACCAGGCAAGCTTACCTTCATCCTCATGTCCTGCTCTTTTAGCAGCAGCAGCAAGAACTCTGCACGTGCAATTGTTTCTCAAATTTAGGATTATCACTCAAAAAAAAGGTAAAATAAAGGAAAAACCAAAAATTCAAAACTTTCACTTGAAATGTACGGTGTTGTAACAACATCAATGGAAGAAATCCAGTAACATACAAACATAAGAATGAAGGGAACACAATCTATCCCACTCCAAAAGAAATTGCTGTACAAATATATTTCAAGAAGTTTAAAGCCATAAGCGTTAAGAAATCTAGACCACCAGAAAAAATAACACCAGAACTTTTGGCAAGCTCACTTCCTAAACCATCTGAGCCAACCTTGCAGGATTGGAAATTTTAAGGGGAAAAACAGAGGAGCAAAGTTATGCTACTCAGGACTGTTTTATGTTGATGTTAATTGGATTGACCAACCTAATCAATCTCAACCTCATAAAAACAAGCATCATATTAGCCAAAATGAAGTTCTCACTAATAGAATCAAGAATTCACCAAAACTAGAGAGAAAACCAATGAAAGGACATACATATGCAAGTCATGTCTTTATCCTATACTAGCCTGGATAAACTAAGGAATAACATTCCCAAAAAGGACCTTATACAAAAGTGCTAGATTTGTAATCAATCTACTAACATGAAAAAAATGCACAAAGTATGCCATACTGCTTTATCTTTCCTAGTTATGTGGCGGCACGGTAATTAGGTGGGAATTTAATTATATTTGTAGGTAAAGTAGAGATGAAGTTCAATTATTTTGAGAATGGATGTGAATGCAACACTTTTCATTTTTGTAAGTTTGCTCTTGCACCTTCTTGGTGTTGCTCATCATTGTCAGTACCATTATCATATTTGTACCATCATCTTTCCTAGTTATGTGGCGGCACGGTAATTAGGTGGGAATTTAATTATATTCGTAGGTAAAGTAGAGATGAAGTTCAATTATTTTGAGAATGGATGTGAATGCAACACTTTTCATTTTTGTAAGTTTGCTCTTGCACCTTCTTGGTGTTGCTCATCATTGTCAGTACCATTATCATATTTGTATCAAAAAGAATCACCGCGAGTTTTTGTTTGGTTTAACAAGCTCCATAACTGAAGAACCTCCAACACAAAGCTTTTTTTTTTAAAAAAAAATAATAAATAAAGTAACAGTTTACTGATGTTATGAGAAGAAAACATGTACACAATAAGTGTACCAAAAAGTAGACAACTCCCATAAAATAACACTTCTCTAAAATAAGATAATAATTCATCTATACTAACAGGGACCTTGTGGGTGCACCAGAAGTTAATCAATAATAAAAGGCAAGCCTAAGCGATGCAAAGTCATATTCCACCCCTTCAAAAACTCTCCTATTCATGGAGGCTAAATATCAAGCTCTTCGCAAAGTTGGAAGGAGGTAAAAACTAAGAAAGTTACCTTAAGCTGAAAAATACTAGGTCACAAATATATCCTACTACTATTTTGCTTATCTAAGAATTGGGACGTGCAGTTTGGTGTTTGTGGCATTCATCAAATTCTGTATTCTTAGTAATTTACTCCATTCATTCTCAGGAAGGGCGAGTACATCAATGGACTGACAACATCCAAACAAGATACACATGTATAGACTATTCTTGGGCACAAACCTCATAATCGTTGCTGCCCTCAGAAAAAAAGTCCATCTCTCCCATGTGGAAAAGAGCATGCATATAAAGATCTTCCTCATTTTCTATTACAATTCAGTATAACATGTCTTCCTCAACTTTTTAGTAGAATTCAAAATTGGGTGCTTTTTTTTTTTTTTGAGAAGGGTGCATTTATGTGTAAGAACCTGATAATAGGTAAAATCTAAAGGTTTTTCCTGTCCCCATTGGTGGTATCTCCAAATTATGCCTCCTTTCTAAACACACAAAGTACATTTTGTGCATGGAAATGGAATATGCACACCCATAGTATATGTTAGAGTAGGAATAGGTTTATACAATCCTATTTAGAATAGGAATAGTAAATAGTATCCTACTTGGTAAAGGATTGTATTGTATTGTCTATAAATAGGGTCTCTCCATAATAATGTAGATACAACAATTCAATAATATTCTTCTCCTATATTTCTCACATGGTATCAGAGCTTCTACGATCTTGGTAAACAATCAAAGAGCTTCCGCTGTCGGCAGGTGGCTATTACCCATATATGCCGCCCGTCTGGCCAATGATTATGTTAACAAAAGTAGGGCCAATGATATATGCATGAACCCCATATTCAAGAGAAGAAAACTCAGTCAGACAGGTCACCGTGCGTTAATTTTTGGTGACTTTCTAGGGTTGTTTTGTGTCAATCCCATATCCGTCGTTATTTGTGTAGCACCGTGCCATATTTCCGGTGACTGCTTTTTCATATTTAATTTGTGTAGCACCGTGCCATCCTTCCGGTGACTACCTTCTTCTTACATATCTGATTTGTGTAGCACCGTGTATCTCTCCGGACTACTTGTCATATTTAATTTGCGTAGTACCATGGATTTTTTCGAACTACTTTCTCATATCTGAGTTGCAGAGCACTGTGTGTTTTTTCGGTGACTCCTCAGATTTGATTTGCGTAGTTCCATTCATCTTTCCGGTGACTCCTCAAATCTGATTTGCGTAGGGTTGTGCCCATCATTCCGACCCTACCCATATAATTTCTTTTTTTTCAGTAGGGTCATGTCATCATTTCGACCCTACCCTTATTATTTCTCTTTTTCAATAGGGTCGTGCCATCAATCCGACCTTTCCTATATAATTTCTATTTTCCAGTTGGGTTGTGCCATCATTCCGACCCTACCCATATTATTTCTCTTTTTCAATAGGGTCGTGCCATCAATCCGACCTTGCATATATAATTTCTATTTTCCAATTGGGTCGTGTCATCATTCCGATCCTACCCGTATAATTTTATTTCTTAGATTGTGACCACTTTCAGCCATCAAATCTAATACTCCGGCGTATGAGCATGTTTCGGCCAATTTTTCGGTGACTTTCTTGTTTAATATCGACTCGTCTATTGATTCCAACATGATCCATATACTTTATACTAGAGTTTGAGCACTTTTCAGCGACCGCTGCATTGTGAAGAAGTCTATATGGAGCAACCACCTAATTTTGTTGCTCAAGGGGAGTTTAGTAGCCTTGTATGTCGATTACGTAAGTCACTCTATGGTCTGAAATAGTCTTTGCAAGCTTGGTTTGGGAAGTTCGACACTGTAATTTTATCACTCCGCGTTTCATCGGCATTATGCATCAAATCCAGTATTTCATGAGAAAACTAGCACTTGAGATTGATTGTCAATTTTGTGAAGTCAAGTGATCAACTTGCAGATATCTCACCAAGCCCCTCATCGGTCCTCGTATTAATTACATCTGTAACAAGCTAGGTACATATGACTTGTATACACCAACTTGAGGGGGAGTGTTAGAATAGGAATAAGTTTATACAATCCTATTTAGAATAGGAATAGTAATAGAAATAGGAATAGTAAATAGTATCCTACTTGGTAAAGGATTGTATTGTAGTGTCTATAAATAGGGTCTCTCTGTAATAATGTAGTTACAAGAATTCAATAATATTCTTACCTATATTTCTCACAGTATATATGCATTGAAAGCTCCAAGTATTTTGTCATTATAGGTATTTTCTCATTTCTTGTCACTAAACTCTAATGCAGTTGATGAACAAACACTTCATGAATAATTCCCTGTAATAGATTATGTCCTTTCTCTCGCTCTCCTGTTAATTTTACCTCTTTCTCCCGTTACTAATTTATATCCTCTATCTCTTCCCTCTGTCCTCTTTTTAGTACTGCATCAAACCCTCATCGCTAAATTACTATAATCTGGCTTTACCATCTCTAGAAGCATATCTTTTTTAATAATTGTGGTGATTGGACCAGTTTGCGGGCACCTCGACATCTCCCAAAGCATCTTTCCCAGAAACTCATGTTATGCCCCAATTGAGCAAGGGACGCAGGCAAAGAAGAAAGAGACATCTTAAACTGTTGCATCTCAGCTTATCCTTAAAATCAAACATGAGCAGAAAGCATAGTGAGGTACAACTCCTACGCTATAGTAATTTGTACAAGCATCTCTAATGTACCCAAACATTTATGAAGTGCTTTAATAGATACAAAACTCAGAAGGAAGGATTAGTAAGGGGAAAAAGGAAAAAAGAGATAAAAGACTGCAGTTTTAAGAGTCTTGGTTTAAACATACCTCCTGCGCAATTCCCAGTGACGCTTTCTTTCCATCATATAATGAAAAGTATGCTTCACAAGTAGATATACACCGACGGCAGTAAAACCCATTGAAGCATACTTGTACCACCTGAAAGGGAAAGAACTTGTCAATGCTATGTGCGAGGCTAAAACCAACAATTCCTGGGGGGCCTTGACATACTCATGGGGGAATTGATATATTCATGCAAGTTATTTCATGAACTTTTATTTTATAGACATATCTTTGTTGAATAGATATGATAGTGGTAAGGGTACTCTATACAGATCCTACAGAATATACTACCAACCTAATTGAAGTAGAACATACTCATGTCTATGAATTTGAACATAACATTGGATATGGGCATGTGAAGAAGAATGTAAAACTACTAGGGGAAATATAGGGGTGATTGCAGTTGGAAAGTAAAGCATATCAACCTTGCCCATCTCCCAAGATTTGCAATGAGCTGGTCAATAGTTTTATGAGAGATATAAAACGGGCCTTTATGTGGTCGCTGGATCCGAACTGTCCCAATGTCATCTTTGACAGCCTGATACAATCACAAAGGAAAATGAACTTGAGACACTATACAAACAGCTCTTATATGCATCCATCCCCCTTGGTGCACACAGAGAAGGGTCGACAAGTGTTCAAGCAGAGTAATGTAGTAGAAGTGAACAATGAATACTCAAGTATAACTAGAGTATACTTGTAATATTAGATGCATTTTAATCCTCTTATTTCCTTGATAGCTATTTCTATTTGCTATTTTAATTATTTCCCTTTAAAACTATTCCCTACCAATCAGGTCATGATGACCATGAAAAACACAAGGAATTACAAATTAAAAGCAAGTCTAAACTCTGGATGCTTGCATCCACTCAACTGTGACAAAACAACTGAGTCATTTTATATATTTTTAGGATGTCCATAGGTTTTGATATGTATTTTATGTAATTCAAGGATGTGCAAAACTAAACCAGTTAGTTGAATTTCTGCAACTCTTGGATCATTTTGAGTTTGTTCTATTGTTGAATCCTCTCTGGAAGTCACCTCTTGTTCTTCTTTCCTTCCAAGAACCACATTTACGTGATGCAACAAAGATCTCTGGAAACTATTACGAAGAGTTACCTTACAGAAAATAAAGAACTATATAGAAGGTGCTGAGAATTAATAAGTATATAGAAGGTGTTTTGTTTCACTATCATTCTTCTTAACTGTCATCAATTCTCTTTACAGTTAGTGTACGAATACATTTTTTTTTATAACAACAGTGTTGATGATACATAGTGAGCGACTAAACAATAAGCTGACAGAGAGTTGCTATTAGTATCATCTGAATTCTGTTAATTTGTGTTACTTCCTTCTATGAAAATGTTGCAACTTTTTCTGCTCAAAAGGCATATCATACCTCGCCAACAACAGTCAAAGGAGTACCAACTGGAAGCACACGTTCAATCCTCTTCACTCCAAGCATCTTCAAAAGTAATCATCAGTTAAATAACTTCACGAAAATACATAAAAGCATGGTCACACATGAACAGATATGCAAGTGACCGGTGAAAGTGGGTTCCTGCAATGCAATACGTTCTACACTTACAATGCTAGTTTAATATGGCTTTGGCCTCCTACTTATGAAAATAATAGGTCAGAGTCAAAGTTACCATCAAATTTTTTTTAGACACAGAGAGTTATGAAAATACAATTACAACCTGCACTATGACTGGCTGTGAAAAGCAGACGAGGAAAAGGAAAGAAGAATAGACTCTTCACCATCTCCATGGGAACTATTTAATATCCCCCTTTGTTTATTTTGGTACAATTAGCACAGAAGATTCATCTCTTCACTTCTAAATTTTAGTGGAGAAAAATGTGGAGACATATTCTTCTTCCCTTTTCTTTAACATCCTCTCCATTTCCTTTATTTCACCTCCTCTTTATTCACCCAAAGTGAACTATACAGTGAAACCACACCCAAGCATGGCTATAACTTACACCTTGAACAGCAGTTATATGTCAAAACAGACCTTAAGACCTTGAAGATAATCCAATGTTCCTCGCACAAATGATCGCCCCGCTTCCTCAAAGACTTCACTTCCAACTGTCAGTACCAAACCTGTGGCACCACGGCCACCAACTACAAAAGTGCGACCTGTGCCATCATCCTAGTACACAAGTCAAAAACTATTAAAAATTCATAGATCGCAAGTAACGCAAAATTCTTAAGAATTCATTTATACAGCCTACAGGATTATTAAGATAAAAAGACTAGAGGAAGTCATTCCAACCAGGTACCACGGAACTTCTTTACACATCGAGAGCATCAAAGCAGAATCCTGTATCCAAGAGCCTGCATCATTGTGTTTCAGAAAATGTTGTTCGGCCTGTAATAATATCAAGAACATTTAACAAAACATCATTGAAAAGTAAACAAACATCCTATGCTATTATTATTTAAAGAAAGAGATAACATACAGTTTCTTCCACAATCACGCCTCGTAGACCACTGTACTCACAGTTAATTGGTGCATCTGAACCAACCCTTCCAGATATAGTAACCACCAGAGGCAACACCTTGGATGCAGTATCTAGTAGTTGTGCTAAAATAAAAGGAGTACAAAGATCATTCAAGGTTGAAAGAATTCACTAACAAAAGGCACAATAAGATATATATAACTATCCAATATTAAGTTCTAAACTCTAGAATTTGTAATGCCGCGGAGCAAACAGATATTCCTCTTTCGATATCATGAGCACCCTCATGTTCTCAGCTGCTCCAATAATTTGCTGAGCACCTTCATAACTAAAAGGAACACAGGGAGATGAGGATATTCTTGTCTAATGCCTCTACTACTCGTAAAGAAACCAAAAGGAGATCCATCAATGTTAAAAGAGGAAACTCAATTTGCATGGTCACGCACCTTTCCTCCATCCACTTTGTATAGTATCCCCAATTTACTCAAACTTACCATGGGACTGAAGCGCCTAAGTATATCATCTAACACTGCCTGACTCTCATTTGGTGCTCACTCAACATGCATATTGAGATCCACATAAATTTGAACCTCTATTTTCCAGTTTACTAAGCTGCATCAAAGACAATTTTGGTACACAAAGCTAAATTCCCTGACCCTTACCCTGGTCATTTAATGGCAGATGTAGAGGGAGCCGCAAATATAAATTTTCCCTATGGTCGAACATACTACCACAAAAGAGTTTAAACTAAAAATCCATCTGCCCCTCTTCTCTTTTCCCAATGGATACAAAATTAGTTCTTTAAATAAAATGGCTGGGTTTTCCTATGAATGACAGATGCAGTAAAGGCCTGCTGTACAGATATAATGCAACCTCCTTGTACTGGTAATTGAGACGTCTACTGAAAGAAATTACTGGAGAGACTAAGCCGTCCCTATGAAAAAACAAATTTACTTACCAAGATCCTTCAATTGATTAACCCTTGTAACGGATTTAAGCACTTCAGCATCTCTGCATTAGAAAACAATCCCATCTAAATTCATGGACATAAATATACCTAGTAGAGCAATGAAAATTCAAGAACCAGAAAAAAAACAATTGGAAGAAGAGAAGTAAAAACCTTCCACTGCTCCTGCCGAGAAAGTAAAGAGCAGCTGCACTCAAACAGCAAGAGAGTCCGCCCCATGGAACCATTTCCGGTAGCTCGAATTAAATTTACAGGGATAATAAAACCTAAAGCTTGGCCCTAATGAATGAAATTATTACTAAGAAACACAATTTTCAGGCGACAAGCAATCATAGAAGAACAAAAATAGAGCAATTAGAAAAGGACACAGCAATATGTGGATTTATGACAGTAAAACTGAAGAGACAAAATTTATATGAAAAAAAGGGGAGTTTAAATTGGGATTAATTTGAAGAAGACGACCGTCCATAAGATGCCAAGAGTGGTTGAGAGGAAACTTGAGAGTGCAGTTATGTTGATCCATTCATGCTCTGGTATAAGACTCGACACCACAGTCTACAATCCATCCACTTCTTCTTCTTCTTCGTGTTATTCTCTCTTTTTTGTTTTTTTTTTGTATAAAGTCATAAAACAAAGAATCTTGTTATTAAGCTAAGTTTGGCCCCAAGTTTCCAAGTATTTTTGCCAAATAATATTTGGGTCAAGTTTTTCCCAAGTTAATACCTTGTGTTTGGCCTCAAGTTTCCCAAAAATCAACATATATAAAGCTAGATAAAAAAAAAAAGTGATGTGGCACCAAGAATCCTATTTATTTATTTTGTGGTTTTTTTTTACTTTTTAAAATTATTTTATTTTATAAAATCATATCCTTAATTCATACCTCTTCAATTACCTAAATTCAACTCTTAATTAATTTAGTAATGTCTATAACTCCTAACCTTTCATATTCATAACCTTCAAATTATTTAATATACAAATTTATAACTCCTTAAAATCACACTTATAAAAACCTATTTTGAGACATGATGATTATTTTATTTTCATTTTTCTTACTCCTCATCTTTTGTCTCTTTGGTTTGGTTAATCTTTTTGTCTTCTTTGATTTGATTTTGCAGGTTAGAGATTTATAATGAAGAATGTTAGACATTTGCATAGTTTGATTTTACGAGGTAAAATGATTTGACATGTATAATATAATTATCACTTTTTCTATCAATAATTATATATTTAATTTTATTTTTTTTGGATTCTTGATTATATGAATCGTGAATTTTTTTAGAAAAAATGATTTAATTTTTTCTCTTTGCTTCTCTTTGTAGTTTCTAGAGAATATTAATGTTAGACATTCTGCATAGTTTGATTTTACGAGGTAAAATGATTTGACATGTCTAGTATAATTATCACTTTTTTCTATTGCAACAATACATTTAATATTTTTTTTGGATTCTTGATGATACAAATCATGAATTTGTTTTAGAAAAAATGATTTGATTTTTTCTCTTTTGCTTCTCTTTGTAGTTTCTTAAAAATTTTATTTTTCCGCTTATTTTTGTAGTTTCTAGAGAATTTGATTATTTTTATTCTTTTTTTCTCTTTGTAGTTTTTGGAGAATTGAATTATGTTGTGTTGGGTTGAAATAATAATTATGCTTTGCTGATAGTAAGGTCATTCTTTTCTCTTTAACTCATAACTAAATATTCTTTAAAGTTTTTACTTGATTAGCTAACTTTATTTTTTTATTTATTTTTTGTTGTTGTAAGACTAACTTATCATGTATGCAGAAAGTATGTAGATATAATTTAGTAGTTATGTGGATTAACTTTTATTAATTATAATGATAGAACATGAGAATCTAAAGTTAGTTTGTAATTTTCAAAATACAGTTTAATTCATAGAAAAATCTATTATTAATATGAAACGTTGTAGTCTTCATATTTTAATTTATTATTATTATTAGAAGTTCTAAGTTTTTGAGATTTTCATAAATCACTATTATAATATGTATTTTTTTGACAATTATTCATGTTTATATATTTCTTATTATTGTACAAAAATGAATATGTCAATTACTACTCCTTCACTTATTCTTATTCTTTAATAGAAAATTTTAATTGTCTTTATTTTCCTTACTTTCATGACTTTTGATGATCATAACTCCAAAATTATATTAATAAACGTGTTCACAATATCATTTGATATTTAGTTGTCTTTATTTTCCTTACTTTCATGACTTTTGATAATCATAACTCCTAAATTATATTAATAGTCATATTCATGATATCATTTGATGTTTCATATTGTTATCATATAAATAGAGGCATTATAAAACTTTACTATAAAAATAAACAAATTTATATGTATACTAAAGTTAGAGATCAATATATATATATATATATATATATATATATATATATTGTTGCTTATTTCATAACATGATACCGGTAGATGCGAATATAAAGTATTATATTAGTATCGAGTTTATTTGAATTCAATACATTTTTTATACAAAGGTCAATTGTCACGACCCAAGCCTAGGGCCTAGGTGTGACCGGCGAATGGGGAACCCGAAGGAACCCCAAACAAGCCTCATAGTGTATCATTACACATTCTTGGTCACGGAAGCAATTAAATGACCATAAACGATAAGCATAATCAAGGGGAAATCGGGACTAAGGGAGCAAAAAAAAAAATGATACATAAATACCATAGATGAATCAAGCTCAAGCATAATACACAACTTGTCCAACACCACCTCTAAACATGAGTATTTAGCGGGGGCCAAGACAAACTACCGGGCTCACCCTCATAGTCAAAACATAACTAAAAAGGAAAAGTTTTATACATAACAAAAGATCATGAGCAACGTCCCCGAAATGGAGGACTCACCAATAACCACTATAGAAACTCGTACTAGCCACGCGGAGGAGGATGGTCAAGCGGTGCTCCGGTCCCTACATGGTGACATCATGTAGGCATAGAGTATGCGTTAGTACATTTGAATGTACTAAGTATATGGGATGCAATGCAATGCTACATTAGATGGACATCATAGGAAAAATGCGTAATCATACCCAATAGATAGCATATTAATGAAATGATATGTATAATGATGCTTACATAAAAATCATATTTAGTGGGACGTAGTACATGTGTGGCGAGTGACCATCAATATAGTATTTCCAAGGCCTACCACCCCCTTGGAGAGGCGAAAGAGGTACAAACCCCTCAATATGGTTACACGGGCCTACCACCCCCCGTGCTAGGGACCAAGGTACAAACCCCTCGATATGGTTACACGGGCCTACCACCCCCCGTGCTAGGGACCAAGGTACAAACCCCTCGATATGGTTACACGGGCCTACCACCCCCGTGCTAGGGACCAAGGTACCAACCCCTCGATATGGTTATACGGGCCTACTACCCCCCGTACTAGGCATGGTCGACTCACAACACTTATTTAGAGAAAATCATATACATGTGTCCATTTCATCATCATTTCAGTAATTACATAACCATCTGTCTCATAGGACGTACCTTGGACCTTCCCTTTCCTAAGAATTCTATAAATGAGCATTTTATCAAACACATGGTGGGCAATTGTTCATGTAAATGAAATCATGTATTTCAAGAATACTAAGTTCCAACCAATTCCAAAATCCATATAAATCAGCCCACCAACAACATACATATATATATCAACCTTCATAATTTGATCATGGAAGCATGTAAACCATAAACATCACATAAAAATTCCATTTCATGATAATATGCAAAAAGGACCATAATAGGGTGTGTAGTAGTAATTCCGTAATTCAAGAATTCATAATTGATCATGAGGACCCATAAACTTGAAGTAGAAATAGAGGATAAATGGTTGGACTTGTGGAAAGGAAGGTTTCCACAATCAAACCCACATACCTCAACTTTGGAGAATCCTTGATGAAGATTGGAATGGAGAATCGAAGCTTGAGATTGAGTCTTGAATCCGGAATTAGAGCTTGAGATGTTTGAATTTGGTTGAAGATCTTGGTGGAATTTTTGGAGAGGGCTTAGAGAGTGTTTTTGGAGTTAAGAAAATGAATAAGTATGGGACATATCCCCTTTTTATAAAAAAAACACCTCCAACCCGCCTAGAAAATAGCTCACTGGAATTGGAAATTCTGCACAGACAGGTTTTACGAAAATGGTCATAACTCCCTCATCCTAACGCGGAATAAGGTGAAACCAAGTGCGTTGGAAAGCTAACTCAAAGAGCTTTAATTTGATAGGTTGCAGCCCTTCCAGTTCCTTGTGTGCTAAGAGATATGCCCCTTTAAAGTTGACCCTCAAAATCGCAATTTTTGCGATTTTCGAATTTTGATACGGTTGCTCTAAAATTCGGGTTAGACCCATTTCCCACTCAATTTGACCCCACAAATAAGAATATGAAGTCGAATTTCCGAAATCATGCACGGATTTTGAGATATATGGAAATTACAATTATAGGTGTTTCCGAAGCACATTTTCGGGCATTTGGGTCGTTTCATCAATACTAAATTCATAATGCTTAATTAAATTCTTGATGTCCTCATGACCACATATAGATATTAGTATTTATAAATTATGTTAAGGTTATGTACGTTATGATTGTGATTATTGGTGTTGTTAGAAGTATTCAACCCAATTTATTGCATTTTAGAAAAATATATATCCACAATTGCGCTATTTTGTATCTGATTAATTCAAAATTTATACTTTTATTGGTATATCATGTTCATCATATATTAGGTGACCTAGAGAACAACATGAATAGTAGTATTCATAATTAGAACAACATGAATAGTAGTATACATAATTACAAGGAAATGAGACCTCTTATCCTATTACAATTTTGAATAGAAGAAAATAGTCTTTTTAAAAAATTTATGTGTAACAATAACTCTCTTATAAAAGGTCATAAAACTAAAATAAATTCTAAAGAGCTAGAAAACTATTTCTCCCTAAAATCATCAACCATAATGATTATTAAATACTTTAGAATTTGAATGGAAAAAACTTAAAATTTGTGATATGGAAAAGAGTAAATATACATATTTTTACACATGCATAGAAAAAACTCTCTTATTTCTCAATCAAATTCATTATAACATTATAATAAATTTACTATATTCTCTTAAGGCTGCGCGAAGCGCGGATAAGTTTACTAGTATTTGATTATTTCAAAAAATATGATTTATACTCATAAGTTCTAAAAACTATTAAAAATATCCATAAATTTGTATTATCTATTTATAATGAATATGTTCCGTTAAAAAGAACCTTATAACATAATTGATAACAATCAACAACAACAAAATAACAATATAGGCAAGAGTTGTACATTAATTCATATTCAAACTTGTCATTGATTCGGTTATAATTATAACAACCTCCGGAAGAGGTAGTAACAAACTATTCCTTTATATAATCTTCCCACATTCTACGAACAATCTTTTCCCGACAAGCTTTCATTTCTAGATCAGATGACTAAGAAGACGAAATAATATTGTTACTCTGAGTCGATTGTTCATCATCTTCATCAGTAACCATATCATCACGTTCATGTTCATTGAATATTTCATCACTGCTTTGATTTTCACGCAAAAAATTATGTAATACGGCATGTTAATAGATAGAGTGGTTGGTGACATGTTATTAAATAAAAATAATGGATAGATATGGTAGATAAATATTAGTTTGATTCGGTTATAATTACAATCTATTAAAAAAAATTGTTCTTTTTCTTAATTTTATCATTCAAATTAAAACTCGGACTTTTTCATAGGAGGTAGTAACAAACTATTCCTATAGATATATATTAGTATAAAGTAATAAATGATGGGTATTTTTTTTATAAAATATAAAAAATTGGGGTAATTTTTTGAATTTTTTAAAGTTTCCAAATATTTTTCAAGTTCCCAAAAACTAGTTTTTTCTAGTATTTGGGAACTTGGATTCTTGGCAAAAAAATTTGCCAAGTTCTGTGACCAAACGCCAGCGGCCAAATTTTTCCCAAATATTCCCAAATAAAATTTGGGGTCAAACGGGTCCTAAGGGTTGGACGTTCGGTATTTGGTTAAGAAATTTCTAAATTTTGAATTCGGTATCTCGGTAATTGGTAGTTAAAAGTAAATATCAAATATTAAGTTTTTAAATTTTGGTTTAGTGATTCGATAATCAATAAATTAACTTCGATTCGGTATGGTATTCGGGGATACCATATTGAATTGTAGCCGATTGTATTACAAGGTTAATATTATTACTCCAATTATTTTTATTTTTTTATGTGGATGCACACTATAATAGAAGATCAACAAGAAAATTAAATTGACACAACTAAAAGACACATGTATTGTTTTTGTTTAGTATTTAACTTTCTCTTTAAACTTGTACTAATGAGTTATAAACATGTTGATATATACCCTTCATTAAGTAAATAATTTGGTATTCGAGAAATACTGAAAACCAAATGATTTTAATGTCTCATACCAAATCCAAATCCAAACTCAAATACCGTAATTCTAAAATTTTACTCCCGAATATCATATCAAATACCGAATTATCAAAAAATTAATTCAATTCGATAATTTGATTTTCGATATTTTATGTTGAGCCCTATTATTATATATGTATACAAATAATAAATAAAAATAATAGGGAAAAGCTATCTTTCAATGTGAAAGGACTTCAAACATAGTAGTTTAGATATGGAATTAATAATTTTACCATATCTCTATATTCTTTCGAATTATTAAAAATGTACTTATTTCTAGATAATCTTCAGACTTTACTAATAATAAAATTAATAATAATTTTAATTAAGGTGTGTAAAACACAGAGACAATGGATCAATTTTCTTGTCGTATTATTCCAAGAATAAGAGTTATTTGTAGGTGTACAAGTAAATCTATCTAAGGAAATAAAATCATAAAATATCCCTAAATATCTCTAAGATCCCTAAAGATCTCTACCTATGATTATGCTATGAATATTATGAGTAGATATGACTATGTACATTTTGTAACACTCCCCCTCAAGTTGGAGCATAGGTATTAATCATGCCCAACTTGTTACAAAGATATTCCACCCGAGTTCCATTCAAAGCCTTCGTGAATATATCACCCAATTGCTCTCATGTCTTCACATAGCCAGTAGAAATCACGTTCTCTTCAATCTTCTCACGCACAAAGTGACAATTGACCTTAATATGTTTTGTCCGTTCATGATACACTAGATTTGAGGCAATGTGTAGAGCAGCTTGATTATCACACCAAAGTTATGCTGGAAAAGAAGGATTCAAACCAACCTCAACTAAAAGGTGTTGTATCCATAGTATTTCACATGTGGACTGAGCCATAGCTCTATACTCGAACTCTGAACTAGATCGAGATACAACATTTTGTTTCTTACTCCTTCAAGATACTAGATTTCCACCAACAAAGACGCAATAGCCAGTAGTCGATCTTCTATCAATTCTTGATCCTGCCCAATCTGCATCTGCAAAACATTCAACACGAGTATGTCTGTGGTCGTTATACAATATGCCAAGGCCAGAGGCTCCTTTCAAATAACACAGAATTTGTTCCAAAGCAGCCCAATGTTTGACTGTTGGTACAGACATGAATTGACTAACAATACTGACTGCATAGGCAATATCTGGACGAGTCACAGTAAGGTAGTTCAATTTCCCAACCAACCTTTTTATATCTTTCTGGATCATCAAAAGGGTCAGCATCATCGTTAGTAAGATGTGCATAAGGAGCCATTGGTGTGCCATACGGTTTCGCTTCCAACTTACCAGTTTCTGCAAGTAGATCAAGTACATACTTTCTTTGAGATAAGAAAATCCCATTCTTGCTTCTATCAACTTCTACACCTAAGAAGTATTTCAGTTGTCCCAAGTCTTTGGTATGAAACTTGGCATGTAAAAACTGCTTGAGAGAAGAAATTCCAGTACAATCATCTCCTGTAATAACAATATCATCAACATAGAAAACTAGAAGAATAATACCAGTCATTGATTGTATGTAAAAGACTGAGTGATCACACTTGCTCTTCTTCAACCCAAATTCTTGAACTACATCTCTAAATTTTCCAAACCAGACACGAGGACTCTGCTTTAGACCATATAGAGATTTTCTTAGATGACAAACTTTTCCATACTCCCCCTGAGCAACAAATCCAGGTGGTTGCTCCATATACACCTCTTCATGGAGATCACCATGAAGGAAAGCATTCTTGATATCCAATTGATGTAAAGGCCAATGTTGAGAAGCAGCCAAGGAAATAAACAAACGAACCTAGGTGAGCTTAGCTACGGGGGAGAAAGTGTCCGAATAATCTACCCGACAAGTCTGAGCATAGCCTTTAGCTACAAGTCTAGCCTTAAGTCTTGCAATAGAACCATCAAGATTGACTTTGACTGTAAAAACCCATTTGCATCCTACTGCTTTCTTTCCCTTGGGCAAATCCACCAAATCCCAAGTATGATTTTCTTCTAGAGCATGTATCTCTTCAAGCATTGCATCATGCCATCAAGAATGATTCAAGTCTTCTTTTACTGTTTTAGGGATAGTCACAGAGTCTAGAGAGCCAACCAAACAACTAGATACAGGAGATAAATGATCATAAGAAACAAAGTTAGCTATGGAATATGCAGATTTGCACTGACGTGTACCTTTTCGAAGAGCAATAGAAAGGTCCAAGTTTTCTGAAGGACCAAATGGAGAAGGATCTGATGATGGAGTTGATGTAGGGTATGTATCATTAATCTCTCGCCTCCTTGAGTAAACTTGAACAATTGGTGGTCTTGCTGGTGCAGATTGAGTAGGTTGTGAAGGCACAATGGTTGATTGATGCTCAATAACAGAACTAGGAGATAGAGGAACAATATCAGCTGATTGCTCTGTTACAACACGAGTAACCTGATAGGCTAACCACTCATCTTCTTCCCCCTGACTTGTAGAATTGGGAGGTACATATAAGAATGGCGTAGTCTATGAAAATACCACATCAGTTGATACCAAATATTTACCAAGTTCAGTAGAATAACACCGATACCCTTTCTGAAGGCGAGAATAGCCTAAGAAAATACACTTCAACGCTTTAGGATCCAACTTGGTAACAGATGGTCGAACATCTTGAACATAACATGTGCTTCCAAACACCTTAGGTTCCACCAGAAATAATGATTTGTTTGGAAAAAGAATATTATGAGGCATATTACCGGCTAGTACAGTTGATGGCATGCGATTGATCAGAAAACAAGCAGTAGAGATGGCATCGACCCAAAATTGCTTAGGAACCTTCATTTGGAACAGCAGTGCCCGAGCTATTTCAAGTAGATGCCTATTCTTTCTCTCAGCAACTCCATTTTGAGAGGGTGTATCAGCACATGAAGATTGATGGAGAATACCATGTTGTCTCATGTAAGAACTAAATAATTCTGACATATATTCTTTGGCATTATCACTCCTTAGAATACGCACTGTGGCATCAAATTGAGTTTTGACTTCAGCACAAAAGGCAGAAAAGTGAGTAAACACTTCAGATCTGCTATTCATAAAGTATATCCAAGTCATTCAAAAAAAATCATCTACAAAAGTGACAAAATATTTATGCCCATTTTTAGAAACAACGGGACATGGTCCCCAAAATCAAAATGAACTAACTCAAAAGCTGACTCAGCTCTCTTATTAACCTTTGGACCTAATGAGATGCGATGGTGTTTTGCAAATTGGCATGACTCACATTCCAATGAGGAAATATTCTAAAATTGAGGGCAAAGCTTTTTCAACAAAGGTAGCGAAGGATGTCCCAGTCGACAATGTGCCTCAAATGGAGACACGATACTAGAGCAGGCAATAGACGGAGACTCCCACTCATCAAGGATATAAAGATCATCAGAAACATGTCATTTACCAATAACCTGATTTGTTATAAAATCACGAAACAAACAATAATCGGAAAAGAACAAGATATAACAATTAAGTTCTCCCATAACTTTACTAACAGAAATCAGATTAAATGCCAATTTTGGTAGACTTAGTACAGATGACAAAGTAATAGACGAGGTTGGTTGAACGGTACCGAATCCAACGCTATTACAAGTTGATCCATCAGCTACAATAACATGAGATGCTGCTTTGTGTGATCTAAAGCTAGAGAAAATATTAGGATTCCCTGTCATATGATTTGTGGCACCTGAATCGATCACTCATTTATTAGAAGAGTTGATAAGACATGTTTTATTTGACCTAACAAAGGAATTAACATAAATGAATTCTTTCAAAAATTTCTGATATTGAGAAAATTTGGCAAACTCCTCAACCGAAACCAAAACCATTTTGTCTAAAGGAAACTGACAGTACACAAACTTGATGGCACTCTGGAAATAATTTCCCAAATAAGCTTCAAATAGCCTTCAACAAACAATATCAAGTCACAAGTTGGTCAAGCAACAATTCCACTGTTGCACTCATACACAATTTCTAGAATCATATATATAATTGGCAACAAACAGAGAAGTCTCAAACCTGACCAAAGAGGGTCCATAGATTTTGTTTGGAGGGTTTTCTTCTAAAAAAAAGTTGATCCTATAATTAAGGGATCACCAGAAGTTAGCCAGATATGACAAGCCGATGCTAGAAAAGAAAGCCGGACCAAGCTTGGTCCACTCACACGCTTCTCCTCTGGACACCAGCTTCTATGGTTTTGTAGATCGAGGGAAGACAGTCCTCCTTAGTTTGGTGGCAGAAACTAAATTCAAGTTCAATAATTTCATTCACTTACACTAATCGGATTCCGGCAAGCTCCGGTGAGCTTTCTGACCTACATTGACAAAGAACATATAATGCTCTGATACCATGTAAAATACAGAGACAATGGACCAATTTCCTTGTCTTATTATTCCAAGAATAAGAGCTATTTGTATGTGTACAAGTAAATCTATCTAAGGAAATAAAATCAGAAAATATCCATAAATATCTCTAAGATCCCTAAAGATCTCTACCTATGATTATGCTATGAATATTATGAGTAGATATGACTATGTACATTTTGTAACAGGGTGTAAACAAATTAAGAAGATAAAATATATTTTCTACAAGAAAATTAAACACTTTAGGTAATTAAATAACTTTTATGAAAATATATATAACAATATTTTGATGTTTTTCTCTTTATACAAAATATTTCAATATTTTTACTCAGTGTTTTGTTTTTGCTAAGATTTGAAGATTCTCACCTACTTTATTGACCAATAATCACTAGATCATATCTTTAAATTTCTCTTTTAGCAAATGTATATTTTGCAAACAAATATTTTCTTATTTCAACTTCTTATTTCTGATAAGTAATAAAATCATAATAGAAAAGTATCAAGATGCAAATTTACAAAAGAGTAAAAGAAGTAGCTTCAAACAAAAATTATGAAGCAAACTAACTTGTAAAATAGCCAAAAAAATTTCGCTAAATATCCTACTAAGCTAGGATAAGCTAAAGACAAGACCTAACAAAATTCAAAAAGATATTCATCGTATTTTAGCTTTTTATTTGCATAAAATACATTTCAAATTCATCTACATATTATATTTTTAGTAATTTATCAGATGCGAGCAATTTCGTTTGCATTTATAACTACGTGATGAAAATGAATTATAATCTAATTAAATTGTGATACATTAATCTTTTTCATAGTATTTCAAATAGATCATCAAGCATTTATATTATTAATTGTTGAGGAATTCATTTTAAAAAAATTTCCTTTTATAGTTATGATGTCTGAATTTGCTTATGTGTATTTTCACAAAATACTTGTTATTTTTCATTATTATCAAATCAATTGGTATTTTTCCTTGATGCTAATGAAACTTAATGCAAAGGTCAATGAAAGATAATTTTAGACTTCTTTCAAAAAATTAAATTGACATGTGAATTTTATCAATTCACACATAAATCTATATATAATAATAAAGCTGAATGAGAAAATGGTGACGTGGCGCTCTCTATGAGCTTCAATCATATTTATCTTTTTTTGTGGGGTTTTTGGTCATTTTTCTAATTTTAAAATGGAAAAAATTCATCTAAATCTCAATGATAGTGATATTTAATTCTTTCTTCATCAATAGCCATATTTAATTTATTTAATCATTAATGCTATTATTCTCTTTTTCTATAATATTTCTCAATTTCTTCTTTTACTATTTTCTTCCCTAAATCTCATCATTAATGATATTTATATCATTTCCTTAAATCACTTTTTTTTCCCTTTCTTTATTCTTTTTTACCTTTTTAAATTTATTCAATTCAAGATATTATATAAAAGGTATTTTTAAATTATTTTTTTTACGATTTTCCCTAAATTTCATCTGTTTATAACATTTCCTTAATAAATCACTATTTTTCCTTTCTTTGTTCTTTTTTAATTATTTTTATTTATTTATTCAATTAAAGAAATTTATATCTCTATATAATATAAGGTATTTCTGTTATCTTCTTTATTTGTATTTTTCCCTTTTTATTTATTTTTAAAGTTTCATCTCCATAAACTTATATCTGTTTAACTTGTACTCTTAGTAATATCATTAATTCCATGACTTTTAAGTTTTCATATTCATAACCCCCAACTATTAAATTGAAAAATTTAAGATACTTTATTATATTCTTTCATTTTTGTCAATATAAATTCACAAGTTTTTTGTTTCATGAAATTCCAATTCAAGATTATTTTTATATTTCTTTGTTCTTTGTAGCATTATTCTATTATCAAATTCATGCTTTAACTTGACACGATGAAGAAGCCTTTTGAATATTGATTCATTTGTTAAAGATGGTGTCGGCTAAGAGCTCAAAAAAGTGGGCACTGATTTTGTATTCTTATTTAAGGTCCTAAGAAAGATCTGTGTGTTTATGTTTTATCCATGTAACTTTTTTAGTTGAATTTTTATAATTTTTTATTATTGAAAGTCTGTAATTTTGTTTAGATGCAAAATAGTTATTATAACTTTGTGTGTAACTATAATTTGTTATTATTGCAAGTCTGTATTCTTGTTTAGATACAAATTAGTTATTATAACTTTGTGTGTAATAATACTAACTATTAGTCAAGGTTCAACAATACTATTGTTTTCTTTAAGGATTTCTCTATTTTGTCCATATAAATTCATAATTTTTTATTTCATGAAATGCGTACTCAAGATTATCCTTTGTATTTCATATTTAAAATTGTGTTTTCCTTGTATTATTATTGTAGTAAAGCATGACTCAATGAAGAGGGCTCTTGGATGTTGATCAGTTAATCAGAGAGAGTGTTGACAAGAGCTCAAATATTATGTGTTGATTCGTTATTATTATTTTCATTTATTTTCTAATTATGATTAAGGTCCTAATAAAGGTATGTGCATTATGTTCTTTTTATGTAATTTCTTAAGTTTGGAAGGTATATGCATTTTGTTTGTACCTTCATTAGACGAAAATTAATTATTGTAACTTTGTCAGTAATATGCTAATTACTATCAAGGTTCAAACTCTGCTATTAATAGATTAAAAAAATTGAAGATATATTAAATATTATATGACCTTTTTAATGATATTTTTTTACGGAGGAAAAACCATTTATGTTTTATTTAAAGATTTGTTTTGTTCTTCTATTTTTTTTTAAAAAATAAGTAAAAGAATTAATAATAATAACAATATATTGTACACTGATTTTATATTTCTTTTTTCATCTATTTTCTTGTGATTAAGATCCTAAGGAAGATGCGTTTTTCTTACTATTAAAATTATTGTTAAGTAGGATAGAGGAAGGAAATGAGAAAAAGAAGAAAAATTAATTAATAAAATATAAAACAAATACTACAATAAAGGATAACAAATTTAAAAATATGAATATTTATTTAGATAATAATGAAAAAATAAGAAGAAAAACAACAATAATGAGTGGATAAAATCGACACCTCTCTTTGGCAAGGAATCCTATTAATCTTCTTATTTCTCATATAATTCTCTTTATTTATGATTATTATAAAAAATTAATGTGTTAATTACTATCCCTGCAGTCATTACTATTCTTTATTGTAAAAACTTAAACGTCTCAAAATTTACTATTTCATTTATTTCTATTTACTTTTTTGTAAAATATAAGAGCCTAAATATTTACTACTTTGATCTTTCATTTCCTCCATGAAGAATAAAAATATCTTAAAATAATTAATAATCATGATGTTGTTTCGGTATTTCATATTGTAGTCCTACAAATAAAGACATTGTAAGACTTTGTAGAAATGATCACATTAGAGTTATATTCATGTTTCAGTTTGACAACAATAAGTTGAAGGTTCTTGAATGATGATCGGCTTGTGCGGATGAATGTAAACAAGAGTTAAAAAATTTGTGCATTTATTTATTGTATGTTCTCTCCATATTTTCTTTATTTTATATTTCATACGAATTTTTATTATCGTAAGTTTATAATTTTTTTGGTCCAAAATAATAACGTATGACTTTATTGGGAGTCATATAACTGCTAACCATGCATTTTTCTTTATGAAATCAATTGTACGTCTATATATATATATATATATATATATATATATATATAAGAGCACATATTATAAATATCTCTTCTATCTATATTATATATTATTTTAATAAAATTATTGACATTTTATTATCTTTTTAACCGCGCGAAGCGCGGATAAGTTCACTAGTTATATTATATATCAAAAATTATTTGTAACTCACATCTCTTCCTCTTTCTAAAAGTTAACCTCACCGGCAAATCCAATTAATTTGTAATTAGTATCTACTAACAATAAATTTAATCACACGGTAATATTGTACTAAATTGAAAATGAAAAATTCACCTTAAACAACAATGAAAAAAAGGGAGAAAACTCTTACTGCTTAACTTTCAAAAGATGAAGTAATGTTTTTTTATAAGAATCAAGAAAGTCCACTCATCAAATTTAGCCTCTCATTTTTAGGCTATTACAATTTAACAATTTTCTTTTATTGACCCAAATTAAAAAGGAACAAGAGTGGGAATCAAAAATGAATTGTGGTAACATATTAAACCTCTTTTATTTGAGCTTTAAATGTGTTGTGGCCTAAAATTTTCTTTTATTCATCAATTTAATTGGTATAAATATTCCTCCATTTATATTTATCTCTTCTCTCTTTTTTTAAATTATTTTTTCTTTTATTTATTTATTTTATTTTTAATATGTCAAAAAGTCTTAATATCGTAAATTTTAAGAGGTAAGCATTATTAAGTCTCTTTAATTTAAAAAAAAAGAAAAAAAAAGAGTGTTATAAAGTCAAATTTGAGGGAAGGTCTATGAATTATCCTTTTCTTTCTTCATAGATCTATTATTTTTATGCTAATTTGGATGTTAGTTCAACGTATAATGTATTTACATTAGAAAATAACATGATTTTAATGGAAGAAAACTTTAAGCTAATCCTTACGTTAATGTCTAAATTCTTATTTTATTTATCTACTATCAAATGTATATCTTCGTCCCTTTTTTCCTTTTTCTGGTAAATTTATTATTTTATTCTTATTACAATGTCATAAGTTTATAAAAGAGTGTATTTAAATGGATGATAAAATTGTAAATTTTCAATTATTATGACTAACATAAAAAAAAATAGGTACTAGATAGTGCTAATTTAAGGGTTTTTTCTTTTTGGACAAAATATATATTTCATGAATCAAGTTAAAATTACAAATCTAAGTGTTAGAATTTGTCATCTTATTTTTTTGGATTTGAAGATCGAAAAGAATTTTCAAATCTTTTTTATGCGCGGTAAGTTTACTAGTTTTATTATAATCAAAGATAAATAAGTGATAATAATTTATTAATAATAAAAGTATTATTCAAAAATATTAATAAAAATAAAATAAATTTATTTAATAATGGATGAAATAGATGCCATCAATGAAATTCGAAAATTAATTTCTTTTTTTATTTAACAAATAAAATTGAAATTAAGAAATTTGTCTATTTTTTTTTTGAAATAATAACTAGTTGAGTTGGGAATTGATACAAGTGACTGTCTCTGAAATTCGGAGGGTGGCATATTATTTTTGGGTTTCAATTTGAAACTAAAGGCACCATTCTCGTTCGGCGGATATCTGTTTTCTCCGGTGAATTGGAGTTGTAAGTTGCCGTTTCCCTTTCTCGTACTCTCTTTTCTCCTGTTGCCGACACTTGTTTCACCTGCATCTCTGTTCACACCAAAACCCTAGTCCTGCTTTTCAACGAGCTTTATGTTAACAGTACGATTTTTATTATTATTTGTTGTTGTTGTTGTAATGCTTTGTGTTTGCTCCGAATGTATGTATAAATATAACCTTAACTTCAGCTTGTCATAGTTTTATGTGATTCTAGTTTGCTTTCCATTTGAGGTGTTTGTTGTTAACATCACCAATTCCGTTTCTCAATTGATTCAAATTGCTCCTTAAATTCAAATCAGGATATTCAAACATGCTCTCGAGTTATAAGGTTAGTATTCTAGAGAACTTGATAGGTAATATCCCTGTAGATGATATTCCCTCCATTGCACTTTAAAATGTGATGGTGTTTGATAAAGTATGGAGTTTAAGCTGTTTATTTGACTCATATATTATGTGTGTTATTAAGGAAGAAAACATTAAAGTGATGCTTGAAAAGTTAAGTTTGAACTTTGAATATATTAATGAATTTGAGTTATTGAAACTTGTTAGATTTTGTGTAGAAATGGAATATTATGATATAAATTGGAATGATGAAAGTAACATTTTTGTTAGTTAACATATACTGTATGGAATGTCAGGTTTCTGGCAGCTGAACCCCCGAAAGACGTGCTTACTGACGAGATTTTCCCATAGAAATAGAAAATGGTAATGTTACTCTATCCTTTTCCTCTTGATGTTTATTCCGCACTATTCAGTCTGATTCCTTTAATATCTATCTCCATTGAAGTCTTCTATGAAAAAGAAATCTTCTGATTGTTGTAGATTGGAAATTCCGATTCCGCCATGAAAATCTAACCTTTTCAGAGCTTTATATTTTTAACTTGTATCTAACTGAGTTTTCTCCCGTCCCACTCTTTCCAGTTGTTTTTCTCATACTTCAAGGACATGGTGGGCAGAGAAGTGACAGTGGAACTTAAGAATGATTTGGCTATCCGAGGCACACTCCATTCAGTCGATCAGTATCTCAACATTAAGCTCGAAAACACAAGGGTCGTTGATGAAGACAAGTACCCTCACATGGTAATTGCATTCCCTTTTCTCCTTCATACGGGTTTTGGTGGGTGGATAAAGTAATGCTTCTTGATTAGGAATGCTAACTTCTGCACTTTTATATACAATGGTTGGATTGTTAAGCATGTTAGAGTTTTCTTAGGCCTCTGACAATTTTGGTGAGTAAGTTAATCACTAGGGAATTAAGCAGGGTTCACTGTTCTTTCTTCCATATCTTTGCTATACTTGTTTCTTATTTCTGCTGTTGATTTCTTTTACGAAGTGATATTCACTGCTCTCTCTCTCTCTCTCTCTCTCTCTCTACACATACACATATTCAAGAATTGATATCCAACTCGTCTCTAATTATATTGTTGAGGTTCATTCTATTTTCTGTGTGTACGCACTAGGAGGAAGGATGGTATCTGTTCCATAATATTGTGATTGTAGCCTTCTCAAAAAAAATATTGTGATTGTAGTTCCAACGAACCAATAGTTTTCTTAAAAGCTATTGACTGTTGGTTGGATATGTGCACTGAGAAAGGTTAATAATGGGTTTGTGAATATTATTCTGTTAGATTTTGATGATATCGAACATTTTGTAAAGCACCTGCTGCTTCCATCCTTGAGTTTGGGGGTCCTAGTCACCAAGGGAGTAAAGTGGAAAGGGACCATGACATGGGGAGGGAGGATTAGGTGGTAAGTAGATGTAGTCATGTAGGTTACCATATATAAAAGCAAGAAAAGAATCCTTGAAAATTTGCTTACTAAGGACTGCGTTATTGCAAGGCTAAGAAATGGTAAGCAATAGGAGTCTAAAACAGTTATTCCTAAGCAATTTGTCAAGAATTTCTCTGGATCAACTATTGCCACATATGAAAACTATTAGTTATCAAAAATGATAAACTTAATATGTTATATAGGTTTTTCTTTGAGTTATGTGATCTTGCAGATCTAATGCCTGAAATGAGTACATTACATTATCTCTAGTTACAGGTTTCTGAGTGGATTGTATTAGCTTGGGTGGAGTTATGTTATTTCTCAAAATTGTCCTATGTATTGATCATCTAGCATTCATGGTTAAATATGTTAGCTAATATTCCAAGGTTCTATTTAAGTTATTTCCAGCTTGGAATCGCCTGTTATGGGATACAGGAATCTAATGCCAATTCCAATCAGTGGATCATTTTAGTAGGGGTTTCATCAAATGGGCTTAAATTATTAAATTAATTTGTTAAAAAGGGTACCGAGCAGGCAAATGTGGTGTTATACCTCAAAAATATTAGATTGAATGGTCAAGGCAATATGTGTTAGCATATGCTTTCTGTATTATTACAAGGACTCGGTACCTGCTATGAGCCTGTGGATGTAGCTAGAGATAATGATCCCCACTCCAAATAGATCACTGTATTTTCTGTTTCTTTTGATTCTCTCTTATCATATTGGTTTTCTGTAGTTAGTGGTCGTGCAAATTCAGAACTAAAATTATGTGGCAAGGTTGGTCTCCAGTATGTTGCTCTTTCCGCTATCAACTCTTTTTTAGTAAGTAGTTTAATTAAAAAACAGTACCAAGACATAGGAGCGGGGGTTTTACCCTGTGCGCAAAGGGTAGCGGCTGCTGGTTTTCCTTGTCATCAAAACAAAAAAAGTACCAAGATGGTACTGCAGCTATCTCTGGATCACACTACATCATTGACCTAGACCATCTTTATTTTTGTGACTGCACAAAATATCGGCGATCTTTTGGAAACAACTTCTTTACCTCACACAAGGTAGGGGTAAGGTCTGCATCACACAACCTCTCTATCTCTGAATTACACTAGGTTTGTTGTTGTTGTGCAATTGGAACTGGAGCAACAATTGTCAGAAGATTCTTATATAAGATCAATCTGCCAAGTATGCAAGGATATGTTGTTGTTGCACATAGAGTAGATATCTCACAGTTTCTGCCTTACAAAATCCGGAAAAACAATGTAAAAGACTAAAAGTAGCCTTTAAGCAACTACTCACTTGCCTTTGCTGGTGCACAACACATGCAAAGTTGCAGAAAATTAGAAGTACTTAAAAAGATATGTAAATATAGTGTGTTTACTGGTTGACACTTGAACTGGTTTGTTTAGCAGTTTCACCCTCTCCTTGTTTACTTGGTTCACTTTGCTTCCGTCTTTCCTGCCTTTTCATTATAATGTTTGTATTTTTTCATTATATGTTTTTCGTTGGTATTACCATTAACATTTTTCATGTTACTTTGATGTAATAGCGTTCGGTGAGGAACTGCTTCATCAGAGGATCAGTGGTGAGATACGTCCAGCTACCTCCAGATGGAGTCGACATAGAGCTGCTTCATGATGCTACAAGGAGAGAAGCTCGCGGTGGCTAAAAGCCTAAAATATGAGACATTCAAAAGTGGATGTACTTTTAACTTTGAATGGGTAAATCAGCATGTACTGATTTTCTTTGTTAAATGTAATTTTAGATGCTATTGCATGCAGTGTTTTCTATTCTGCTGTTCCTACTGCGGACCTCCTCTCTATGTTTCCATAACTGTGTGGTGAAAGCTTTGGATATGAATGTAGACTCCCGCGTGTGGGACTAGTCTTCCCTTACCTACTGCTCGTAGCAGAGCCAGAAATTTATGAAGGGGGTTTTAAAAAAAAGTTCTACAATGTCACACTTGGATTTTTTAGTTTTTAAAATAAAATTGTGTTATCTTTAATTACTTGAGTTTTTAGATGAGATGATCACACATTTCAATATAATATCAGACCAAGGAATTAATGATGTAGAACAATTTTTGAACCCCTTTGCCAATACTCTATAATATTCTCTTATATCAAAGAAATCCAACCATTTATGTAGATCAGAAAAAAAAGATTGTTTTTGCATACTTATATATATAAATAATAATATAATTTTTTGAAATTGAACCCCTATATCTATTTTTTTTCATTATATATACATGGGAGAAAGTGGAACGGGAATGGGGAGAGGAATACATATGATATGAGGATCGAATCCAGTTTAGATAGCCATTGACTCTTGCAATTAACTAAATGAGCTCCCTTTCTTTTTTTTTTGGAAATGAATGAGCTCCTTAAATAAGTTGCCAAGAATGGAAATAAAATCACTATTTTTATACTCAATCCCGTATTCTGGGCAAGAGATTTTACTTAGATCGTGCATGATATAAAAAAATATTTGCACAATATTTTGACCACTTATTATAAGGTAATTACAAGAAACATTTTTTTTATATATATAGGAAGCATTTATTTGTGATATCCTAAAAATGGTAACTAAATCTTTCATTACATGTGAAAGTATCTTAATAGGTTTTTGCACTACCTAATAGAGTTTAAAGCCTTCGTCTCTCCTTTGTGCGTCAAGTTTTGTGAAGTTCAAACTTGTGTTTCGTCATACTCTAATTTATTGGTATGTTGTTTTATTTTTCTTACTGAAATTGTAACACATCATATTTTCAAATGAATTAATTCCTTGTTAATTTTATGTTGTGTGTATATGTTAATGTTGTTGTGTAGGTGACACACTGGAGAAATCACTTGTTCTTTGTCTTCTTTATCAAGTCATCTTGATGGAACACAGTCCCGATGATCCTGTACATTCAGCTTTCTCATTTTTGTTTTTTTGATTGTATTATATATGTTTTAATTTAGTAGTAACATTTAAAAGATTGTCTTTAATTTCTGGAATTGCTTTTAAATATTTCAGGTGTGTGTCATAAAAGTTGAAGTCAACTGTTGTACAGCATGTCAAAGAAAGTTGAGGAAAATTCTATTAAAGATCAGAGGTACCATATTCTTACTGATTTGACTTACATTTTAATACAGTATATTATTACACTAATTATATAAGTAGAAGTATGTCTTATTGTGAATTACTATCCAATAAGTTCTGTGATGATTGAAGAATTTTAGTAACTCAGTTGGTTGAGTATTATAACTTCAAAGTTACATTTTTTTTACACAATCAAGTCTATTATAAGCTAGTTACTCTAGGATAAACATAGATTGTTAACCTTTTGACAGTGTAAACGATTTTTTGTGATACAACTTAAATGTTTACATTGGAATCTTATGGTAGGTGTGTTGGAAGTTTCTTATGATCCAAAAACCAATTTGGCTACCATTAGAGGCAATTTTAATCCTTTGATGCTGATTGAAGCCATTAAGAAAAAGGGGAAGAATGCTGAGCTGATATCTTATTCCAAGAATCCTCTTTCACATAATAGCACAAATAGAAACTCCAATCACCATCACTTTGACAAGACTGACCAAAATGGCCGCAATAAAGAAGAGGCTGCAGCTTGCCACACTAAGGACTACAAGGGCAAAGCTAAAGTTGGTGATGACAAGAAGAAAAGAAATGAACATTGTTGGAATAGTAGTGATGATGAGACTTGTGATGATCATGATCACATTCGTCAGTGTGAAGATTATGTGTCAGCAAAGAATAAAAAGTCTGAAGATTTTGTGTCAACCAAAAACAAGAAAAAATATCATAAAGCTGAAGCTTATGTGGCCCCTCAAGGAGTTGATCCAAGTATCTGCAGGTATGAATGAAATTAAATTGGTCCATGATCCTATCTTTCGATCTATAAGAGTAGTTAAGAGTGGACAAGTAATCTGCTTATATGAACTTGAGCAATCCTCCCTTCCTGAGCGAGCTAACTTTTGATTTGCAGGGATCGCTACTGCAAAATACATAGAAGAGGTGGAGGCATGCGAGATTATGTAACTCAAGAAGAAAGGCAGAAAAAGTATGCTATGTTTATGCAAATGGGAGGTCACCCTGCTGGATTTTTCAATGGAGAAGCTGCAAGTTACATGCTTCCTCCATATCAATATGGCCATTATGGGCCGGACCCGGATTATGGGTTTTATCCGTCAGCCCATCCCATGTCGGGGGTAAATGACTTCACTCGTTATTTTGGCGACCAAGATTCTCGCACTTGCAGCATGATGTAAAGTCCCCCCCTAAAATAGTTATATTTTGTCAACATTCTTTAGTTTGTTTTTTCACATAAGCTATGAATTGCTTTAGTACTTATGATACTTCTATTTTATGTATGTATACTCTTTTTGCTCCTTTGTCAATGATTAAGGGGCAGGTTTATTTATTCATTTGTTTGGTGCAAACACTTGATGCTCCAGTACAAATGGTGCATTGAACTTGTTAATAAACTAAACAATATTTTGTTTTCATTAAAGCCTTTGAATTTGTGGGGGGTGGGCTCAGTACACAAAGCCCCTGTTATGTATGTTAAGGGTCTGAGGAAGGACCTACCCTCATTGGCTCTATTGTATTTTTTAGAGACTATTTTCATGGCGTGAAATCGTGAACTTCCCTTCGCAGGATGATAACTCTTATTGCTACCTTCTTCACAACAGTGTGAAAAGGTTAAAACACCTATTCTTTTTCTGTTTTATCAACAAAAGACATATTCCAACATGAACAGCTTTGCATGAGAATGACATTCTGGGCATTTTGATCATTAGTATACTACATGACATTTTCACTGCCATCTTTTGATATAGAAGCCCTAACACAAGCTAGAAGGAAATAAAACAAATGAATACTTGATTGTAATTCTTAACTGCTCTTGGTGACAAATTAAAATACGAGCTGAATCTCTGAGACCATCTTCTGATCTTCAGAAGTGCCATTAGAAACAGTCTTACTACTCCATCTAGAAGTCCTCTTGGTAACAACAAGTGAATTATTCTCCTCATCATCAACTTCTTTCGATACTTCAAAATCAACCCCTTTGAGAACAGGGTGCAAATAAGCATCCTGGAGATATTCTTTCAAGTTAAAGTTTGGTTCTGTAGTCCGTTCTACTGTATCCTTCACCACTGCGTCCTGCAGAGTGCATTGAACTAAAATTCTTATCCCGAGTTGACAGACATTGGAATATTCATAAACGATAACGTAATGCTAGCTAACAGCATCCTAACAAGCGTTATAAACATAATTTAGTACAATATCTCCAACTAGTTTGGGACTGAGACGTTGTTGTTGTTGTATAATTTCGAAATGGGATTGTCATTGCTTAGAACATCAAAGTGTAAGTAGTAAAGAACACCAACCTGCAATGGGAATTTGACAAACACAGACTCAAATCTGCCCTTGCAAAACTTATGGAACAAGATTGTCAAAACTGCAAGTACTATCAGCAATGGGGTTGATTGGGAAGCATCTTTGGTGCTCAGTAGACCAATTAATAGAAGGTGGGATATGACCAAACCTATAAGTATACGACGATTGACATCTGGCCAAAATGATGCACCACTCTCATACTTCTGATCGTACACATTAATGATCTAGCATTAAAGAACCAGTTTCAGAACCTGACAAATTGAAGGATACAGAATGCCGAGAAAGTAATATTATGCATATATTATCTGTTCAAAAAGTAGTAGCAAAACATACCTGATGGCGGAAAACCATATAAGAAAAGGCAAAGAAGATAATGATGAAAGGCAGGAGTATTGGTGTGACCACTGAGTAGACAAGGCCTAGTAGGAAGTAGAGTTGTAAGCGAGGTTCTGATACAGAAAAGTTTAATGAACCAGGGTCCATTGCTTGCTCCCTGTCGTGCTCCGTCTTTACTAGAAATGTATTTTTAATGTGAAACATGATTAAAGGAACCAGTCTAAGGATCTCCGCAGCAATTCCAGCCCAGCCATCAACCATTATGAAGGTAATAAAAAAAGTAGCTTTCATGGGAAGAGTTACACCAATGGTTTTCGGAATCCTGTATTGCAAGCAAATGTTAAAAAATGCATATATGGTATTGTTTTTTGTATGTAATTTAATCGTCCCTCCTTTAAAGCACTCCAAATAAGAGTGTTTGGCATGTTGATATGTCTTCCTTTTAGATGAAGAACGGAACGGAACTCACTCTGTTGGAGACTGGTGGAGAAACCTATCAAGCTGTTCAAATGCAGCACCAGTAATGATACTTCCAAAGAAGACATTTACAATGACAAACAAATGATATTTAGCTGCTGATATTCTGTCCAAAGATGAAAGTGATGTGAAGCCTTCTATTTTTGACATGATCATTAGAATCATAGGAAGAAGAATCAGAAATATCTTTAATACAATCCCGGGTAGAAAACCTTGTACAAATGATTTGACAAAATCCCTGCAGCAGAAATTCCAGCAGCACCAACTTTAGATATTGATTTGCAAAATACAAGGTCAACAAGTGCAAATATAGAAGAAGTGACTCCATGCAAGATGTAGGCAAGGTAGCTGCTACAATTCACGCAAACATAGAAGAGGAACACCTACATTACTAAGTGAAACAACTTAATGGCATTTACGGCTTCTTTACTTCCCAAGAAACATTGCTGGTCCAACTTTTAAAGCTAATATAGCACAGGTAGAAACATTCTCAATCTCCTCCAGTATCTTAAGATGTTTTCTCAATTTTTAATATATAAATATACTACAAGCACACATATAGCAAATTTATCTGAGTTAGAAGGATCACATACATATCTATTAATGGCTTCAGGAATGGAAGAACCTTTCTGATGCCATCAATGCTTGCAAATGCTTGAACAAATCCAATCGGGATCATAAAAAAGAAAGTAAGAAAGAATAAAGCAACAGCCATTAGCAGTCTCCGTACAGAGAGTTGAATATATGGTATTGAAAGATTATCCCAATAGACATCACTTGGTTCAGGAGCCCATTCTGTCAACCAAATGGTTGAGTTTCTTGACTGTTGTGTTTGAGCACATACAGCTGCTCCCCAACGAGAGTTAAACGAGACAAATGCTGCAGAAACGATTGCATTGGGGTCACTTTTAACCTTTTCTCTTTCTTCAGCTTCCTACATCAAAAGAGAAAATCCAAAATTTACCTTCTGCTGCTAATCTGTTATCCCAATCAAACCAAGCAAAGTCTAATGGGATTTAGAAATAGAAATCATTTGATTTCCAGTACATAAATGAACATGGTACTTGCTTTTACATTGAATTTAGACGAGTCTTTGCAAGCATAGCAAGTTTACTACTTCGGAAAAGATGGAAACCCTGTCTCATTTAACATTAACCACATGCAATGAAATTGTCTACATTCACCTCACACAAGCTTCCATACCTTAGTTTCAGGCAACATAATGACCAAATATTACCAAAGTTAACCATAACCTATGGTCAGAGAAACTTACTTCTTTGGTCAACTTCTCAATTTCAGTCATATAATAGTCGATGGCATCCACAGATTTTCCCCAAAGCCCCCAAAATCCTGTCTATACATGACAGAATAAGAGACTCAGAAACAGGAAAATGAAAAATGAAACAAAGTCTCAATAAACAAAGGGTAATACCTTAATTTTTTGTTTCTTCTCAGGGTTTCTCTCATACTTGGTTTGGTAGTAAGTAAGCCAATTATGGTAACTCTTTTTCTTCTCCACCAATTTAGCAAGCTTATTGGCATTGTAAACAACCTAAAAGTTGCATCAATTTAAGGTTCATCTGCTGTAGTAACTGCATAATGCCGCGGCACATAAGAATGAAAAGGGTTCTACTCCTAAATTTCCCATAACTACTCAGTAGCCTGTCAAATACTTGAATACTTCAAACATAAATATTATAATAAAATACAAACCTGCTGTGTAAGATAATGATCTGAATGATTGACACGAAAGAAATGTTCAATGTGCTCGCCCACTGATTCATCAGGATCTGGTGGGACATTTCTAACAAGGACCTATGAGAAGAATCAGATCAGGTAAACTAGCCAAATATTGTATTTAGAAACACTCATAACATTTGTGGTCAATAAAATACATGAACACCCACCGTGAACTGATCTGGCCTACGTTTTTCAGAGGCAAGAAAATCCAGTCTCATTGTTGATATTGTCTTGTATTCTTTGTACAGAATATAGAAGGTCCAAAATGTGTATACATAAGCCATCACCACGTGTGCCCAAAACCTGAAAGAATTTAAAACTAAGTTTTTTATTAGGAAAAAAATTGGTAATGGCATATTGGCATAGGTCATGAGAAATGGAAAAACATCAAATTTTGTAAAAGAAAAAACATAAAGCTTTCATTCCTTTGTAAACATTTCTTATAATCTTCTGTGTGGAAACTATAGTAATAGGTTATCATAGTTAGGTGTCGATATGGAAGGAGAGATTGCAATTAAAGGCAAGTGTAGTCCCTCGGCCTACTTAAGGATACTAAATGAAGTGCTATTAGGTAGACTTTCTGTTTTGTGTTAAGAATTGAAGAAAAACAAGAAAGGTACCAATTTTGTGTCATTTTTACATAATCATTAATAACTTTACAGACAGTATATTGATATATTTTTGATCCCTTCAGTATAGCAACTTATGGTTTCTACTAACATAGGAAGTAAGTACTCTCTTACAAGAACATCAAGCTGAGGTGCTAATACTAAAAGGAAACAAGTCAACCCTCACCTCTTTGATCCTGAAGGAATATTGGATATGGAAAGTTTATCAATGTTACTAAACGTTAGATCTTCAATGTGATCTAATGTTTCCCCAGAAGTCCAATTAACAGGAACTAAAACCGCAAAAGAAAGTACTGTGATAGGAACAAAGATCTTCAAGCTGCATTGATAATTCAGGAGTTAGATCATATACAAGGAACTCAACAATTTGTAAAACAAGTTCCAGTACATCATAACCCAAAGACTCACCCAAGAAGGTAAATCCGTATATACACTGCAGAATCAAGACCAGCATGACCTATAAGCTCTTGTTCAGGCATTTTTAGAGCTGCAGGCATCCAGTTCAAGAACCTAACGTATGTTCTGAAGTCCAAGTTGACAAATTTATTCACAAATGATCCAGAACTTCTAGGACTTGCTCGTATACCCTTCAAATACCATTTAGGGAAGTACACTCTGTCATTGATTGGTTGAAGACGTGCAATTGCGAAGGCCAAAAGGAAAATAAGTGCAGATATAAGGTTGATCACAGCTGAAACAGAAATATCTTGAATACTAGCCATGTCTCCCTTGAAGTGTTAGCTTAGGTAGCTATCACCTGTTATTTGGGTGCAACTTTTTGAGAACATTTCTGAAGGAATTGACAGGTAAAAATGAGCAAGTATATTATGCATATAAACTTGATACCGCTTTGGTTTTTTCATCATAATTTCTCATTCCGAAGTCAAATCAATCTCTACTCAATGCAGCTGTTAAGAAATAATGTGATAATGACATAATGTCTGAAGGGGTCAACATTAAATAACGCCAGAATTAGAACTGGTAATAATGGGTAAGCATAAAGTTCATTGACATTATGCATATGAACAAAGAGGATTACTTTAATTACCTCTCTTTCAACTATCAAGTTTCTATTAGTTTCATACTATTTTTTTAATTTTATTTTTCCAAATTGGTGATACATATGGGGGAGGGAATTACTATGTGGAAAACTGAACCCTCATCATCAGCATGAAAGGTCAGGTAGCCAACTGACTATCACATTTTTATAAGTTTCATATTTAAACTATGCTTAATTTACATGATCCCTGAACTAAAACCGACAGTTAGTCTTAGAAAACAGGGGAAATTAAGATGAAGACAAAGGTGACTCAAAATATGAGCTTCAGAAGAATATTGAAGTAAGGAAGGAACTAACCAGAAAAATTGGCACAGGCAGAGGGGAAGACGACTATAAGATTGGTGCACACAAAGTCATGTTGCCTTTGTTTTGATCATAAGAGGTTAGAAGAAAGTAAGATTTGGTTTGCTTAGAAAGAGAGGACATAGTAGAGTTTCTTAGCTGGATGATTTAAGGACCTGGCTGGGAGGGCGGAAACAATAACGGGGACGGCCGGCTTTTGGAGGATCGAGACCATGCGTGTAATCAAAACTTACATACCACAATATTTGATTTCACTCAACTTGGCCTACTCATTTTTATACAATAACTATCTCTTTATATAAACCAATATTAAGCATCCAAAAATGTGACGTCGTTACCAATAAAGTAAGTTGAGATTTGTACAACCAAATTTGTTTGCTAGCTTGTTACATGGAATGCTGTTATTTGAGAATAGAATCTATATCAAACTAAACAATTTAACGTACGTGTGATTATGCTTGATTTTATTTGTTTTCAGTTTTAGCTACCTTTTTCTGGTTGACATCTGTAAGGTTGTATGTGAGTCTTTCAAATTCATTATTTTGGACTTCCAAAATTGTTTTTTTCAACTTCTTATCCAATAAAGTATAATTTTCTCCATCTGATTTATATATTGTGGAACTAATATTTGCATTAAGATAGCTAATCTACCTTATACCTCTTCAATTCTTGAACCTTATTAATGTTTACTTTTTCTCTTGTTCTTTCTGGAAATAGATTGTATATTGCACAATTGAACAAAATTTTCCCCTGGAAATCTAATAATAACAGAAAAGATTTTCTTAAGAATAGAAACTTAAACAAATCATAAATTATTAATTGAAATCAAATCGATTTAAAAAGTCCTCAAACAAACAGAAAATTATAATTCAGTTCATATTCTCAAGTGAACAACAAGCTGAACTACAAAAATGATCCCTCTTTCTTTCTTTCTTCCTGCTTGGAAACTTTGGGGATGATGAACATCGTCCCTTTTGATTCCACTTTGGTCATATCAAGAAGTAAGCCCGTAATTCAAACCATAGAGAGACCCATTTATCACAATCTTATTACCCCGATGAAAATAGCTCCGGTCAGCTTCCTCACTGCTATCTTCATCTTCATTATCACCGTCTTTTTCTTCACCTTCATCAGACGACAAAGGAACCAGCCAACAAGCGCCATATAAGTGGCCATTAACACACACAAAGTACTCCAATCCAGTCTCCATCGAACCAAGCCGCCGCGCCGCACTTTTGGGTATGAGCCGCGCCGCCGTCATACTCCAAACCCGAGCTCGACAGAATGGACACTTGGCTCCCTCTTCAAGCTGCACTCGTCTTCTGATCAAACTCGCCCTTGTCTTAGATTTCATAAATCCCCAAAATACACCTCTGAAAAGCCCCAAATCATCAGTCCCAGTTGGATGCTCACACGGATCACTCACGTACAGCAGATCACTTCTACATTTCTTCACCAAAAAACTCAGACCGGATGTTTTCGAAAACCGGGATGATTTCACAAAGTGACCCGATGCCGGTTCGCCCGCTTGGAAATGCCGGGTCGATTGACATCCATTGCAGAAAAACATCAATTTTGCCATCGCCTGCCATCCGCCGCCAATTCTACCGCTTGGTGAGCCGTCAGTTAACGCCGTTATCATCTGAGGAGCTCGATACACGCATAGCTCTCTCCATAGAATCCTTCTCGCCACTGCACGGAGTTTCCTATTGACCGACGCCGTTCGACATAGTGTACGAATATCCCAATTCATTGACGCAAACACCAAGATAAGAATCCTCTCATTGTAAATTCCAGAATCTTCCGATTCCCCTGCTGGATTGACCCGCCGTCTTTGGCTCATAATTAGTTTTCCGACGAGAAGTAGTTTTTTGGGAAATTTAATAAACGGCTAAGAGTAGATAAATACCTGCCCATCATTGCCTCCCAAAATAGAAAATAGTTGTTACGTGCTGCTCTTTCATTGGATGATAGAATTTCTTCGGGTCAATGTAAGGATCCATGAACACGTGTCCTTTATTAAATATATAATTTTTTGTGGCTCGAAAATATCTTATGTAATACGTGGCAGGGCTCTAAATATTTGGGATTTTAATATATGTTTGTGACGCTTTCTACAAGTGATTTGCTTACAAGTGTGTCTTGAAACCGTATATCATTTTGACTTGTTTACAGTTTCTTGTAATTTTGTATGTATTGTAGGGAAGAAAGAGACAGATCGATATAGCATGATTGAGTACCAAAATGGAAAAACGTTACTTTTGGTATCATTTCAAAGATATTTCTCATGTGGTTGATAAAAGCGCGACAAGTGTTTATGAATTTAAATTATAGTGTAGAGTTATACATATTTACAGGTGTATGTACAATATTGTAGGTAGGAATTTTGCCTTAAAAGGCACTGTACTACATTGCTTTTATCTCATGTTTGAGTATGGTTATATTCTCGGAACTTTGGTTACTAAAGTTAGACATGGAACTTTATTCTTTACTTTATCCTTTTTATCTCCATGTTCCATTCATACCATAATCTGAGCAATAACAAGAATAACTAATGGTAACTATTTACGATAATTCGTTATTCATCACTAAGGTTAAAGTGATTTTTATAGACAATTTTTTTTGTTTGTAAATTTCAATCTATCCAACATATGTTAGATAAATATTTTTAATTTCAAACGATGAGCTTTTGTTTAATCTTTTCATTTGCTATCAAACATGATTTAACTAACTTTTAGAAATATATATATATATATATATATATATATATATTTGTTTTAATTTTAATCATACTTAATTAAATGTCGGGTCGCAATATCGAATTGCGAAGCTGTTGGTTGTGGACGGCCTCAATTATCTGATCATGGAGACCTCCTTCGTCTTTCCAAACAAAAAAAAAGCTTTCTGAGTTGCCCCCCTACTCTTGGAAACTATTCATCTAATTAACCCCATTCTTAGAGAAGGGGGACACATATAAATTCCCCTATCAAAAATCACAAATTCAAAATGGGTGCTTCTCCATCAGTCCCTCAAAAATCAATCCACGAATTCACCGTCAAGGTTATGTTTTTTAAAGAATCATTTTCCTCTCTTTTCAACGTATTAGCATTCTCGTATGTATAAAATGGGGTTGTTTCCAATTTGCAGGATAGCAAAGGAAAGGATGTAGACCTCAGCATCTACAATGGAAAAGTGCTTCTTGTCGTCAATGTCGCTTCCAAATGGTTTACACTTGTCCTTTTTTTCATTTTTTTTATATGCAAGTTTCCAACTTTAAGCTTTATTATATGTATTATCGAGATTCAAACTATGTCAATTCTGTCCAACATCAATTGTATGTGTGTCGGGCGGGGGTATTATTCTTATGATATATTACCTCCTTGGACATATGATGATGGTGTGCCTGTTTGTTGAAACAGTTCGTTCACAAACTCCAACTATACCCAGTTGACCGAACTCTACGACAAATACAAGGAGGAAGGTGATTTATACGTTTTCTCTCAAAATTTGTTCTGACTATACATGATGACGTATTCATATACTCGTTATTTTTCTCTCAAGTTTGTACTCCCTTAACTATGTTTGCGATTCTGTACATACGACAATGTATATATTTTAATTGAAATTCAGGCTTTGAGGTCTTGGCCTTCCCCTGCAACCAATTCTTGAAGCAAGAGCCAGGGACAAGTGAGGAAGCACAACAATTTGCTTGCATAAGATTCAAGGCAGAATATCCCATTTTCCAAAAGGTAAGATGACATAATTGATAAATTTTGATAATCAAGGTATTTTCACCTAATGACATGGACTTAGTTATTGTTTGAATTGCACTGATGCTCTTAGTGGTCGTTATGGGTCACAGAATCGGCTCACAATCTTCCCTATTGGATGTTGAAAATGTAAACACATATCCACTAGAACATATGACATGTAAAAAGCACGAGACTAGAAGCAGAATTAGGACACTTGAAGAATATATGGTTCTTTAGCATTTAGCTCATCTGGGTCTGACCTTGTTGCATTTTGAATCCAATTATTCCAGTGTTTATGATTGCATCATTTCCAGTTATTACTTCTTACCTTTGTTTAAACTTTCGATAAGTAAGTTTGCGCCCAAGGGTGTGGTGCGACATTTGATGAAGAAAATGAAACAGGAACAACCGCACTGGCCGTAATAAACCGACTTTCATGCTAAGCTGTATTCTACACCACGTGTGACTGAGGTTTGAATCCCAGCATAGGCGAAAAAAGTTACATCATTTCATTCTATCGTCCTATTGAAGAATTACTTACCTATACTGGTGAGAGGATATAGGTACCTAGTGGGATAGTTGAGGTGCGTGTAAGTTGGCCCATTTGTTTGGTGGTCAGACACCACCTTACAGAAAGGATCTTCATCTGTGTGTAAATGTTTTCTAAGTAATCCTCATTTGTGTTTGTTGTCTACTTTTTACCTTCTGTATAGGTTTCTATACCATGTGACATTGTTTCTCTTTAGATCCTTTCTTGTTTGTCATATGGTCATCTTAGCATTCAGATATCAGTTAGTTCTTACTATATGTGTTTAATTGTATTGGTGAGTATTTCAGTTGAACAAATAAATGATTGTTAGAGAAATCCTACTGAAAACTTATTATTTTGCCAGTAAATCTCGTTAAAAGACCAAAAAGCTGATTAAATGTATCGGGAAATGATAGCTGTTATGTAACCGGTTCATTATCAATTTATCATTATGGTGTGGAACTTCCCTGATCTAATTCTGTAGACTTACCACAGATCAGCAGGAACTGTATAAAGGGAATGTGTGTGGTAGCAATTGCTTTTTGTTGCTCTGTGCCTTCACCTTTTAGTCATTTGTCCTTTTTTTCTCGTTATTTCAATTTAAAGGTAATAATTCAAGTTTTTCAATTGTGTTATATCATTGAACATGTTTCTGCCCTTTTACCAGAAGTTGGAAGCAACCATCCTGCTATATATGACCTTTTTGCATTCCATGTATTAGTCAGTCTTGTATATCAAGATTTTGAAGAGTCTATCTACAGCTGTTTGTTGAGAATATCTTTTATTGTTTTATTGCAACTCTGTTGACCTAATAACAAACTTGAAAGCCAAACTAGGTGCGAGTTAATGGTCCGGATGCAGCACCAGTTTACCAATTCCTTAAATCAAGCAAAGGTGGTTTTCTTGGTTCCAGCATCAAATGGAATTTCACCAAGTTTCTGATTGATAAGGAAGGAAAAGTTATCAAGCGTTATGGCTCCACTACTGCACCATTGGCAATTGAGGTTGGCCTCTCTTTCTCTCTCCAGAGTCTCAGGGCAGCAACTCAGTAACACAGAAGTTAATATTTTTCTACTGGCCCTTGGCTAAAAAAATAAAATAGGGCAACCTGGTGTTCTAAGCTCCTGCAATGTGAGGGGTCCAGGGAAGGGCTGCACCACAAGGGTCTACTGTAGACTTCCTTACCCCGCATTTCTGCAAGAGGTTGTTTCCACAGCTCGAGCTTGTGACCTCTTCATCTTAAATCTTTTAAGATAGAGGTGTGGAATTGTTTTTGAGGTAACTGCATCTTAGATTCTCCACAAGGATGGCAAAAACTTATGTCCTCTATGGTTGTTTGCTACAACAACAACATACCCAGTGATATCTCACGATGGGAGTGTGATGTGTACGCATACCTTACCCCTACCTTGTGAAGGATCAACATTTTAGCTTCTTGCGAATGTTGATCCTTCGCGTAAGTCTTTCTTCTATTCGAATGACCATGATTGGTTGGACAAGATAATTTTGTGGACAAATTTGTCCAGAGCGTTTCCTTAGTTTCATGGGAAATAAACATATCCAAGACCTCCCTTTTTATCTTTCGGTAAGAAAACATATCTTGGTCCTGCTCTCATGACAAAATATTTCAGAATCTATCTGTTGCAGGACGGCAAAAGTTAAAACTTTGTCCAGAAGGGTGGCTGGGAAGGAAAAGTCAGAGATGAAGAGAACTAGTTGTGTGTGAGCTGATAATGTCAGCTTTCAAGAAAAATACTATTTGACTTGTTAACAGATTTAGAAAAAGAATAATACTATTTGACTTGAGGATATGCGAAAGTCTGAACTTTTAAGGCCTGTTTGGTGTTGAGAAAAGAATAAGCAGCATTGAAGGTTAATAGACGTTAGTGTATAGAATGGAAAGCTATGCATCTCTTGTTTGCCATCATGAATATTTTTTTTTGGAGATTCTGACGAGGCTTAATCTCGTTAACATTTGCATATGATTTTCATTCTACTACGTAATAGAAAACATGCCTCGACTTATTTTTTGATAAGCAAGATCTCCACTAGTCTTGTGCTAATGGAAGACTTAGATTTTCTGAAATATAATTTTTGTTAATGACTCCAAATCAAGTAGCTAATTCAGTGCCCTTTTATGAGATTCATGTACATACAGTTACAGAGGTGGTTTTCCTTGGATTTACTTGCAGGCCGATATCCAAAAAGCACTAGGGAAGGTGTGAGAGGCTATATCAAGCTCAGTTGATGAATTCAGTTAAATAAATAAAAACAGAGGATGGACATTTCTTGCATATTATGCTTGTTCAATCTGCATGTGCTCTTTGTACATATATAGTGTTATCTGGGGAACAAAGTTTCAGTTTTTGCGCGTCTCCTACCTCCCTATCCCTATCTCCTCAATTTAATTTATATTGAATACATACAATATATTCATGGTGTTGTTGGTTATTGGGCACATTCATGGTGAGAACCCCTCAGAGTTGCAGCTAATATTGATTAAGATTGTAGCTTGAAGTAATAAATTAAAATATTCAAACGATGACAACAATTTATTTATACAATACTTATATAACCACCAAACGTAATACAATGAGTCATACTACATTTAAACTTTTAGGAGGTTAATAAGCTCCATATCCCCTCCTAAAAATCTTTACTTATTGTAAATTATTAAGTATTAATCTCCACGCCACATGGCGTTTTAATTATAGATAAAGATAATCATTTGAACGTACTTATGGAGAGTGTGGTGACTTCTGATGATCATTTTCTTGGTACCTAGCCGAGGAACCACACGTGAAAGTTACACTGCAAGTTGCATGAGCCAAAGTAGTATACTGATGGATTGGCCTAGTAAGGAAAGTAGGCAAACGAGCCAATAGAGAACAGACACATTCGCTATCGACAGCTTTCATCCACCTACAGCATTCCTCTTCTACTGGAGTTTGTGTATACGCAAGACTCGTAGGAGGTGCAGGTGCAGGTGCAGGTGCAGGTGCAGGTGCGGGTGCTGGAGAGATCACGTGTACTGGACCAGGTGCGGGTGCTGGTCCTGGTGGAGGCAAAGGAGTAAGTGGCAAAAATTGACATGCATTGTTCACAAGTGAAAATTGAGAGAGACAAAGTGGACGAGGGCCAACAGGGAGCCAAGGAGCAAATTGGCTATTTGATCCTCCTAGGCAAATTATTACGAGTAACAAAGTTGAAACTTTTCCTCGGATCATGTTCATTTTGCTTGTTATAATGTTGTTTACTAATATCAATGATACATATTCAGCATTCCTCCAATGTTAGTCTTATATAATGTTAATGAAAAAGAAGTTGCATGCATAATCTTTATATGTTACGTTTTCATAGTTAGGTATATTATTATTTTTATCTAGCTTTGCAAGTAATTAGAGAAGACAAAAGGGGGTGAGGACGACTCTTTCTTTTTATGTTAACAACGCTTCTTTAATTATCTGACGATAACTTCGGGGTATACAAAACAATTACAGACTACAGTAAACAAACATTTTTTTGTTAAAAAAGAAAATGCTTACAATTGAATTTCTCTTTGCTTGTAAAATTCAATCACGTTTGACTAGTATGGTTTACTAATCGTTTGGTAGAGTGTATTAGAGAAAATAATACTTGTATTAGCTAGATGTATTATTAATTATATCTTGTTTGGTATACTTTTCTAACCTATGCATAACTAATGCTTGTATTAATAATACACTCTATTATTGTGTATTGAAGAGTGTATTACTAATACCATAAATTTCTATGCATTAGTAATGCATGCATTAGCATCATTAAAGACAAAATTGTCCCTCAAAAACTTTTTCACATCCCTTCCACTATATTTGTGGAGGGTATTTTTGTAAAAAAATATTTCTTTCAAAAAAAGTCATGCAATGCATAATATTTTTAGTACACCAAACCAAACACTGCATAAGAATAACTAATACAAGCATTACTAATACACTATATTTTGCATTATTCTTATACACTCTACCAAACGACCAAGTGTTTTAAGTTATATATGCTCACATGTCAATGCAGTTTTTTTTTTACACAATCAAGTCATGTTTGAGGACTGAGGTAATTACATGTAATGATCGATAACGTCATTAATTGATGATAGTGATATATAGGCTTAATACATGATCATATTAAACTTGTCATGTTTCAATTAAAACACCTCTACTTTGACTTATCACTTCTTCTTTTTTAAAATCAAGTTAAGATGCTGCTGCCACAGACAATATTTCTCTCTCAATATCTGTCCCATCAGTACTACATGAACAACCCATTAAGCTCTTATTATAATTTTCACACAAGAAATTAGTCACAATTTTCTTGCTTTGTCCCACTATCATATTGTTCCATATTTCCTCCTCCTCCTCCCGTTTTCCTCGTTTATTCAACATGACTTCTGTTGCATCCAGTCGATGTACATTCCACCCCTTAACATTTATCAAACGATTTATTTTCTCTAACTGTTGGCTTGCTAATTTACAGTTGTTGATCTTAACTTCGTTAATGGCTTCTTCAAGTAGCTTAACACGTGTCTCCTCGTCGACGGACTTCGATAATTCTGCCCGAAAATAACGATCGAATTCTGGGACACCAATGGCTTTTCTAATACCTTTGGAGTAATCTGAATTTTTAGGATTGAACATAGTCCGTACCTCGTTCACCATTCCTTTATCGACCATTTTGTCAACTCGTTCGGACAAAAAAGAATTTAGTATGTGCATGGTCACATCGACCCAGAGGAAACAAAAGTCGTATCTGTTGAAAATATAATTAAATAAATATCTCGTTCGAAGAATTTAACCATCTAGTGACATTGTTATAATATGAATCTGTACGTGTTTGGGTTATATATGAAAAGAATCAAACTTCATGCAACGGGATGTGTTAAAAGAATAATTAAATGTTTTGTGATACTAAAAGAGAATACTTGCCCCATATGGCCTTTTTTAGGTCACTCTTGAAAATTTGAAGATTTAAATTAAAGCAAATTAACAGTGAATTCCCCTGGATATTTGTGTGAATACCTTTAAATTTTTGTCACTTTTAAAAACATATTTTAAGAGCAAGGAAGGGGATTACAGGAATCGAAGGTAGTTAGCCAGCTGAACTACTGCTAAATTTTACGTTTAAATATAAACTATATAGTTGGCAGATTTTTTTCCTGACAAATTTAACCCACTAGACTAATGGGGGACATAATTTAAAATGTGGCCTCAAAAGTCCATTCGTACGTACAAATGCCCCATAAAAATATGCACACTAAATATTTTGACACAATTCAACCGTACCTTGTACATAACTCGTAGGTTTTATCATAAACGAGTGCCTCAATGAACGAATTGGATCCTCCGACGATGATGGGGAGCTTTTCACGGCCAGTTATGGAGTTGATAGCAAATGAAGCCATGTTACAAAAGCTCTTGGATGTGAGCTCCTTGTAAGGATCAATAACACCCATAAGATGGTGAGGTATCGAACAACGTTCTTTTTCGGTAATTTTGTTTGTAGCAATGTCAAGTCCTTTGTACACTTGTATTTTGTCAGAGTTGACAATTTCTCCCTTGAAATGAGTGGCTAAGTCGATTGTGAGTCTTGATTTTCCGGCGCCGGTGACTCCCATCACCACCACAACCTTATCCATTTGCGGTGGTTGTCCATGATTCCTAATGTGTAACAATGGACACGTTTGGTTGCACATTGTTGTTGGTAGTTTCATAGTAGTACATAATAAATTGTAAGAATAAAGTTATTAGAACTCTACTCTTTTAGATGTTTGTATATATTTCAATTGCATATACAATGCATGGATGATGGATCTACTTGTTTTCTGCAGCCAATATATGTTGAGTATTTATGGTGGAGTATCATAGACCATTTGCATCAAGTTTGGTTCCAATACTTTTATTCTTATAGTAGTGCATTGAAGAATAAGTTGTATGCACTAATCCAATAAAAAAACAAAGGCCGATTCTAGATTTGAAATTTATGAATTATAAATTTTCGATTTTCAGTTATAATTTCTGAAGTTCATTAATATAATTATTCAATGGATTTTCAATAAATATATGTGGAGGATGATCTAAACTAAAGTTAGTTATTATGCATAGAGACAATACTTCTCGGGTTAGCTCTGTCCCCAGATGAAAAATATTAATTATGTATATACACTCATTATAACTAGTTAGATCACTTATGAGATACTTCAGTTTTAGTTTATGTGTCTTAATTAGTTTGATGGGCATAGAGTTTAATTAAGAAAAGTAAAGAACATTTATTTTTAAAATTTTATTGGTCTTAAACTAAGGACGTGTGTAATGTACCAACATACACTTTGAATCTTTTGATTTTAAATATGTCACGTGGGATATTGGATTATATAAGAACTTAATACTAAATATAACAAGTGACATCTTTTTAAAACATATTGAAAATGAAAGAAATACAAAAATTGAAATTGAGCAATAATTATGAGTAAATTTTAATGATAAAACACAAATAAGTAATCTGATAAAATTGATCATAAACTTGCGGTTAAAATGCATTTTTTATACAGCCAAATTATATAACTTTTATAAATTTTGCATTAATATAAGTTCCGCGACATATAACCCTTTTCACCTTTAATTTAATTATTCCAATTACAAGTCGTTGAAAGCTGTGAGATTTGAATTCCTGTTGTACAGAGTAAAAGAATTAACCCAATTAACAATATTTTGTGGAGTTGGATTATTTTATGTGTTTATAAACTGACAATACGAGCAAATTGAGAAAAAAATAGTATATGAATTTTGTCCCATCACTTGCTTAACTCAAAGATAACATAAACAATTACTTTAATCAAATGACCATTGAATTGATATGCATGTTTCAGATAAGTATATCTTAAATGATCAAATGGGAGATAAATAATTGTAAAAAGTAACAAAGACACGATAAAATTTGAATTTGTTACTAAGCTACCAATCAATATTAATTATAAAAGATTATTTGTAATTGTCTTTTAATTTGAATGAGCTAATTATGTAAATAATTTTTACGTTATTACTGAGTGTATAAATGTTATATCTCGAACTCTAGTTAACTGTAGTTTTGCGGTGGTCAAATTACTAAATTGGGAATTAACCAATAAGAAATAAGAATAAATACCTTAGGAACAAAATGAAATATGATCATAAATAATTAGTGCTAATGGAAGTCGAATAATCATCTTTTGTCGCTAATCCTTTATTGTTTTTTTTCAACCTTAATAAAGTTGACCGAATTAACTTATCCATGACCACGGGAAACACACAAAAAAAAAAAGATAGATGCGGACGGTGACATTTTAATTTTCAAAACTTATTCTGATTAAAAAAATATTCAAATCTTACCTTATTAAAAGCAATATTTTCACATCTGATTTCTTTATCCAAGTGGGAGGTTAATTACTTAAAATAGGATTTCACTCCTTAATGAGTGATGAATATAATAATGAGGGAATATCTCAAGATCACTCAAGTATGTGAAATTATTTTAAAAAGTCGCTCAACTTTATTTTGTATTAATAAAGTCACTCAACTTGTGGATTTTCTTTTGTAAAGTCACTTAAGTTAAACTATTTTTCTAGAAAATCATTATAACCAAAAAATAAAAAAGATAATTGCACAAACCATCCTTCAAGTTTAGTTTTGTAATACTTATTTCCATTGTAGCTTATAATATTATGCTTACCTCTCTTATTTTAGTTTTTTAATAAATATTTTCTTAACCTAATTATAATTAACAAAAAAAATTATGATTTAATTAAATTGCCCTTTATCATATACTATTTATTTTAATTGATTTTATAACATCTTTTTATTCAATTTCTCAAAGAACTCATTATGTAGGCATGTAGATGTTATAATGATTTTTTTGGAGAAATTGATTCAATTTTTAATTTTCTACCTGCTTAATTAAGATTTGAAGCGCCAATCAACTACAAACATTTACTTATGACAATTTGAAAACCAATTCAAAATTCTGTTTAATTGTCCTTACTGGAACATTGATACTCACTGGCGTGGGAGCAAAAGAACAATAAAATCATCTAGTTGAATTACAAACTGGGTAACACAAGCAGAGAAACATAATTTTTTTTGAGGGTTATAAAGATTTTTTTTGAGGAATTGATTCAATTTTCAATTTTCAATTTTCTACATGCTTACATAATTATTATTTTTTTTGAGAAATTGAATAAAATGATGTTATAAAATCAATTAAATTAAATAATATATGATAAAGAAATTTAATTAAATCATAAATTTTTATGTTAATAATAATTAGGTTAAGAAAATATTTATTAAAGAAAATAAAACAAGAGAGGTAAGCATAATATTATAAACTACAATGGAAATAAGTATTACAAAACTAAACTTGAAGAGTGGTTTGTGCAATTTTCTCTTTTATTTTTTGGTTATAATGATTTTCTAGAAAAATAGTTAAACTTGAGTGACTTTAGAAAAGAAAATCCATAAGTTGGGTGACTTTATTGATATAAAATAAAGTTGAGTGACTTTTTCAAATAATTTCACATACTTGAATGATCTTTTGAGATATTTACTCATATAATAATAGTGAGTGGCCTGAAAATTCAATTTTCCTAATTGCTTGTGCTAATGATATAGATGCATTATAAACCGATCCTTTTTTTTTAACCAAATCTAGTATTCGAACATCTATATTTTAATTAACTAGATTAATTCAAATTCGTGTTGGATAAATTTATTATAAGTTGAAATAGTGTTTGAATTTTTATGTTAATAAAAAATAAGGTTTTATTTTTGCACCTTTTTTTTTTCCGAATAGACACCTGACTTTTTTGTATAGGCACTACCATTTTTTTGAAAAAAAACACCAAGTTCGCCTATATTTTCTCACTATGAATATAGAGGCCTTTCCTTCAAATTTCCAATTTCTCTTCTTCTCTTTTCGTTGCATTGTTCTAAAATAAAAATTATGTTATGTGATTAATTTGCTTTAGCTTTTGCGTCCGATGCTATCGGAGCTTGAGAAAATACTATTTCGGTAGAAATCCACTCTATTTTGAGAGGAAGTAATATCAACTTTAAGTATGAAATTAAATTTCTTAACGTCACAGAAAATTCTTTGGACTTAAGATTTATTTTTATTTTATGTTAATAATTTTTGTATCTATCTTACTTTATGCTTGTGTGACACCAAAATCTTTGTGGTTTTCTATTTCTGCTTTGGAGATAAAAATTCTTGTAACTTAGTACTCCGATTTGTTATTTGATTCAAAAATATAAAAACATCATCGTTTTATTAAATCTGATTAGAGATACAGAAAGAGATACATGCGTGTGATCATGCTAAAAAAAATTGCTATCGTAACTCGAATTCAAAAATCGAACAATCTCAGTCATTACCATACCTTTGGTAATTACTAATTAGTACAAGCACAAGCAGATTTATTTAATACTAGAGAACTTGATTGCGCTTCGCGCGATCATTAAAGAATTAATATTTTCACTTCAATCAATCTTATATTTACTCTATTGTCTAACCGTAACATTATTACTTATTTTAATTATATTATGAAAATTCCTTGATTAATTTTTATATCTTTTTAATATTCTTCGATCAAAATAGTCTCAAAGTTAATTGTTATTTTCCTATATCCTCCACCCACTTTAAATCGATTATCTATACTACACTTACACCCATAATAATGTTAAAAAAATCAAACATGTTCTATAATGAAAATCCTAGTGGAACATGACTTTTCAGGTTTTATTGAAATAATAAAGCAAGAATAATGTGGAATTAAGATATAGTACATAAATGAATGAATAAAAAAGAGAAAAATTAAACAAAATAATAGGAAAAGTAAAAAATTGGAGAAAAAAATATAATATTTTTCTAGACCAATGAAGCATGCCATATCACTTTTTTAAAATTTCTAACTTTATTATTAGATTATATATAAAGAGATAGATATATAGATATATTAGATTAATAATTAGAAGAAGGTAAAAAATAGGAGGAAAAAATGAATTTATTAAGAGTAAAAATTAAGCAGATGTGAGTTGTGGATAGTTACTCCTAGTAATATGAAGAGTTTTTGTTGTAAATGTTCCCTCATTAATAAAATATTTATTTATAATCAATTAAGTAAGTTATTTTTACAATAAAATAATTAATTTAAATAAGAAAAAAGGCCAAAAAAAAGAGAAAAAAATAAATGCCAATGGAGATCCTAGAGAGGTGCCACATCACCTTATCTATGTTTCTCCTTTATATATATATATATATATATATAGATTATACGTAGTAATATTATGCCTTTCTCCTTTTCATGAAATCAAACACGATCTTAGGATTCGTAAGCTAATTAACAAAGGAATATTAGTGTCTAGATAAAGGAAAGAATGATTCTGGATATACATAGAAAACAGACTTGATCACCCCCACCCACTCCAATTAATTATTGTAATTTTTTAAATTAGTCTAGGTTTTTTTAATTACGGTGGATAACAATTTGATCATTTTATATATGGATTTATGGACCAAGCCTATCGATAAAGGTATCTACACGATCAAGAGGTACAGTTGAAAGATTCATCAGATCGACTATACTTTGTAACTTATTTTGAATTAGCCTTTTAAAGTATGAAGGGACAACACAGAAATAATTAGTTCATTGCACGAGTAATTTCCCTAGATAGTCAAAATTACCCAGTAATATTATTTATATTTGTTTTAGAACTACAATATCACTCAACTTTACATATTTTCAATATACTTAACACAAAAAACATTCTTTTCTTTCCTAATGAAATGTCATGTCACATTATTCATTTTTTTATTATAAAAATTAACCTTTTAAAATAACTCATATGTTATATATATTCAGTAAAAAAAATAATTCTAAATTACTTATCATTTTTAATTGTTTACTTTAGCATATTAAGTGATAGACACTTTTTCTCTATTATTACATTTAACATTAATTATTTATTCTAAATTATTTCTCAAATCATTCCTTCTTTAATTTCTTAAAGAATATTGCAAAAGTGTACACCATTTATTGATGATGGGTGACTTTACTTTTGAAGGAGGAATGAGAGCGCATACTTCTAACTAAAATTTGCCAAATTAGCTACACGTTGAGTAATTTGAAAAATGGGGATACAGCTTAAATAGCACAGTGAAACTTGGCTAACAGGTGCAATTCTTACCATTAAAATTTGAGACAGCTCACGTTTAGTCCAATGGGCTTTCCTGTTTTCTACCCACGATTAGGCGGCCCATGTGCTATGGGCTCATGAAATACGATACGACGCCATTGGAATGGGAGCTTGTGTTTCCTTGCCCTAAACCCTACCGTGTTTTCAATTTCTTCAGCACAATGAAGCTCGTCAGGTTCATGCGACATCTTCAATTTTTATTCTCTGTGAGTTATTTCCAGTGAGCATAGCCATGGATTTAACTTTAACTTTAACTGTCTGTTCAGATTTTTGATGAAGCTGAACAACGAAACTGTCTCAATTGAGCTAAAAAATGGCACCGTTGTTCATGGAACCATTACAGGTCACTCTCTCTCTACCTCTTCTATCAAATTTCTAGGCATTTTTGTTCTCAGTATATATTTTGTATTGCTTTATTTATGTATTAGGTATGACCCCTGTAAAATCTGAAATGAACAATCTGAACTTATGTAATAGCTGAATTGCTCACGCCAATGAATTAAAGAATGTGCTGTATGAGCTTGATTTCCTATGGGTAGAGAAGTTATTTGGAAGTGTTGCTAACTGAAAGTGTAGTTGATATGCAAGTTGCTAAACAGAATTTTGGTTTATACGACAAGTTAATCTAGTTCATAGCAGTTGAATGGTAACTGCAATAGCTTACTTTATTCTCCTTCACTTCCACCATGAATTTGGTTAATCTGTTCCCTTCTTATTCCTTTCAAATACCAATAGGAATTCATTCTCAAGTGCAAAGCTATTTCTTCCTATAATTTATGTCTAGAGCATGGTAATTCTTAATGCGTTAATTGTACTCTGATCCAATATAAATAATATCTCTCATTCTCTTTTGTGTGGCTCTACAAGTTGGATTATTACACAACTCGAAGAAATTGAAGTGTTGTCTATTCACTATTATAATTCTACAATTCCTTCATAAGAAGTTTTTTTTCCAGTACTATGGGACACTTACTTTAAGCTCTCTAACTCTGAAATAATACCTTTTCAAGAAAAAGGATGCAAGGAGACACGGTCAAGAACTCGAGGCTTCAATGAATTTCTACGCATTTAAATACAACTATGATGTCTCAATCCCAAAATAGTTGGGTTGCCTATATGCATATCCTATACTTATTTTTGCTCTATTTAGACTCTTTCATTTATTCCCATTCCATATACTGACTTGCAAATCTCTATTAAAAAAATCAAAACACATCAAAGAAATTGCAGGAGTGAAGATGGGATTCATATTATCTTTTTTGTCATTTTCTTAATATTTTTCTTAAGTTAATCTCATTCACTTATTCTTTGCTTTAAAACTTAAAACTATGTTTGATAGGGGTGCAAAAAGAAGCTTAAGAGGAACGGAAGTTAGAGTGGAAAATTAAGAGCTAATTTCTTTGTAATTAGATGGGTTGTGTGTCCTTCTATCTGGACTTTCAGTGTATCTGAAATTTGATGGTGAAAAAAAAATGTATTTGTCTTCTCTTACAACCATACCAAATAATCAGAAGTACATCACTTCTCTCCACTTAAGGGGGAGTTAAGTCAGTAAATGAGCAACTCTTCACTTGGAGGTTAATCACTGAATAACTAATACTCCATTTGAGGGAGAGTTAATCAGTAAATGAGCAATTTTATACATCAGTAGAAAATATAAAGAATTTTGGGTACATTACACTTGTTATTATTTTTATGTTGTATAATATTAGCCCGAGATGAGTTTCATGGAATAACATGATCAATGAGGATTCATATAGCCAATCCCAACTTGTCGATTCATAGGTTGATATTGTAATGCTCTTTAGAAATTTGCGTTATCTTGCATATGGTTCCAGATCGTTATGCCCCCATTATTCTCAGTTCCCTACAAGTTAAAAGTTCTATGGTGGAATCATTTGGCCCAAAAGCTCTCTTATTTTCTATGCAAACCCTATTATATTCATCCTGTTGTTTCCAAGATATGCATTAGTTACTCTTATCCCCACAATGTAACACTAATCGACCAAACCTATGTTCCATGATCAATTTCATCTGCATAAAATTTGATTACCTAACTGTTTCTATACCGTAACTTTCTCTTGTTATAAAAAACATAAGCAACAACCATGAATCATGATGCCTTCACTTGTTTGTGGATTGTCCCCTTTCTATATGAGGCGTGAATAAGCTATCATTTCTCAGTTTGAGTTTAAAGTTCTAGGTACTGATATTTGGGTGTGTAGAACTAGCGAAAAGAGTGAGAAGTGGCATAGGTGGTGTCGTGTACACTGACAGTCACTTTTTTTATGTAATGTTTACTGATCTTAGATTCAACTGGAAAAGGAGCTCAAGGTGTGTCCAAGTCCTGTTATTTACTAAGTATGTATGATGCTACAGCTTAAGCTGCGTGAAATAAACTTATAGCTTCTTATCACAAAAACACTTTAAGGGCTGCACTTATAAGTCTTTTCTGTTGTTGTAATCTTGTTGTCAATGCTATATGTAATTCATCGAAAAGTAGATTTTTTGCAATTGAGGAGTAGCTTCTTATCCATATTTCTTTTTGGTGCACCCATGAGGTCCTTTTACGCATTGAAGATTTAAGATAGGGTATCATTCATTGGAAACCATATCTTTATGTAGGTTTTTCTACTAATTTGGTATACTTGTATACAGGCATGTTTTGAATAAAATTATTACTTTATCGCAACTCCCCCCCCCCCAAAAAAAAAAATTAAAAAAAAATCATATTGTAACTTCTTTGTCTGTTAGTAGAGATGCTACTTAGCAATGCAGGATGAATCGAAAGTGTCAATGGCAAGAAGGGCAAAGGACGAGTGGTGCCCTTTGCGTTCTTCCTCCCTTACCCACCCCCAATCCTCAGAAAAAGGAAACACGAGAGCATTTTTCTTGTGAAGTAAAAAAGAAGAGGTAATAGAAGAAATAAGAACTGTTGCCGTGCAAAACAGGACATGCACCATCCAAATTATGGGTCCTAATTTTGCATGGAAGCTTAGTTGATGGCTATCTCTGCATTGCAAAGTTATCTCCGTTTTAGACCACTAGAGTAGTCCAAAACAAATACTGTCCTATCCTCATATTTAGAGACCTATATGCATTTTTCCTTTCTCTAAATATATTTTTGATCATATCAGTACGTATTTTGATATTAACTTGGTACAATGGCTGTTAAATCCATCTCCTTACTGACCTTACTAAATTGAGAGCTGTGAGTTAAAGTGTCTCAAGGGTGTTTTATTTTTATAGGTGTGGATGTTAGCATGAACACACATCTGAAGGCTGTCAAAATTACGCTAAAAGGGAAGAATCCAGTGACATTGGATCACCTGAGTGTGAGGGGTAACAACATCCGTTATTACATCCTCCCCGACAGCTTAAATCTTGAGACACTGCTGGTGGAAGAAACACCTAGGGTGAAACCAAAGAAGCCAACAGCTGGTATTGTCATATTGTTAAGGACTGTTCAGAAGTTTTTATGCCTTCTGGCTGTATGGTTAAATTTCCTTATTGCTTGGACATCCTTCTAATATCCTCTTCCTTTGATTGTTCCTCTTCAGGAAAGCCTATGGGACGTGGTCGTGGGCGCGGGCGTGGGCGTGGACGTGGTCGAGGCCGCTAAATGCATTCCTGCTGCTCTAATTTTTCGCAGTATTGTCTATGTAAAAACATATATATGTATGGATAAAGAGACTTGCTCTTAGTTTTCCAGCAGAAAAAAAGATGGATCTCATGCAACAGTTTATTCTGGATCTTTAAAGTCGGAGCATCCTATGGTCTACTAACATTAGTTTTGTATCTCGTTCAATTTTGTTCTGCCTAGTCAAGTCACTGAACTATATTGGTCTCTTTTGCATCTGCCCAGTTGCTTTGTTTTTTCTTACCAAGTAGGAGTATTACTTTTAATCTGCTTACTGCATTAACCTTAATGAAACTCCATAACGCCTTCATTATTTAGTCTTAAGAATCAAAAGGTTGCGTGCATTTACATGCATGAATCTCGAATTTTTTTTATCTGTAAGCACTAAAAGGGTGTATAAACTACGGGTTGACCGGTAAATCAATAAGGTGTACGTCATTTTCGCTCAAGTCACCCAAGATCCCATTAACAAAACTATGAAAATAATTGCCAAGTAGTGGAGTACGGGAAGAAATTTGTTGAAATGATGAAAGATGAGAGGAAAAAAGAACCAAGAATAGAGTCGTATACTATTATTATCCTTATTTAGGAATGAGAGTTGAAGGACTAACACTGCAATAAATAATTGTACCAATAACATTGTCAATTGTACTATAGGACTAACACTGCAATAAATAATTGTACCAATAGCACTGTCAATTGTACATGTGTGAGGGGATTTTTAAATTAACTTTAATGTGATATATGGGACCTACACGTCAACTCAGCTTTTCCGCAACCATTTTTTTCTCTTTCATCGCTTTTCTCTTTCCTCTCTTGTTTCATTTTCTATTTTTTATAACTATTTTGAAACCAACTTTTTACTACCTCAGTTTTATTTTTGCTTACCATAAAAATAAAGTTTTCTTTTGTCTTATTTGTTTTATCAAATAAAAAATATATATTATTTTTACTATTAAATAACTACATAAGATATTAATAGTCAAATTTTAATTTTTAAAACATAATTAATAAGACCAATTTAATAAAATAAACCTCTAATAAGTAAATTTATATATATAAAGAATAGTGGAACACATATTATTAAATTATATATTAATTATTTAAATATTATTAGCATAGAAAATATGAGTGGTACGATGATTATTATTATTATTATTATTATTATTATTATTATTATTATTATTATTATTATTATTTTGGCCATAGATTCTAAATATTTTTTTTATTTGCAATTTATGGAGTTGGCATTGAAGATGAAGTTGTGTTGGTTATATTTTTTGTAAAGAATATTTAAAATGATGTTCATTTTTAATGTACTTGAATACAACTTTTAAAGTAAAAAATGAGTTGAAAAATAGTTTATTAGATGTTCTTCAAATTTTGTAAGATAACTTAAAATTGAAAAAAATTACATTTCAAATTTTCATGGCCAAAAAATTGATTTTAAAATAAATTGAAATATTATTACGAAAAAAATGAATATGTTTCATGTTCGAATGAATCCTAAAACTAGAAGTTAAAAAGTATACGAGATATAAAGATGATTTTTTTAAAGTAAGATAAATGAAAAAATGAAAGAAAAAGAAACAAGAAAGATTTTAATAGACAATTTTCAAAATATAAAATATCCATTCAAAAAATTAACTCGAATTTTTTGGCTCACAACCTCTAATTATCTACTACATGGGCTTGGCACATTTTATATAAAATTATCCAATTCACAACTTATATATTAATCACAAAAAAATCAATTAGAAATTCATAAATCAAAAAAGAACAACGGATAAACTAATTAGATTGGCTAATCAATTTCTTGAATGATCATTTTTCAAAATTAAATCTTTTAAATGGAAAAAGATTTTAAATTATGTCATACAAATATATATTATTTTTTCCCCAAAATTGAGGAAAAGATTACGCAATATAAGTATATGAGAATTGAACATTTATCAATAAAATAAAAATTCAAATAATCAATCAACTAAGGTACTAAAAAAATTTCATATTGCAAATAATAGATAAGCACTTGGTTTGCACTACTTGTGCATAGAATTTTTAAAGATATGCATTTGTTCTTGCCTAACATTTCCCATATAAGTTTATGCAATTTTAGCTTTTAAGTTTTTTCACTTGCTATTTTATCTCTTTTTAAAAATTATTTTTTGTTGCTATCTTTGTCACCAAATTCAGATGAAAATATAAAATATTGGGTCCCGTGTTGGCGCGGGCCTTGCCTATCTAGAATACTAGTACGTACTAGTCTACATTTGACCAAATTGGAAATTGGTTTGGTTCGTGGGATTGAAACTCCATCAATTTTTTTAATCAAATGAATCATTTTATTTTGTTTGAACTGGCTACAAGTTGAATAGTTTAAAATATTGGATACAACTTAAATAGCAGGGTGAACCTGGCTAAGAGGTGCAATTCTTACGATTAAAAAGTGAGACGGCGATCCACCTTTAGTCCAATGGACATTCCTATTGAAGCGGCCCATGTTCCATGGGCACGTAAAATACGACGTCGTTATAATTGGAACTTGTGTTTTTTGAATAACCCTGGTTCCAGGCGCTCCTTGCCCTAAACTGAAGGTCGTGTTCGATCTGTGCTTCGACTTAAGACCTTGTGTGTCTTCAATTTCTTCAGCAACAATGAAGCTCGTCAGGTTCATGCAATATCTTCAATTTTTTTCTATGTGAGTTTCTTTTCCAGTGAGCTTAGCCATGATTTAACTTCAACTTTCTGTGCAGATTTTTGATGAAGCTGAACAACGAGACTGTCTCAATTGAGCTCAAAAACGGCACCGTTGTTCATGGAACCATTACAGGTCATCCTCCCTATCTTTCTGTCTATTTCTTTCTTAGCTATATTTAGGTATTTCCCTGTCAAGTCTAAAATGAACAATCTGCACGTATGTAATTACTGAATTGCTCACGCCAATATGTGAATTAAAGAATGTGCTTGTATGCATTTTATTTCCTGGGTTGAGAAGTTATTTGGAAGTGTCACTAACTGAAAGTCTAGTTGCTGGGTGGGATACGGAAGTTGCTGAACTACAACAACAACATCATACCCAGTGTAATTCCACAAGTGGTCAGGTCTTGGGAGGCAGAGTGTTTGCAAACCTTACCCCTATCTCGTAGAGATAAAAAGGCTGTTTCCGATAGATTCTCATGCTCAAATAAAGCATTTCCTAACAATTTTAAAAAGGATATCCAAAATAAGTGCTGATGACAGACAAGTGAGGTTCTGCTCAAGTGGCTGAGCACTTCCACCATCAACTAGTAGGTTGAGGGTTTGGGTCAGAGGATAGGTGGGAACACTATTGATCCTTCTAGGTTCCTGGGGGTGGGGTGGAAAAACGGAGCAGCAACAACAACGAAAGCAAGTTGCTAAACTGACTTTGGTTTATGCCACAAGTTAAGTTAGTTCATAGCAGTTGAGCGTTAGCTGCAATAGTTTACTTCACTCTCCTTCACTTCCACCATGAGTCACTATGTATGTCCATAAATGCATGGAAGCTAGGGCTGAGAAGCTATAGAAAGTATATGAGGTAACCCGTTTCGATCTGTCTACTCCTCTCACTGCCCTTCTGAATTTGTTATCTTCTTATCCTCTCTGATTCGCACATATTATCTCCACTTCAGTCCTTCTTCAACTATGAAGTTCCTTTCAATTACCAATAGGAATTCATTCTCAAGTGCAGAGCTATTTCTGCCTATCATTACTGTAATTTATGTCTAGACTCTAGAGCACTGTAATTCCTCTCTGTTAATGGGTTAATTGTACTATGCTTCAATAAAAATAACATCTCTCGTTCTCTTTTTTGTGGCTCTAAATTTGAAGTGTCACTATAATAATTCAACAATTCCTTCAATGAATTTGTATGCATTTAAATACAACTATGATGTCTCAATCCCAAACTAGTTGGTTTGTCTATATGAGTATCCTATATTTGTTCTGCTTTATTCGGATCATTTCATTAATTCACAGTTCGTATACTGAAAATACAAATCTCTATAATAAAAAACAAAACTAAAAACTAAGAAATTATGGGAGTGAACATGGGATTCTTATTATCTTTTTGTCATTTTCTTAATATTTTTCATAAGTTAACCCCATTCACATATTCTTTGCTTTAAAACTTAAAACTATGTTTGGTTGGGGTGGAAAAAAGAAGCTCAAGAGAAATGGAAGTAAGAGGTTAAGAGTTAATTTCCTTGTAAGTAAAAAAGGGATAGAAAGCAAAAGAAGATGGGTTGTATATCACCCTTCGTGGTGGCCCAGTGGTTTGGACTTGGGACTTCCATGTTGGAGGTCTCAAGCTCGAAACCCCTTGCCAGCGAAAGCAAGGGGTTTGCCTTCTGGGTCGAGCTCGTCGCACCTGGCTTGCCTAGTGCGGGTTACCTCTCCTATGTGGTTTGCGAGCTATTGCATAGGAGCGGGGTTTTTACCCTGTGCGCACCCAAGGGTAGCAGCTGCGGGTTTCCCTTGTCATCAAAAAAAAAAAAAAAAAAAAAAGATGGGTTGTATATCCTTCTATGTGGATTTTTCAGTGTATCTGAATTTTGATGGAAAAAGGAAATGCATTTGTCTTACTTCTGTTCCAACCATACCAAACAACCTGAACTACATTGCTTCTATCTACTTAAGGGAGGAAAATCACTGAACAACCAATACTCCACACAAGGGGGAAGTAAGTCAGTGACAAATGCTTCACTTAAGGGAGATGGATCAGTAGAATCTCTCTTGACTTGATATTGAGATAGTTGTATTTTCTAATACTTCTAAATTTTCACGGTTAACTGTCACCATTATTTTATACATCAGTAGAAAATATAAAGAATTTTTGGTACTTTTTATAGTGCTATTATTATTTCAATGTTATGTAATATTAGCCTGAGATAAGTTTAAACAGAGTAACATGGTCAATGAGGATTCATATAGCCGGACCGAACTTGTCTGAAACTGTGGTGTTGTTTCTTTTATTGTTTTTGTAAGACCTTCACTTTCATTTTGTCGATAGAATAGGTCGATAACGTAATGCTCTTCAGAAATTTAAGTCGCCTTGCACATGGTTCCAGCTCATTATGCCACCATTGTTCTCAGGTCCCTACAAGTGAAATGTTCTATGCTGGAATCATCTGGTCCATGAGCTCTTTTATTTTCTATGTAAAACCCTGTTGTCTTCATCCTTTTGTTTCCAAAGATGTGCATTAGTTTCTCATCTCAGCAAATGTAACACTAATTGACAAAACCTATGTTCAATAATAAATTTCATCTGTATAAAATTTTGATTACCTAGTTGTTGCTATACCCGTAACGTATAACACTTGCTAGTTGATTATATAAGCAAAAACCATGATGCCTCCACTTGTTTGTGGATTGTCATTGTCTATGTGAGGTGTGAGTAAGCTCTTATTTCCCAGCTTGAGGTTAAAGTTCCAGGTTCTTAGGTCAGAAAGAGTAGACACATCAAGTGGAGTACTATCGGCTGGTCGCATTTGATATTTGAGCATGTAGAACTAGTGCAAATAGTGAGAAGTAAGTAGCATATATGATGTTGTCTACTCCGACAATCACTTTTGCAATGCAATATTAACTAATCTTAAATTCAACTAGACAAGGAGCTAAAGTTGTGTCGAACTACTGTTTTTTTTTAAAATCTGGCAAGTTTGTATTCTTCAGCATAAAGGATATGCTGGCCACCACCAAAAAGTTAAACTACAGACTCCCTATCAGATCTATAATCTGTTCAGAATCTTCCATACATAGATGTTTACACCAAAAAAGTAAAGATACAATACAATTCCATTTGACTTTATGAATGGAATTGGACCTATCTTCAAAACACCTGGCATTTCTCTCTGTCCATACTGACCATCATATACACGAAGGAATCAATCTCCACCATCTCTTTTGGCTCTTACTTCCCCCACTTCTAATCCAGCAACTAAGAAGGTCTGATGTACGCTCAGGCATGGACCAGCTATAGCCAGTGATGTTGAGAAACAAATACCACAGCTGAGCAGTGTACTTGCAATGCAAAAAAAGGTGTTTGTTTGTCTCCTCCGTCACCATACACAGAAAACACCTAGGAACCAGTTGTCTTCCCTTCCTTTGTAGCACTTCTTGAGTTAGGCAGGCTCTTTTGATAACCAACCAAGTGAAGCACTTAACTTTGGTAGGAATGCTGCTTTTCCAGAAAACACCTAGTTTCACTTGTGTTGAACTACGGTTATTCACTATGCATGAATGCTTGAGCTTAAGCAAGCGTGCAATCAACTTATAGCTTATTATGTTGTACCCAAGTTTTATGACAACAACACCTAGTGTTGCATTTATAATTCTTATCTGTTGTTGTAATCTTGTTGTGAATGCTATATGTAATTCACCGTACTGTAAATTTTTTACAATTGAGGAGTAGCCATTTATCCCTTATTTCTTTTTGGTGCTCCGCTCCCATGATGTACCTCTATTCATTGAAGATTGGGTGTCATTCATAGAATGATAGAACATCATATCTTTTGGTAGGCTTTCTGCTTTTTGGTATACTTCTTATATACGGGCGTGCTTTGTACCTAAACATTTTTAAAAATAATAATTACTTTATCCTCTGAAAAAGATATCACACTGTAGCTTCTTTGTCTGGCAGTAGAGATGCCATAGCAAATTTAGATAGGCTTCTTATGGCAAGTGCCAGGGCTTGTGCTGGTTGCATCGAAAATGTCAAATTTGCATGGAAGATAGCCATCTATGTATTACAGAAGTTTATCTCTGTTCTAGATAACTAGAGTAGTCAAAAGTAAATATTTGTCCTGTTCTCATATTTTGAGACCTATAGCATTTCCCTTTCTCTGTTGGTTGTCCTTTTCATGCTTTTGACTTTTATTCCATGAGGGGGTTGCTTATACTTACAGAAAATTGCTAGATATATTCGGGATATAGAAATATGTATTTGAGCATATCAGTATGTGTTTTGATATTAACAAGGCACAGCGGCTATTAAATCCGTCTCCTTATTGACGTTGCTAAATTGAGAGCTGTGAGTTAAAGTTTCTAAAGGCAGTTACATTTTTACAGGTGTGGATGTTAGCATGAACACACATCTGAAGGCTGTCAAAATTACGCTAAAAGGGAAGAATCCAGTGACGTTGGATCACCTGAGTGTGAGGGGTAACAACATCCGTTATTACATCCTCCCCGACAGCTTAAATCTTGAGACGCTGCTGGTGGAAGAAACACCTAGGGTGAAGCCAAAGAAGCCAACAGCTGGTATTGTCATATTGTTAAGGACTACGTTCAGATGTTTTTGTGCCTTCTGGGTGGATGGTTAATTTCCTTATGGCTTGGGCATCCTTCTAATATCCTCTTCCTTTGATTCTTCCTCTTCAGGAAAGCCTATGGGTCGTGGTCGTGGGCGCGGTCGTGGGCGTGGACGTGGTCGAGGCCGCTAAATGCATTCCAGCTGCTCTAATTTTTTGCAGTCTTGCCTATGTAAACATATTTACGGATTGAGAGATTTGCTCTTAGTTTTTTCCAGTAGAAAAGAGATGGATCTCATGCAACAATTTATTTTGGATCTTTGAAGTCAGAGCATGTTATGTCGTTGCATCATATTGTCTGCTAACATTACTTTCGTATCGCTTTCAATTTTGTTCTGCCTTGTCAAGTCACTCAACTAGATTGCATCTGCTCAGAATAGAGTCGCATACTAATGTTATGAGTCGGTGATATTTACCAGTCTACACTTGGACCAAATTGGGAATTGAAATAAATATTAAGTGGGATGATCAGTGATATAAGGATTGAACCCTGGAATCGTTTATGGGTTTGAAACTCCATCAAAATTTTGATCAAATGAATCGTTTTTTTGGGTTTAAACTTATACAAGTATAAATCTCATAAATCGCTTATGGGATTTGAAACTCCAGCAAAATTTAAACCTCAGTGAATTTCTTGGGTTCCACACTTCCACTTGTCAAAGTTCTCAAGTTATTCCATGCATTAATTATTGTCCAAAATTGTTTTCGTGCCATAAGTGTGGTTAAATGTTACATTAGTTTTTAAATGGTGGCTAATATTAAATGAGATATCAGACGTTGATTTGGCTATTTATTAAACTTTTCCGTAATTGGAGGCATCAAGTAATTGGGCCCAATGGGGGTTCTATATCTTAATTCCTCTCTTGGTCACAGTATAAGTAGAATAGCAACAGTAGAATAGAATCGTCTCGAGAGCTGCAAACTAAAACCCTCATTGGCGGAAAAGCTGCTTGTGGTCTCAATGGCAAAGAATAACTCATTGAAATCGACTGCAGTGGTATTCGGAGCCCTAGCTTTTGGGTGGCTGGCGATTGAACTTGCTTTCAAACCGTGGCTTGATAAAGTCCGAGCCTCCATGGACAAGTCTGACCCTTCTCGCGACCCCGACGATGACACTGCCGATCAAAGTTCAGAAGCTGGCAAGTCACAGGTCGATGTTGATCCTCCCGAAAAGAAACAACTGATTTGAGAGTTCGGTTTGATTTTTGTGTTCTAAACCCCAAAATCCAAATATATATGCTTGAATTTTACTTGGTAATAAAAAAATCTATGAATGCGACTTGTTAAATTCTGTTTTTCTTCAGTTTGTAGCTGTCAAATTATTACCCTGTATTTTTATTTTTCGTTGGTTACAGTGAAGAAAAGAAGAAGAAGAATTGGTAGAAGTTTAATTCAATTCAAGAGGTAATTTCATAGATGACAAGTATATAGAATCGATAATTGTTTATTGATTGTTTTCTATGATTTGTATTTTATACATGAATACTCTTTGTGATTTATCATACATCACATAATATAATAAAAAATTGTCGACGGTGGATACACTGCATATAGCAGCAAATGAGAGAGGGCAGACACAAGATTTTGGAATGTTACTACAGAGTAGTACTATTTTAAGTTGAATTTTCACAATACAGCCAGAGATAGGATTGAAGGGATTGCGCTATTAAATTCGATTTGACTAGCTAATTATAATGATATGAATATGACTATGTTTTCACACCCTATTTCTCATAATCTCACCATGATTTGTGAAGCCCACAAATCACATCACAAGACTATTTGTTGTCACTTCTCCAACCCTCAACCACAAATTGCTAGCCTTAATGATAAAAGAGTAATTTTACTTGTAAAAAAATGATACTAGTAACATTATTTGAGAAGTAAATATTTAGTACAATCTATGTCCAAACAGTAGAGTTTGTTCTTCTACAAACAGATAAAGCCATGCTACCCTAGTTAGAGATTTCAATCATTTTAATAATTTCAGGGTTAACAAAGTACTTATTTCAAAGTGATTGAAAAAAAATTAGCTTAGGTAGATTGAAATTAATTATGTGGATCCAATCTACAAAATGGGGCTTGTAATAGGTGCAACGCCTAGCGCTCTTTTTAACAAATACAAAACAACAAAGACTAGATAATTTTTAACGGCTGATATTTCTTTTAGCGGTGGACATGTTGTAGGATTAAAAAATTTGGTTTGTTAATTTTAATTTTTAAAAATATTATATCAAATTAATTCGATATGATTTGTTATTATAAGAAGTTTGATTTTGTGTTTTGATAATTTATAATATGGTAAATCATAATATAGTTTATTTAACTTTGATTTACATATATTTATATAATAAAAAATAAATTATGACTACAATTTTTCAAAAAACTATTTATTATATTATACTAACACCTTATACCTATAAAACATTTAAATGAAACTACAAATTGTATTTTTTTTGTGCATAAATATTGAATACCTCAGAAGCACAATATTAAATCTTTTTGTGTCGATATTTTTTTTAATTTTATTGATTGATTTCGCACCATATGTCTGAAATCTGTATTGGACTCTAGATTAAATCTGAATCATACACTAGACTCATTCGAGGTGGCACAATTTTCTCCCAATATTAAATTTTGTGTGTCGATATTTGATAATTGGGTATCAGTATCTACGGCATTGTGGGGTGAATTTAAGTAAGCTGACACACGTCTTCGTTTTATTTGGTGTATTAATGAATACTCATTTCGATACTTTCTAACCTCCAGTACAATTATTTAATTAACAACAAATCCAGCTCATACAACATTTAACTCTTGCTATTAATGTAAATATGATGTACAGAGAGAAATTTGTGAATTGAGAGAGAAAATGAAGTGAAATTCCCGTTGTTTTGTTGCCATCCCACGTTGAGCCCACGTTCCCATATATTATCTCTTAAGCCTCACGGCGGTTCCACCGGCCTTGTACACTTTTCCGACATCTTTGCCACAAATCTACAAAACTTAACAGTTTCTTTGGTATTTTCCTCTCTTCACACAAACATAGCAAAGCCTTTAAACATCACTTTTTTTCTTTCACCGGAAGAAGATTAAAAACTCACTAATTATTACTAAAGCATTTTCTCCTGGTCCCCATTTGCCATTTTAAACTACTCCTTGTTTTGAATATTTGTCTTTAATTTTGTCCATACAAGACCCCACCTCATCAACATCTTCAAACTCTTTACTCTTTTACTCTCTCTCTAAAGAAAGTCCCACCTAGCTGTATTCAACTCATTAGTTTTATGTGTGAACAAATCTTCTCAAAACAATAACCCTCCAAAAATATTCAATTTTTTTGGTTTTCCAAGACTTGCTTTTTCTATTTTGATAGTCTTGTTCATCCCAAGACTGGATTTTTCTGTATACCCACTAGTACTTCTTTAGTCTAAAGCAGAAATGAGTGAAAATCCATCTCCCAGAATCTTCAACACAATGACCCACTTGAAGATTTTCAAGAAACTCAAGGGGTTTAAGCCTTTTGAGCCTTCACCAGGTGTTCTTGGCTGCTTTTTTTTCACTGTTTGCTTATTCTTGTGTCTCTTCTTGTTGGATTACAGAACAGTGAACAAAGTGCCTCGGTTGCATCAGCCATCCTTGTTTGCTACTTGGATTGGGATAAATGGATCCTCTTTGTCGTATAACAAGACTGAAAAGGTTGATTTTTTGGGAAAAACTGCACAAAGTTGTGATATTTTCGATGGAAATTGGGTTTGGGATGAAAGTTATCCACTTTATGAATCAAAGGATTGTAATTTTTTGGATGAAGGCTTTCGTTGTTCTGAGAATGGTAGGCCTGACAATTTCTATACTAAATGGCGTTGGCAACCTAAAGATTGCAACTTGCCCAGGTTAATTTTACTTGTATTCTTCTGATAGTGAGTACTATATACTGTGTTTAATTTCTGCTGATAATTTAACTGAAGACTTTAAGAGAGAAGAAAGTGAAAGGATTGCTTCAACAGTTTAGGCTTTCATATGATGTGTTTTTCTTGCATAGCATTTGCTACTGATTTTAGCCGATTAAGGTTTTAATCATTGAACTACTAGGTGAACTTAGTTATATACACTGACAGTGCAAAATATTGTTGCACAATTTGAGTGGTTACATCAGGTTCTCATTCTATTTTTCAAGTCACCATTTCAGTCTTGATATAAAGAATTGCCTATGGGGTCAATTTTATCTAAAGCTGTGTAAAAAACATATACAACTAATCCGTGTATAGAACTTAACTCTGACTATATTGGCTCTCATTGAGCATCGTCTAAAGTTGTTGGCTTTATGCTTAAAATTTTCATTGTTATTCTTGAGTAGACTTTGTGTTTAGTAAGGGAGAGCTCTTCCTAATCATGATTATTGAATTCAAATTTTAGTCTTCTAATTGCTCTTCTAAGCAGATTCGATGCAAAAATAATGTTAGAAAAGTTGCGGAACAGACGGGTTGTGTTTGTTGGAGATTCAATTGGAAGAAACCAGTGGGAGTCTTTACTCTGCATGTTATCTTCTGCAGTTCCTGATAAAAGCAAGATATATGAAGTTAATGGAAATCCTATCACGAAGCACATGGGTTTCTTGATTTTTAAGTTCAAGGATTTCAACTGCACTATTGAGTACTATAGAGCTCCTTTCCTAGTGTTTCAAGGTCGTCCACCTTCAGGGGCTCCTCAAAATGTTAAATTGACTTTGAGACTGGATCAAATGGATTGGAGCTCTGCTCAATGGAAAGGGGCAGATATTTTGGTATTCAACAGTGGTCACTGGTGGATTTATGAAAAAACTATTAGAGAGTAAGCTCTCTTTCTTTCTTTTTCAATTTAAGCCCATCCATACTTATCTTGCTTGTTTACTGATAGAATGAATCTGCCGGAACACTTTCTATTTTATTTTTGTGTCAAGAACTCAAAGTCCTCACGAGTGGCTACAAATAGATTATAGCCTGCTACTGTTAGTATCTTTTCATAATTACCAACACAGCGAAAAGTTGTATAAGGTACATATTGTTGCTATAGTTATGTATATTTCCCTTCTAGATTTTTGCATTTCAAAAAGCTGTTTTAATTTGAAATCTGCAAAGATTGGTAAAACATAAAGAAAATAGTTAAACACTAAATATGTAGTACATAGAGAAAACTAGCATTTACAATTTGCAACATATTGTGAGAACCTTCAAAGTTGTTGTCTTGTTGAGCTACTTTATGGCAAGGATTTTTCATGGAAAAGAATAGTATGCCTCAGAAGACCAAATAACTGATAACCATTAGCAAGCACCTCGGCTTCCGTGCACTTTACTTCTCTTCTTCCGCTCTCTTTGCACATTGTGAAAGGAAAAATGAACTAATGGGCGGGTAGAGAGGGCATAAACCTATGGGGTTTCCCCTCATTCATTGTCAGATATGCCCTGATGTTAAATTTTGCAGTGAAGCTAATTGATCTAAACTAGGTACCTTGAGTAGTGGATATGTAAACACAATACATTTGACAGGGCAGAGACTGAAATGGTTCTGTAATGGACTCAGTTACATTGCAGAAAAATATAAAATTTTCAATTAGAACGGTTATCATGCTATGTAGAACTGAAGGTGGTAAATTTAAATATCCGCAGACTGAAGCTCTAAAATATGTTTGAGCTCTTTCATTTGGCCTTTTTTGTCTTAGTCTTTAGGTTGGCCTTCTATCTGAAATTGAAAGGGTTTAGTGAGGTATGAGTGATTAGTAGTTGTCGTTGGATTCTATGAGCTAAACACTGCTACAACTATTATGTCCTTGTAGGAATTTTATTAGGAGAAAAACAACCAGAATTGTTCCAGATAAGTATTGTCCTCATCACGTAAATTTTATTCCTCAAGTTGTTTAGATGTGTTGTTTCCCACCACTAAGTGGTGCATTAATATTAAGCACTTTAAGTTTGGACTTCAATGTTTGTTGCTTTTGTGAATCATAATCTTGATTACCGATAACCTAATATACTTGTGACTTCATTGATTTTTGTACTTGATAGGGGATGCTACTTTCAACAAGGTGGAGAAGTCGATATGACCATGAATATTGAGACTGCATACAGGAGGTCAATATCAACATTGGTTGATTGGATAGGTCATGAAGTGAATATGACCAAGACACATGTCGTATTTCGAACTTATGCTCCTGTTCACTTTAGGTATGTATTGGTCTTGATCTGTTAAATGAAGGCAACTTTTCATAAGGAAACATACTTCTATAAATTTTGTTGAGATCTGTTGCTGAATAAATCATATTACAAGTGTGAGGAAGAAATTTAGTTCAAAATGGTAATTTAAGTTTATAAAGAAGCTGAGAAGGTTGACCCCTAGAGTTTTTTTCTAGTGGTTAAATCATGGTGTACAACAACAATAACACAACCTGTTTAGTGCCACAAATGGCGTCTGGGGAGGGTAGTGTGTACGCAAACCTTACCTCTGTCTTGTGAAGACATGGAGGCTATTTCTGAGAGACCCTTGGCTCAAGTAAAATAATTCAAAGCAAGTTTGAAAAAGAAATACAGTGATGAAAAAGCCGTGTTGAAAATACTAGAGAAAAGAACAATTACAACAACAAATAATACGAAGCAAAGGAGACAACTAGTGGTAATAAAAGTCACAAAGAGATAATAGAAGAGCAATGATGATAATATCGGTATGGAAAACTAGATTGCGTTTGACTGTCCACAAACCCTACCTTAATCCCCGACCTCTATACCCTCCCATCTAGGGTCATGTCCTCAGTAAATTGCAGGAGTGTCATGTCCGAACACCTCTCCCCAATGCTTCTTCGGCCTACCTCTACCTTTCCTTAGACCCCTCATATCCAACCTTTCACACCTTCTCACTGGGATATTGGGGCATTTTCTTTTCACATGCTCAAACCATCGCAGCCTCACTTCTCTCATTTTGTTCACCATGGAGGCCACTCTTACCTTGTCTCTAATATCTTCATTTCTAAAAGTATCTCTCCTAGTATACCCACAAATCCATCTCATTCTCAGTATCCTCATTTCCGCTACTCTCATTTGTTGGATGTAAGAGTTCTTGACCTACCAAAACTCCGCCCTATACAACATTGTTGGTCTAACCACCACATTATATAACTTACAAACTGCACAGTGTGTATACTCAAGTCTGGGTGTATCTCTACCCGAAATTGTATGTTTCCTTAGCTTTTACAGACAGTTTACGAAAATAATAGGTGAAATGTCCTCCACCCAATTTGTCATAACTCATGACCTCCTCTTCCCCAACTTGTCTCTAAACATGCATATTCTGTGGCATTGATTATGTTCAAATTTCTAATTTCAAACATGGACATACTGCCTGTTACTATGTTAGTTCCAATAATCAGATGGCAAGTCCATGTTTGCATCTTTCAATTCATGAGCTAGCTTTCATTGGTTGAATTGATCTAGTAGATTGTTTGTGATGATAATATACATACAGATTAGTTAGTTAGTTCATTGCTTCAATATACATCTTAGTTACAACCAACTAATGAATCACTTCGATATAATGTATTATGTATAGAGGAGGAGACTGGAAGACTGGCGGTAACTGTCATCTTGAGAAGCTACCTAACATAGGATCATCCCAAGAGTTGCTGAAAACGTCATTTGAATATAACACTGTGATCAATGTGCTGTCGGAGAAACAAAACAAATCAAAAACATGGAATTTGGATTTATTGAATGTAACAGGGATGACATTTCAGAGAAGGGATGGTCACTCATCTTTGTATTACTTAGGTCCCAAGGTTGGACCAGCTCCTCTCCACCGCCAAGACTGCAGCCACTGGTGCCTCCCCGGTGTCCCTGATACATGGAACGAGCTTCTATATGCCACCTTCCTCAAACGGGAGTTAGCTTGTGCAAATTTTTCCAAACAAACTTGTTGATCGCCCGTGTGGCAGGTAAAGAGATCTTATAACATGTGTCACCATGTTGCTCCAACATTTCAAATGTTACACCTCGTACCCTAGTACGCTTGCAGTCCTACCTTGGAAATGAATCTCGATTAGAAAAACCTCAATTTTTCTGCCAATGGTGCGTTGAATGTGCCCCTTTTCAAGATTAAATTTGGATCTGTTAGGGGCATTCTTCTCTGCTGAGCTGATGACATACAATTTTTGCAGTTTGTATACTTAGGATTATTTGGAATCTCTTCACCAAATTACTGAAATGTACATAGCATTATGTGTTGTATAACAGAAGAGAACATTAATCTTTTATACAAAATGCTGCGCATTTGATGTAAGCTGCCCCAATTGCAATATTGTACATTCCCCGGCTTATTATCCTAATTCCTTTCTCTCTCTTTTTTTGGGGAGGTCGAACAAGATTTTATTTATAAAACATACTAAGAGGCTATTACATAAGTATTGTTTGCAACTTCTGCCACAAAGTGCTCATTAAAAGTGGCATGCAGAGGAGCTAGAAGATGCTTATGAATTATGATTCATATCCTTCCCCATCGGAGGCCATACTATGGGCTAATATATTGGAATTTAAAATACCTAGGTTACTTTTGTGCCCATGGTGGAGGTTCCATTAAAAAACTTCACTTTTTGATCCTTCTGTTGCTAATATATGAGCTATCTTGTTGCCTTCTCTGTAATCATGCCGAATCTGGAGATTCCCCAGTTTCTTCATTTCATTGATAATATTAGCAAAAAAGGGGCATATCTAGTGTTTTAATCACCTCTGTGGTATCGTTTCAATTTCACAGATGTTCAGCTTGTGAATCACACAGATGTTACTCTATTTCCTTTTTAGTTACAACCAAAAAGATGAACCCTTTATAAAATTTGTAAAAATTTAATTCAACTCGAATGTCAAGCTTTTATTGACACAAGTGTTTTAAAACTATAAATTTCAGAATGTCTTATTGTTACATAAATGTTGTACTCCACAAGTTTTTAATTTTTATAAACGTAGTGCCATATCAAAACAATGCTAGTATCGAATGATAATTTTGTGGTACAGTCAAAACATCTAATTTGAAAATAAGCTATTTGCCTTCACGAGAAAGGGATAATGTCTGCCTCCAATCTCCATATATAATTGCTGCCTGTAGAATATTTGAACATCTACCTCCCAATTATTTTTCACTAAAATCACTACTTAACAAATGAAAAATTGAGGAAAAGGTGTGCAAAAATCATACTAATATGATGAGTTCGAGTCATTTTATCGCATATTTAACAATTATGAAGTTTATTAAAAGTCTTTTAATTCGGAGAAGAATAAAATATTAAATTTAGTAGTACAAAGAAGCACATAATAGTTTATTTTCATTCCATGCGTTGTCGAGAACCAAATGCTTTCTATTCTTGCCTATGTACTTTGACATCACACGGAGTGTTCACATTTATAACAAAAAGAGATGCAATTATCCGTTACAATCAATTAAACTACATTAATATAGTGTAAGAATAATATGACTAGTATATATTATATATAATTACAACTGAAAGAGGTCGTTTGGATGGTGAACAAATTGTATTGAAATTAATAGAATATCAAGATTATAATAAAAGAATAAAATTAATGACGAGTTTATTAAGAAGATATACTTTATGTTTTAGTCCATTAGACTAAAAACAGGAGATATGAAGTATAATACATGTGTTTGGATTACACCAGATAAATTGATATAATCTTTTACTTTTTAATTTTAGCCTTTTACATTGTTTAAAGACTTTCGGAGAAGAGTTCTTTAGGAGAGTATCTGTTAATTTGGTGTTTTATTATGAGATTAGTAATTTTGAGATTGTTATTATCCCAAGAGTGTGACATAAAAATTATATTACAATTGAATAACACCTGTCTTAGTAAAAAAATCCCCAATTTTGAAATGCAAGGCAAAGGTAGGCTTCACTTATGAGGTCAACAGAACCCAATCATTTTGAATCAAACCTTATACTTGTGTTTAAAAATTCACCCTAATACGTATAATTAATTATCAAAAACTCAGTAAATTACATCTGCTGAAATTCAAAATCCATAAACACAAAATCTTAGTTTTGTTTCTAGCAAAATATATCAAAATCCGGAGAAGTAAGAAAAACGGAATGCTATATCATGATATAAATATATTTATCTCGAGATTATTATCCTTGGCGGGATGAATCAAATGAGCCCTAAACGTATGACAAGAAAGAAGCAAGTTGATGGTGGAAACTGTAGTCAAATACATTCGGAAATGACGTGAGTGCTGGAGATCTATCTTATCTTTGTCCTAGGATTTCCCCTTGAATTATTACTGATAATATTCTCTTCGTCTATCAGTAAATAAAACAAAAAATTGTAGTACAAAGCATTTGATGTGATAAAAGCATGAGAACTACACCATGCATAAAGAAATCATGTACAAAAATTTATCCACTCGAAGCTAGAAATAGTTGGCCAATAGGAAGGCGACAGGTATGTTAATAATTATAGAAAGTAGAAAAAATGGTGGGAGAACTTTGGGCCATAAGTCGACACGTGTGTGGGGATTTGAGACCATAATCTGTTGGAACTCCTGAATTGGGCCAACGCCAAAGGAAAAGCGTCGGCTCCTATTCATTAACTTCCAAATTTGTTCAGCTTTCTCTAGATACGAGATCCTCTACTTTTTACCCATCTTCCGCTTAATTTGCTACTTGTTTCATTACCGCTAAGGTACCGGGGCTAACATACTTTGAAGTATGCAAAAATTATGTTATAACGACTGATAAAAGAAATGAATCCTTATCCTAACTCAACCATAGAAGCTGATTTAAGAAGTGAAGATTGTCCAATTCATGTTAAAGAGACACTCTTTACAAAATATCAATCTCACGCTAAAGGCTGAATATCTAGTGGATGAGCAATTTATATAGGAGCTGAGAATTGCATTGATACCTTGACAAAGAATAGAATATTATCAATAACGGATCAATCAAAAGTGTCATTAAACCTTTAAACAAATAAACCCCCAAGGGTTGGTTGAGTGCATAGAGTGATTTATATCTTCGGCGTGATTTCACAAAAGTAAGTTTACCTAGTGCGTACACAAAGGATAGCGACTGCAGATTGGGGTTCAAAAAATAATAATACAATAAACCCATTATGATCTTATAAGTAGGGTCTAAAGAGAGTAAATACGATTGTTTTCGATAGATATCCTCACAAACCAAAAGTACGGAGGTGATGGGTGTACAATTTTAGAAATATGTTTGCAGAGCCTTTGAGGTACCCAATGCATTTGCATTGGGTAATTAATTTCATGTGAAACTCAAAAGCACACCCAATACTTGCAGCCTTCACATGCCATGCACAAATTATAGCATGTGGAAAAAAAGATTCAACTTCCATATTTTGCTCCCTTTCTCATTTCTGGTGACTGTTTCTGTTAATTTGAATTAAAGCTCATAGAGTAATGTAGACGGACAACTTCATTTTTACCAGCCCTTCAAGTTCTGGTATAGGATGGATACCTCTGCCTAAAGACATGACAGTGGCGTATGCAGAATTTTTATATAATATAGATTCAGTTAAAACTCACTAACGTTAATTTTAATTATGTATATTTGTTGAGAAATGTACTTATAATAAACTTCAGACCCATAAACTTCAAATCACAACTCATAAATTTTAAATTTTGTATCTGTTGTCTCTGAACATGAAGTGATGCTGGAATTAAGTATTACCAATTAAAAGAAGTAACTAGCTAGTGCTAGTCACAGTTCAAGCCATATGTTCCAATTTCAATAGAGGCAGACACTTTAAATAAACCAACGTAAATTGAATTTAGATATGTCTCCTAAAACAAACAAAAAAAACCGAAGTTTGTTAGAAAGATTCAGTGTAACTACTATGGATTAAGATGGGAATGCCAAGTGCAACGAACTAAGATTTTACTTAGGGATCGTTTGGTTCGGAGACAACTAATACGGAGATTAGTTATGCTAGCATTATTTTTTATCGACTTTTTGATTTGTTTCACTAAAAATAGCATGCATTGTGTTATCAAAAATAATATTGAATAAAGTGGATGATCGAGTGTAAAGAAAGTATTGGTGACATGGTTTATTATGTATAAGAATATTACGGAATAAGGTATATATATAAATAATACTGATATATTAGTTGTACCTAGGCAAGATTTGCAACCAAACAATTCTTCTTAATACGCCCTATGAAATGATCCTTAAGATTTATGTGCCGAAACATGCCTTATTTTGAAGGAGCAACAAAATCACAAGATTTTGCTAGTTTGGAAAATAGTTAAGTGGAACCACCAGTTAGGCCTTTTCCCTTTCTAGGCAATCTATTTCTTCAAAAGAACTTTCCTTTATTGTCAAAAAGAAACCTCGACAGAAATAGTCCCTTGTGTTTAAAGGTTAATTAATTCTATATGTCCTTTATGTTTAGCAGTTTTGATCTCCGTTATATATAAAACGAGTTTTATTTCACGAAATCAACTCGTGAGAATCACGTGACCCGTTTAAACGGAAGAAATCATTTTCTCACGATGATTCTTTCACTTTACACGACTCACATAGAAATATAATGATCGTCGGAGACGACATTTTTTCAATTCTTTATAAATATAAAGGATGGACAATTTATCTTTGTGCTTCTCTATATTGAGTGATTGATTGTACATTTTTATTGCTTGTATAGTTGTATGTTATGCTACTCTATTTATTCTATTTCACGGGACACTTTCTCTCATTTAATTTAATCTATTCTAAAAGGAATGAGACAATTTTATATTTTGAAACTATTTAACTTTGAAGTTTTATTTTACCCTTAATAACATGTTTATAACTACACAAAAGTTAAAACACATTGTTAGGATCACACGTTCTAAAAGTCTTGCTTTGATATATTTTTTCCTAGCAAATATCTTCACATAAAGTGTGTTTTCTATGCAAATAGGAGATTGAGGTACGGAAGTGCACTTGCCCGTACCTTCAAATATTTTATAAACTCTCTTAGCCTCAACACTTAGTAGGCACGCATTTGGACAGTACTTGGAAGTTCAAGAAAAATTAAGACTATTATTTCACCTGAAATGCACCTCAAATAAGTATTAATATTTCACGAGTACTAAAATTGAGTACTCCGACTCCTCTGTCTCAATTTACGTGACATTATTTTCTTTTTATTCAATCACAAAAATGACAGATTTCCATATTTATTAATATCTATTTAAATTAAACTTGTTATTTATCCTGATTTATAGACACAATTTTTTTTATTTTATGGCTTATTTCACACTACATATTAAGTTCTGTTCGAGTGGAAAACCTAACCCCCAATGTGGAGGTAGAGAATATTATATATTGACAAATATTACATAAGTATTACATAAGTGGTACACAAGAATGAGTAAATTACAATATGTGTACAGAATAAATTAAGTAACTCTAATACCCCCCTTCAAGCGAAACGGTGGCGGACTAAGACGAAGCATTGCGCGCAAATACTCAAACTGAGGCCTAGGAAGACTCTTAGTGAAGATGTCAGCCACCTGAAGCGTGGTCGGGACAAATTTAGTGTATAGTTTACCAAACGACACAAGCTCCCGAATGAAGTGATAATCCATGTCAATGTGTTTTGCCCTTTTATGAGACACAGGATTCTGTGTGAGGAAGAGCGCACTTCGATTGTCACATAACAGCGTGGGACGATCAGGAGGCAAAGCATGAAGTTCTCGAAGTAAGTGAGTTATCCAAACAATTTCAGCCGCAGTATTTGCCATGGCTCGATACTCCGATTCACAACTTGAGCGGGAGACAGTTGGTTGTTTCTTGGCACTCCAAGATACTAAGTTTCCACCAAGAAAAATGGAGTATCCATAAGTAGATCGGCGAGTTTCTAGACATCTAGCCCAATCAGCATCCGAGTAACCAAGAATGAAAACATCCTTCGGCTTGGTGAACAACAGGCCATAGGCAAGTGTGCCCTTAACATACCGAAGTATTCGCTTGACACACTGGAAATGAGAAACAGTCGGTGTCTGTAAGAACTGACTAACCTGATTCACTGCATATGAAAGATCCGGGCGAGTAATTGTGAGATACTGCAATGCACCAACTAGAGAACGATAACGTGTTGGATCTTGAAAGGGATCACCAGTGGTGAGGAATAACTCATGAGGAGCTAAGGAAGTGTGCACAGGCTTAGAATCAAGTAAAGCTGCTCGTTCAAGGATATCACGAGCATACTTGGACTGCCTGAGAAATAAACCATTATCAGTGTAGGTCACTTCAAGGCCAAGAAAATAATTGAGATCTCCAAGATCTTTAATTGCAAACTCTTGGTTTAAACGAGAGATAAACGCAGCCATGATGTCTGTTCGGTTGCCAGTTATGATTAAATCATCAACATATACGAGCAAGTACATAATGCAGGAGGCACGTTTGAAAACAAACAGAGAGGTATCGGATCGATTGCACGTAAAGCTATTGTTGAGAAGAAAGGAACTTAATCGCTGAAACCAAGCACGTGGTGCTTGCTTGAGGCCATACAAGGCTTTGTTCAAACGACACACATGATCAGGAAATCGGGAGTCTGCAAAGCCAGGTGGTTGTTCCATATGGACAATTTCATTCAGATGACCATGCAAGAATGCATTCTTGACATCAAGCTGATGAAGCTTCAAATTGTTAATGACAGCAAGAGATAAAACAATTCTTATCGTAGAGGCCTTAACCACCGGACTAAAAGTGTGGGAATAATCTAAGCCAGGAATTTGAGTGAATCCCCGAGCCACCAGTCTCGCTTTGAGACGTTCAACAGACCCATCTGAGTTGTACTTAGTGCGAAAAACCCATTTGGAACCAACAACATTGCTAGTTTGTGGACGAGGTACCAAGGTCCACGTAGCATTTTGAGTAAGAGCCGTCATTTCCTCATGCATTGCGGCCATCCACTGTGGGTTCTTAGCAGCCGACTTGAACCCTCTTGGTTCAGAGGAAGCAAATAAAGCTGTAAAAAGGCGATGAGTTTCAAGATGAGTTAAGTTGGCTTGATGACGAGCGGAAGGTTTAAAAATGCTCGCTTTGGCCCGGGTTACCATGGGGTGAACTGTTGGAGAGGACACTGATTCAGTAAGCTGATTTGGAGCCAAAGAATCACCCAAAACGTCCGACAGAGGCTGCTGAGATGAGGCAGCAGATTGCTGAGATGGAACTTCGACTCGGCAAGGTATGGAAGTAACACGAACTGGCTGCTCCTCAGTGATTAAAACAGCAGACGGATCAGCATGTAAGGGCATTGGTGGAAGAGAGCTTAATCGTGAGCATGGGCAAAACAGTGGCAATTGGAAGGGTGGCGTCACTGGTGGAGGAGGCAGCCATGATCAGAGTGGAGAAAGTAGAGGCGAGAAACGGAAATCAGAATCGAGTGGGATGGGAGAGGGTATAATCGAAAGAAGAAGAAGAAGAGGAGGAGAGGAGATAACAGGAAGAGAGAGATTTGAAGGGTAGGGTTTACTACTTAGGCTGATACCATGTTAGAGTGGAAAACCTAACCCTCAATGTGGAGGTAGAGAATATTATATATTGACAAATATTACATAAGTGGTACACAAGAATAAGTAAATTACAATATGTGTACAGAATAAATTAAGTAACTCTAATAAGTTCCAAAGTCAAACAACTTGGTCAGTACTTATAGCCAAATTTCAGCATGCAATATATAATAAGTTGAGTATTAATAGGCACTATATAGCATTAATTAATATCTATCCTTAGAAAATGAAAACATAATACATGAATTAGCTAGGTAGAAAGGTTTTAAAGCATTTAGGAAATGGCGACCCAAAATGGCTCCCAAGTTGAAGTTGGTATCCCTTTGATTCTAGTCCCATTTTCGTTGCACTTGGTTGGTCTTATGTATCCATTTTCACCTGCTAATATTCTATTACCATCATCAACATTGTCATATTCTTCCGTATTGTTCCACAAAGAAAGCCTAAGTCTCCCATCGACGCGTTCTGCTTTGAAGCAAGACTCGGGAGCACTAACAGTGATGGCTTTCAAGATTAAACGACCGCCTTCGCGATGAGGCCTTACTTGAACACCATTAATTGAAGTCAGAGGAAGAGGAAAATCAGCTATTTTGTTATGTTTTTTCCCAACTTTTGATCGTCCAGCTAAATCATGAGAATTCTCGCTTTTTGATAAGAAAAACGAGTATTCCTCGATGCTTTCGCTAATGTCACTGCCTGTTTCGTTCCCTAAGCTCTCAGTACACATCTCCAAGCTTTTAATGCTAAGGGTGTTAGAAGAGCGCTTCACCAGAGGATGAACGTACACTTCTTTTTCGACGTAATCGTTTTTCGGGTTAGAAAGATGTTGTATGAAACTCCAGCCAACATTGCTCTTTTCGTCATTCAAATGAACGTCTGCCTTTTTCAAAGGTGGACATGCTTTGTTTATTACAACATCTTCTTGAGGTAATTGTGGCTCCATGCAGGATTGCAGGCCCTGACAAAGACTTGAGGTTGAGCCCATGGTTTTTTTTTTTTTAATTCACAAACACAGGATTTGTTCTACTACTTAGTTTAAGTGTGATTTCAAATAATATTTTTTGGTATTGACAAACCAAAAAAGATTTGGAATTATGTAATAGAGGAAGAAGCAGAGAGAGAATGATAGATAAGTGAAAGGGTAAGGGTTCAATTTATAGAAACAAAAAGTAGTAACCAACTTGAGAATTGGTCAGGGGTACAACAGACAAGTGGTTTTAAAAATCCTACTTTTGTGGCCGCGTTTGATTCGGCTAAGATTTTTTTTAAAAAAAAAAACTTTTAGAACTTGTAATATTAAATATGTCACTTGTCAAAATATATATATTATTTCCAAACATAAAAATAGAAACAGTAATTAAATTGTGGTAATGAGTTCGAAATTCCGATTATAATAGTGTCATGATGATGGTTTTCCTTTTAAGTTGTCTTATACTCCTAACTCCTAACTATGAAAAAGCAAAATAAAAAAAAAGTTTGGCTAGAGTTGTGAGAGGGGTATCTATAGGATGATGCAAAGCCCAGGAGCAGAAATGTTGGTGCCACTGAATTATTTAGCTTCGGATTTAAGTTATACACCTAGACCGTGTAAAGAATTTTTACATCATCAATTTAACATACTTCTTCTATTTCAATTCATGTTGCATAATTCGAACTTCAAGAGTCAAATTTTTAAATTTCAATCATAAATTTGTACATGGAATTCTTAAGTTTTTTAAAGTAAAATTTACATATTTAAAAAGTATATAAAAGATATTATTAGTCACGATAATTGATAATTCAAAATATTTAAAAGACGTATGAAAAATTGCAATATAAATAACTTCGTTTTACTCTTTAAATCAAAATAATAAAATAAAAAAACGCTTCATAAATTAGAACAGAAAAAATATTGATTATTGCATGTTATTTTTCATTTCAAATTACAATAAATTGTTACCATGAACTTGTTACAACCCCTTAACTTGTACTCTGCTAATGTACAAAATACACGGACGTACGCACAAGGAAAAGTCGAAGAAAGTGGAATGCAAGAATAATTCGAAATAGAACGAAGCTCATTGGTCATTGCTTCCCTTGGTGCTCTTTAGCATTGCCGGAGCTAGAATACATGTAATAAATTTGACCGAACTCAATAACTTTGATTCAAACTTATATTTATTTTAAGAAATTCTTGAACATGTATAAATTATTGATTTAAAACTCCATAATTTTAAAAAATAAAATTTTGAACCCATAAACTTCAAATTTTGAATCTTTAGTTTAACTTATTTATATACTAATAGATAAAATTGGATTGGTTAGATTAGGAGTTGATCTAAAAGAGAGTAAAAAAAATATTTCTGTCCTTCCTTAGTAAGCCAACAAAATGTACCAAAACAAAGGATTTCTTAATAGTTTGTATTTTTAAGAGTTTCACTTCTACTAATGATATAAAGTAAAAATATTTATATACTCAGATCGTTTAAAAAATAAATGTGGATTATTTTGTTTAGCCGTAAATCATACATATTTCTTCTTTCTAATGCGTAAAACAAATATAAGACAACTACTTTCTTGAATATTATTAATAATGTTGTCAAACATTTAAATCACCAACCGCACAAACATATAATGTTTTTTTTTAAAGAACATACAAAAATCAACCATACAGAGTAAAAAAGACCAAGGAAGTATATAAAGGTCGATACAAAACGTATATTTACCCCCTACTTTCCTACTAGGGCTGGGCATAAATACCGAAACACCGAACCGAACTGAATTTTTTCGGTGTTTCGGTTTTCGGTTCGGTTTTCGATATATGTTTTCATATTTTCGGTAATTCGGTTCGGTATTCGATATGTAATTTTGTATTATTCGGTACTTCGGTTTAACCGAAATACACTATATTATAAATTTATAATAATATTTAAAATTAATATTATATTAATTATTAACATTAAATAATAAATATTTAATATTTTTATAAGCATTACTATTTAGTATTTAGTATTAGGTCAATCTTCTTCCAACTCCAAAATTTTCATTTTTCAACACCAAACTCAACAGTGGCCACTGGCCAGCAGCTGCTGCCTGCTTTCCCCAATCCCCCTTTCCAGTTTCCACTTCTACTTCCAGCACTCCAACAGTGGCGACCGGCGACCAGCACTCCAGCAGGCAGCAGCGGCGACAAGGACCAGCAGCGCTGCAACGGCGACCAGCAGTGGCGACTGGCGTTGGAGGACCACCAGCAGCAGAAGCGGCGACCAGCACTCCAGCAGTAGACGACCGGCGTCCGGCGGGCGGCGGCGGCGAGCCGGCGACCAGTCTCTAAGTTGAGGTATTTTTGATTTTTTTTCTTGATTTCTTCTTCTGTTTTCTTTTTTTTTTCTTTCTGATTTTAGCCTTAGTGTGTGAATTGTGAATTTTTTTTTTATATAGATGACTGATCAAAATCAATTAAATGTGGGTGTGGCTGATCAAAGTCGAATAAGTATGGCTGGTTCTACGGATAATATACCTACTAGTAGCAACGATGCGTCAATTGGCACAGAGGAACCAAAAAAAAGAAAAGAAATGGATCCTAGGTCTACTGTTTGGCAACACTTTGATAAATTTTTTGAAAATGGTGTATTATTTAAAGCAAAGTGTTTACATTGTAAACAAAATTATGCTGCGAATACATCTAGAAATGGAACAAGTGGACTAAGACAACATTTGACTAACCGATGTAAAGTGTATAAGCCCCCGCCTGTTGCACCTAGTATTCAAAAATTATTAAGTGTTCAAAGTGACAGTTCTTCAATAGAGAATTGGAAATTTGAGCAAGAGGTAGTTAGGAGAGCTTTAGTTGAGATGATAATTTTGGATGAACTACCTTTTAGTTTTGTTGAAAAAGAAGGCTTTAAGAAGTTTATGAGCAAAGTCCAACATTTGTTTCGGATTCCTTCACGTAGAACCATAACAAGAGATTCTTATGAAGTTTATGGTGAATTGAGAATGAATTTGAAAAAGTCTTTTAGAGAAATACAACCAAGAATTTGTCTTACAACAGACACATGGACCTCGGTGCAAAGAATCAATTATATGTGTTTGACTGCTCACTTTATTGATAGGGATTGGATGCTTCATAAAAGAATATTGAATTTTTGTCATATCACTAGTCATAAAGGTGAGCATTTAGCTGAGTCTATTAGTAATTGTTTACTTGATTGGAACTTGGACAATGTCTTCATTGTTACGGTTGATAATGCTTCTTCAAATGATGTGGCAGTTTTAGAGTTGTCCAAAAAATTAGATATGTGGGGAACTAATATGATGGATGGTGAGCATCTCCATGTGAGATGTATGGCTCACATACTTAATCTAATTGTGCAAGATGGTTTGAAAGAAATTGGTCCTTCTATCAAACGGTGAGACAAATGGTGAAATATGTTAGATCATCTTCTGCAAGAACAAGAAACTTCTTGAAATGTGTTGAAATGCAAAAGATAGAATGTGATAAAATGTTGTCTTTAGATGTGCCTACTAGGTGGAATTCCACCTATTTGATGTTGGACACGGCAGAAAAGTTTGAGAAGGCTTTTGAGAGGTTTGATCTTTATGATGGTAATTTTAATTCTCTTCTTGCTACTGATGTTTGTGAAGATGGAAGTATTGCAGGTTCAATTCAAAATGAGGATTGGGTTAACGTGAGAAATGTCATAAAGTTTCTTGAAAGATTTTATGAGCTCACATTAAAAGTTTCAGGTTCACGGTATGTTACTTGTAATGTTCATTTTGAGGATATATGTGAGCTTGATGCATATTTGAAGTCATGTATGACAAGTGATGATGTTGATTTGTATAAAATGGATTTGGGGATGAAAGAAAAGTTCAAGAAATATTGGGGTACTCCTGAAAAGATGAACAAAATGCTTTTTATTGCTTCTGTTTTGGATCCTCGCAATAAATTTGTGTATGTTAGTTTTGCTCTTGAAGAATTACTTGGGGAAGAAAAGGGAAAGATAGTGAACAATGAAGTAGATATTTACTTGAAGAAATTGTTTGCGGTCTATGTAAACAAGTATGCAAAAGGTTCTAAAAATCAATCATCTTCACCCGGATACACTTCATCTGACTCATCTAATTCAGCTACTTGTGGCCTTTCTCAAAATGTGAAAACAAATTCTTTGAGAACTAAATTTTACATGAAAAACAAAAGGAAGATTCTGGAAGTTTAGGTGTTAAATCTGAGTTGGATAGATATCTTCTTGAAGACCAAGAGCCTGAATCTGAGGATTTTGATATTTTAATTTGGTGGAAAGTTAATTCTCCTAGATTTCCTATACTTTCACAGTTGGCTCGAGATGTATTGGCTATTCCTATGTCGAGTGTGGCATCAGAATGTGCATTTAGCACCGGTGGTCGTATTCTTGATCCATTTAGAAGTTCATTGACTGCCAAATGTGTGCAATGCCTTATTTGTGTCCAAGATTGGCTTAGACAAGAAACTAATCCTATTTGTGTTGAAGAAAACTTGGAGTTTCTTGAGAAAATTGAACTTGGTAAGACTTTATATTTTTATTTGTTTTCGCAAAAAATAAAATACTTATTGTGTAGTATGACATATTTGATTTTCTTATTATTAGAGATGGCAAATAGTGGAAGAAACTCTTGTATTGTTGATCTATGATTGCAAGTTTCAAGTATTTAATAGTGGTGAGTTCAATACGCTATTTATTTAATTATGTTATTTTTTAATTTTTATCTTAAAAATAGTATTCTAACGTTTGATTTTATCTTAAAAGGTTCAAGTTCAAGTTCAAGTGGTCAAGACTCAAGAGTCAAGACAATGAAGAAAGACGTAAAATACTAAAGTTTTGTTATTGTTTTTGTTCGCACTTGAAAGTGGTCTCATGGAAGAAAGTCAAGAAACTACATTGTTGCTCATTATTGTTATTTGTTATTGTTGACATTTGAAAATGATCTCTTGGAAGAAACTACATTGTTGGCTTGTTGCTCATTATTGTTATTTGTTATTGTTGGCACTTAAACTTGAAAGTGGTCTTATGGAAGAAACTACATTGGTGCATTATTGTTAGTTTGTACTTTGTTACTTGTTACTTGTTAGATTGTTATTATGTGGTTGTGTAATGGCATGATAAAATATCAATTGATCATTGTATTTGTGAAGTCTAGTGAAGTTTTATTACTTGTTAAATTGTTTGTGCCTTGTTGGCTTTATTATCTTTACTTTTTAAATGCCTAGTATAGTTGGCTAGATTGATAGTCATTACTAAATATTGCTAGTCATTACTTGAGTTGTTTGTGCCTTTTTGGCTATAGTTGGCTAGATTGCTAGTCATTACTATTTACGTGAAACTATTGAATCATTGTTGACTTGTTGGTAAAATATTGGAAGTTCTTATTCCTTCATATTGTTATGGATTTTTACTAAATAATAAATATTTCATATTTGAAATTTGATAAATAGTGAAGCACCAAAAATTTTTTATCACTTTATATTTAATAGAGTAATAACTTTAACACATATTTTCAGCCCATTAAGCTGAAAAATAAAAATAAAAATTGTAAAATTTTAAATTTTAAAAATCCCACTAAGCAGGCCCATAACAAAAAACCGAACCAACAAATACCGAACCAAAATATTAAAAACCGAACCGAAATATTAAAAACTGAACCAAACCGAATTATTTCGATTCGGTATTCGGTACAACAAATACAAGCACCGAAAAAAATAAACCGAACCGAATAACCGAATGCCCAGCCCTATTAAAATTCCTACCAAATAACTGAAGAAATAAACCATAATTAATCTTCTTTTCATTTTCTCCTACTCTCTTTTTATCTTAATTTTTTTTTAAAATAATTTAACACATGCTAAAACAGCAGTTTGTGCCCTGTCTGGGGCACACACAAAGAAAAACAACATAAAATGCTTTGTTGTTTAAAGGTTTTGCTATTGGTCCATCTATCTATAAATAAAAATATAGCAGCTCGAAGAAAATCGACACTTGTCGAATGACTGTTATGATTGTGATTAAGATTATTTTTAAAGTTAGTAGCTAGATTCTTTAGAATTAGGTGCAACAAAGGATGATCTGATTAATAACGCGTTATCTGGTTGGCTCATTAATATGCAGTATTTAACCACTAACAAGCAAACAACTTTCTTTATCTCTCATTCACTGTTTGTTTCTTATTTTTCCTTAACCTTTTTCTCCAGTACACTGCACCTACTCTATTCACTCCTTAGTTCTAGAAATTTCTCATCACATGTGTACGCGGATTCTTTAATTATTCCAACTTTTACGTTTAATACCACAAGATTAAAGGACGTTTTGATGCATTCCACATATATCTTTAGTTCAAGACAGCAAGATTCAAGACTTTTTTAAATTTCATGTCAAGTTAAAATCAAACAAATACATTGAAACGGAGGAATATATATAATTTTAGTGGAAAGCGAATATGCACCCGCACTCACTATGACATAAATCCATCCATGTTTGGTTTGTGCTGCTGTTTGCCACTAATAGTTAGATGAAGTGGTACATTTCGTGTACTATCATTACTTTTACAATATTGACCTCGACTCATCTAATAGCAAATATGATTATCATGAGGACTTGGGTAGTACTAATTCTTTTACAACAGTAATTTCACACTTTATTTGTTAGCAAGTATATTGCCTATATAATTTTACTAGATTTGAAAATGATGTTACTTCAATAACTTGAAGGTTTGGATTAAAACTAAATATACATTATCCCTGCTAAAAAATTAAAGGAAAAAAGATTCAAAGGGGAGGGGTGGAAATTAAACTGCAACAAAACAAGGTAAAAATCTGGCCTTATTCTTTCCAATTTATTTGCAATATATTGACCTTATTAACATGATTATTACAAGCTTATATATGTAATATTATGAGATTAATAATCCATTCTACTTTCTTGCTTTTTGTAATCTGTCCTTTAAATATTTGCTTAAAAAGAAAAAAGAAAGAAAAAAAGGACCATAATCTGTCATTTAAATATGTGCTGCTGATTCATTTTCTTTTGTTGAGAGATTTGTCTAATATTACCCGACCATTGCTTAGTATACTTTCCTAAGCCTAATAATATCATTCTTTATATGGTGTGTTTAACTAGACACACATATTATAAAAAGAAAAAGACTTTTGTCCAACACCAAAAATATTCTTAAATTTGTGATTTTAAACATGTCGTGTTATTTTAATAGCCGTAAAAACATGTTATTAGGAGGGTCGTTTGGTGTAAGAGATAAAAATAAATAGTGATGGGATAAAAATTTTGTGTCTTGATTTGGGATAACTTATCCCACTATTTATACCATAGTGATGGGATAAGTTATCCCATATACATGGAGTGATAAGTTATCCCAGGATAACTAATCCTGGGATAATTTATTCCCAACCAAACGAGGTATTTAATATTAAAGTTACGTAAATAACTTGAAAATATTGAAGATGACAGTTTTCTTTAAATAGACTAAAAAGTCGCCTGCATGTGTTTTACAGTTTGATTACACTAATAACCTATTACATAATAGGGCAGCAATAGACTTGCTTCCCTTTCTGCCCTTCATTTCACATATGCAAATTTTGAACATAGGATTCAGTAGAATATCATCTAATTTACTGGAATTGGAATTTTATTAAGTAATATACACGGTCTACTCATTGCATTTTTGACAAAAACATTAATGACATCAGCAACTCGGCAACTTCATATTTACAGCAGGTAGAGAACTAAAGTTAAATGTTTCGGCAAATTTCAACTGATGGAATTGTAGCCAAACTATAATTTAGTCGTCTGAAGATAATGGTTACAACTGACGATTATGAACCAAAGTCGTCATAGCTGTATGATTTAAGTTGCCTGACACTAATGGAACTCACGAACCAATTACACCATACGTAGCTTCATTGAGTAGGTTTAGTGGTATATACCTTCTAGCTTGCAACCGTTTCTGAATGTTTACATGAGACCCGAACAGCTTCTTCCTGTGTTTTTCCCGTATTGGTACTTCTATGTTGATTTAGAGAAGCTTCCAAGAATTTTCAGCAAGCTTTAGTTGATATATATATATGAAAGCACCAGAACAAGGTCTGAAACGCACAGGTCTAGTTGGGTGGCCGCTCTAGTGCAATCCAACCAAATTTCCCTTTTCGGAAATCTTGCAAGATACGAAATGCTGCTTGGTTATTGTCCGCATTAAATAACTGAACAGCTAGCTTCTGAACAAATCTGCAACCAAAACAAACAAAGATCAAAATGGAAATATAGAACAAATCCCTGCAGGGGAACCCATAATTCCAGATGCACCCTTTGGGTATAATTTGCTATACGCACGTTTTACCACAGCGCCCATCTGCCTCAATCTTGTAGCGGTCACAAAGAGCTTTATTACCTGGTCAGAGTGACCCATGTCAGAAAAATATAAGGCAGCATGCATACAAGAAGCTTACAATGAACTATTTAGGGGACAGACAATCCCTAATGCAAATGAGTTGTTACATACCAGAGGCTCAAAGTGCATGCCGAGGTGCAATAAAGATCTATTAGGATGAGTAATTAGTCTTGTCATCTAAATAAGATCCGGTAATGAATTCCGACACATAGTATCTTCAGCAATGTGTTACAACAAGAAATTTACCTACACAAGTGAATAGCATGTGCTATCTGAATGACAGGAAACATACCAACAGTTGGAAGCCTTGAAAGCATCTGTACAAGAATGGCTGCAACATCTGTTGCATCATAAGATCTCTCTCCAATATCATCACATATGGCAAGCTTTATTGCTGCTGTCTGATCACTGATCCTCATAGGAATTATGCCAGGTGAATCCAGTAGCTCTAGATCTTTCCCAAAACGGACCCACCTTTTAATAAAAACGAGCAGTAGAAAATCAAAAGGAAGAAGAGTCTGTAAAATCTAATCCAGTCTTTTCAAATTAAATTAACGATAGTCTTCCTTCTTGCATAACTATTACATGGACCTAACTATGGTGAAAATCTTCACTCAGTTCGACTTAGCAAATCAATATTTTTGAAATAGATTGCTATTTATTAAAAAGGTACTCCTATCAATTTCTATGTAATGTTTGATTCTAAAATGACTGGAAAATCGAAGCGGTTCACAAGGAGTCAGAATGAGATGGTGAAATAGAGAAGAAGATACAACCCTGTCACCCCCTTGTCACTTAAAAGTAAAGAAGAGATACACGCTTTGGAATCAAAATTTTGTGGGATTTTTCATGGAATCAAATGGCGAATGAACTTGCCGCAAAAGAAAAGAGTAAGGATCTATGGACATACTTCAGCTCTCTGGTAACACCTGGTCTTGGGGCTGCAGCACACATCCGACGCTTCAGCAAACGATTTACCAGAGATGACTTACCAACGTTCGGATACCCAACTACACCAGCTCGAACCTGTCAAAATATATAAAATTCTCACTCAGAAAAAACTAACACAGAAAAAACAGACATGAATATCCTAACTAAGGAAGTAGTTCCATAATTTTGTCATTTCATCTACTAGTGAACCAAATAAGAATTTTATATTCTGTTACATAATTTCCATATGTTGTTCATCAGTACATTGGTACAAGATTACGGCAGCAGAAATAACACTTTTCCCCTGGTGTACATTCAAACCCAAATGATTAGACGGTAAGATTTTGATGTTCGCCATTGAACTCCTTGCATTTCTTTTAATCACAGTAGATCCTTCCAATGGTCTATATGTAAAATTGTAAACGATAAAAATGACATATTAAATACAAAATCACAATTAGAGTGCTCGCATTAGTCATGAGCCAACTGAATTTGGTGGTTTGAATGAAAAAAATCATTGGTACTTGAAAATTGAAATGTGCTCACACAGATCTACCAGTTTAAATGCTTCTGACGGTCAATATGTAAATGATGAAGATAACATATAAATTAAAAAATCAGAATTAGATTGCTAACATCAGTCACGAACCAACTGAATTTGATGGATTGAAAGTAAGTAATCATTTAAGTTTCATTTGTCTTGACAATTGCAATGAGCTCACAGCAGATCTACAGTCTAAAGGCATGGATGATATGAGCTATTATCAATCTTAGTAGACTCACTGCGCGAGGAAGTAATCCTTTTGCTTTACGTTTTATGTTCACAGTACCAGCTAATGCTTTCGCCAACCTTCCAAGCTTCAGTGCTCCCTGAAATTTGTCCAATACATGAATCAACAAAGTATAAAACGACTGTTTGTTGGAGCAGAAACAAGTAAATGCTATTCCAATCACCATTCCAAGCTGGCCATTGGAGAAAACAACTTTAATCCCTTGATTAGCATAATAAGTTGCCCAAGCATTCCGATCAGCAGTTGATATCATATCCTCTCGATTCAAAACCAAAATCCTCTTTCTGTTGCCAAGCCATGAGTCCATCTGCTCATCGAAATTGAATTACTAACAAAACAAATAGATGAAAGTTGAAAGGAGACAAGATAAGAATCTCACATGCAATAGGAGTCTGGTGCTGTTATAAAGTACCCTTGATTATGAATTAACATAATCTACAATGCATAAAACAATATTTATGCCACGAGTTTATTAATGGCTTGGTATACTGAATGGAAGTCAAAAAAAGGAATTATGGACTGCACATGTATAGTCTATCCCGATTCAAACGAGATTCTTGTGTATCTATTTCATAGCACACTCTTTGCATCATTGGAAAAATTTTCCTACGTCTCATTTAGCTCTTGTTTGGCTGTGCCAAAGGGGAACAGGGTCAAAGTGATACCTATGAATAATCTAGTCTTTGAAGCTGTAAACCATCAAAGTGATCGAAAGTTTTATTAAGTATATTATTAATTTCCAAAGTTCAAAACACAATCCCTGAAGTGATTAAACTGCAATTCAATAGGCACATTTCTAAGCCAAACGAGGAAAACTCTGAGATGAAGTATCAGTTTATACTAATCACAAGAGCGATGTAGAAAGAATAGGCCAGGCTAAGAGGAAAATAGCTGGCCAGTGCTATAGAGGCAATCCATATGCAGAATACCAAGCAGTCCCATTTCTAATCAGAATAGTCAAGCATAATATCAGATCTCAAATGTGAAATGTACTCCTAAGCACTTTCTCCAATTCAAATAAAATATAATGATCGAGTTCTCAAGCTGTTTGCAACACTCAAAACAAGTCTTAAGTGGTAAAGGTTGTTTAGGATGGCACAGTGGGCCACATCTACCTAGCTGTTGGGAAAGCAGGCTAGGTTACTAGCACATCACTCAATACCCTAGCGAAAATGCAAATATAACCCGACATTCAATAATCTAGCCAAAAAGCAAACAGGCAAAGCATAAACAAGTAAATTTCTAACCTGTGGATGACTTGTGGACATCGGGATTCTTGCATCTCGAACCTCTATGACTACATCCATTAGTTTCAACTGTTCCTTGAGCTCTTTCTCAGTTTTCGCGATATGACCAGGATACCACTATTTAAATAATAGACACATAGTGTTAGAAGGTCAAACATTCAACAGGGGAACACATGAAAAATTTGAAACATACAGAAGGTCAAGGTCAAGTCCACACCTTGACCATACCTGAACTGATCGTAAAGTCTTTGTCCAATGGTAAAGATCGGTTTCTAGATCATTCCAGTCATATTCTTCTTGAATGCCTTCAAAAGAATTAAAAAGTTTTGAATTCTCATTGCCAGACCCTCCAGCACCTTTCCAACCAACAACCTGAAAAGTTCATTCACAAGAACATTACTTCGTGTAATGGATAGTTAAAGAGACCCTGCTATGAGAGTTTCCAGAAGTTTCGTGTAATCGATTAAATAAAGTTAGACCAAAAGTTCAATAAGAGCAAGAGAAACTTAATCAGAATTTAGATGACATATAATACTCACAAAAGAGAGCATTTTTATGTGTCTAAGTGTTGCATATGAGAATGAATAAGGAAATACATCACTATTGAAAATTGTAGCCTAAAAGAAAAACAAAAACCTAATATAAACCACAATCCATGAATGTTAAGTTTTATGCTATGAACCAACTGCTACATGAGACTGCATTAATTTTGAAAGAGAGGCTGTCATACATTTCAATGATGGATTTGTTTTTTTGTTTATGTAAATGAGAATACTACATTAAATCACATTAATTGATAAGAACTGATGAAACCTAGACCAATGAAGTCAAAATGCATACTCTCAATAACCCCTATACTCATTTCTAGTTATTCCTCAGCCAATAACATCAAAACAAGGCACCCTTTGAAGACAAGAATCCTAGCTTGAAATAATCGCCACATACCATCTTAAGAGAAATGAATAATTCCAAAGTCTGGAGTCAGCTTCAAAACAACCACATGGGAACATCATCTTGTGCCCATGAGTTAGAAGAGAAGTCCTAACTGGTTTGGAGTGAAAAACAGTATCCTACAAGAAGCATCTTCAACCGCTGTAAAGCACTAATATCAAGAATATAATGCTACTGATGCTTGAGCAAATAAAAGAGCTGAGAGATTGAGCTCCTTATAAACTTGCTCTGGGCATGGCATCCGAAATACTGATGTCCTGCCTTTACTCAACTTTGTATTTCTTCCCTGGCATTACTTAACACTACCCTTGCACTTGAGTTATCTCATGCTCATTCACCTTAAAGTCACACTTTATTCAGCAGCTGAGACCATCTTTATCATACCTTCATTATAGGCCCAAACCTTGCAGCCTCTGGAACCTACCTTACTGGACTTCGAGGGTTACACAAGTTCAACCATACAGCAAAGATCTGGTATTATGGGCTTGTCTCAATTTCAATTGATAGAGACGATCCAATTATGTTACACTACATTTGGTTCCTCCTGACTATGTCCTAATTCGATAGATTCTCCAAGAAGTGTTTTCACATCCAGCTTATCCAATCTCATGTCTATAATTAAAAAAGAATCTCTTGGAAGGAACACTTACAAACTCCCTAAAGCAATGTCTATGACACAGTACTAACCTCTGGTGTATTGCTCCTTTACATGTACTAAATACCAGAGCATGCTGCTTCCTCCTCTCAGCAACAGTCCTTGCCCCATGGTCTCACTCTCAAATTTGAAGTTTGCTTCGTCTCAACAACTCCATCTCAAATACTCCGAAGTTCTTCCTCCGTCTGAATATCTTTTTTGGCAACCATTAGGGAATTAAGCAGTTTTTTTTCTTTTAACTATACAAAGTTATCATTTATCCTTCTTTTTATTTACTTCTAAAAGTTGTATTTCAAAAAATAAAATTAACATATTTATGTTCTAAAATTAACAAAAAGTTGGGATTTTTAGTACTTTTTATGTAGTTGCTAATTAAAATACGAGTCTAAAAAATTGATGTTCCAATTACAGAAAATTAGATGTCTTGACGAACTCCGTTTGTTCATTTAGGGGTTGGATGGAGTATTATGCAACTATTGGCTAATTTAGCACCTTAAATACAGAAGTAAATGAAGTGAAATTTTGTATAATGCATAGTTGTCGACTAACTATAAGCAGATATTGCAGCATCTCAGAGAGCTATAAAACAAGTGATTATGGTGCTTCAAAGCAAAAGGGCAAAATAAAAATTCAGGTTTCAAGCTTTTCGCTGTACCAGCGTAAATATAATACAGTTTACCTGAATTGTGGAAGAGAGAGAAGGAAGATTGGCAGAGGAGATGGCTGCCGGTGGTTGACTGTTCCGGCAACTAAGAGACCGGCCGCCGGTGAGTGTAAGGCCAGCGCTGTTCAGCAACAAACCAGGGAACTGCGTAGCCATCGGTTGCAGATTATCGCTTCAGATTTATCACTGCACAAGGCATTTGAACATATACTTTGAAAAGCTTGTTGGTACTTGCTATGCAAAGGATATTTTTTTGGTCTACTTTTAAAAAATAATATAGCTTGTTAATAAATAACGAATTTATATATTTTTAGTTTTATATAACAATACTTACACAATCATGATAAGTTGTAAGGAAATCACATATAAATCTATGACCTAAGCATTCATTGGTAACTTAATAAAAAAAGTCGAGTAATCTGCGGTATATAAGCCTTACAAATTAATGTTGTCAAAAAGGAAGTAGGGTGACATCCGATAAGATTCTCGAATCGGCAAAATATAAGAAAGATATTGGTTATATAAGTGATCAGGTCTTACTCCTAGTGATGCGTTTTAAAGTAGTGCAGGTTTAAGTCTAGAGTGACAATATCACTAACGAATTGAGTCATGACAAATGGTATCAAAGTCACTCATGTGTAGCCTTATCAATGTGGGCATAATTCAACTGAGTTTAGGCAAATTTCATTAAGATGAGACAAAATTTAATACCAAGTCTAGAAAAATCTCAGCAAACCTCATTAAGAATGTTGAATCTATAAAAGGGATGTATACACAATTTAATTAAAAGGTTAAAATTCAGAATAATTGTATTTATGTAATTTTGTAGAAGTAGTTTTAACTTAATTTCTCCCAAAATCAATGATTGAGATAGTGGGCTACTTGATTGATGGGCATTCCATCATGGACCTTAACTGATATGGCCCAAGACAAGACGATTAATTGGGAGATTGGGCTACTTCACAAAATTTTTGATGTTAGTCGAATCCAATGACCAAATTGGTATGTAGAAGACTAAACTACTTTCTCTTACTTTTATAATGTGTCATAATCTAATCCGCTTTTAGTTACCTAATATCCCCCATCATTATGATTCTATATAATATATATATCGAAGAAAAAAATATTTCTAAAAGTTTTGTAATAAAGTTTCTGATTGACCATTGAGGGAGTTGTTGAGATGATTATAAGATATTATTGTAATTGGCATCTAACTCAAGTGTTTGAATTGTTTATTCATTCAGGTGTGAAAGCTCCTAGAAATGCATGCAGTGGACACTTTGAATTCAGGTAAGTTGCTCAATTTGATCACTCACTACAACAATAATAGTACAATATCCCCACAAAACAGAATAATATGCGACGTGTAGCTCCATTTTATTTTCCTAACATCAACAACAACAGAATATGTTTCCTGCCTCTGCATGTATGCCAAGCGGTCTTCTATAACTATAATTGAAGACCATAGTTTCATCTTGTAAAACTGTGAAAAGTTTCCTTATTTCATAAACCCAATATGACTTCGATAATTAACAGTAACTGCATTTTCTTGTTGAATTATTTTCAAACCTCTCTCTGCATCTACAAAATACAACATATTGCACTTCGATCATCCAAAAGATCCACTTTTATCATAAAAATCAAAATTTATGAATGAAATATCTACCAACAAAAACGAATCAACGTCACATTTCCAGTGTACTTTTTCACAACATGCATGTTATAATTCTATAGTTATCTTTCAATGGTTTTCGAAGTCGTAGTTTGCCCCGGAAATCTGCTACGTCCTCCTACAATATAATAAACAATGCCCATTACTATACAATATAATAAGCATTCATAGATTATACGTATCTATTGTCGAATATCAATTAATGTTAATAACACATGAAAATTCATAAGGGACATGCATTTATTGAAGTAAATCATCAAGGGCAAGGGGGCAACACACATTCCCACACAAATTAGCACCAAGGGCAAGGGGGCAACACACATCTCCACACAGTAACTTTCCATCCCCGTGTGTCTCCATATATAGTAAATATCATGCACACGTATGGCTTAATTCTCTCTCTCGTATATACGCAATATCGATCGAGAGACTTTGTATATATGTATCCCCTCCGTTTCATGTTACTTGGAGGTGTATTTTATTAAACTCACCTAATTAATGAAATTTTAAATTCAATTATTACTATTTTATGTAGTTATTTAATATAAAGGGTAAAATGGACAAGAAAAATGAAATATCTATTTTTAGTAAAAGGGTCAAGTAAAATGAAACGGAGAGAGAACAAAATTATTTGTGGCATATGGTATACTACAGAGGCGGAATCAGAATTTTCAATAAGGGAATTCAAAATAAAATATGAAAACCAAAGATGATTCAACATTTACTATATACATAAAAATAATTTTAATCATATTTAAATAACGTAATTTTCCATCGTAGAGGTTTGGACCTAGCTCCGCAACCCTAGTATATATACTATAAGATAAGATTGTGATAGATCGATAAGAAGAGTCGGGGGAAACAATCTTGATCCCCAAATCTTAAAGGTTATGAACTCAACTAATTAATGGAGAGAAAAAATGAAAGCTAAATAAAAATACATAAGATTGGATAAGATCTTGTCCCCCTGGATTTTTGTGTTAGCTCCGTTGCCTTCATGATTCTACTACAGAAAACGAGGATCAATGCCACTCTTTTTAATTTATTCGCATTCTTATTTTTATATTTTATATAACAAGTCTAAGAATCGTGAAATTTGGATCCAATTAATTTGAATCTTCTTAAAAAGAGGAGCGATATTTGAGTTTTAAAAATATTTTATTTTTCTTCATCCTATTTTTAAATTATACTTGTAATTCCATCAATAACCTATACAACTACACTACTGTTTAAGAAGAAGAAAAACAAAATACTAGTGCTGCTTAATGTGCCAGGATAACTTTGTCTATGACGTAAAAAACAGTCTTCTTGATTAGCGATCTCAACAAATTATCGAACACTAAACATTCACATATGGTCCCCTTGACCACTGATATTCACTAATATATTGTCAAAGTTATTATTATTATTTTTGTCAAGTAGTTGAATTTCATCCACTAAAACAATAATTAAAACCATCAAACTTTATCGAACATAACAGTATGTACATATACGAAATTAATCTCTGTCATATTAAAATAACTGAATTTCACCATTATGATTATAGCAACAAATTACTACTAAACTTTATCACAATAACGACAAAATTAAGGTGACTTTACTATTGTAGAAGGTAAATATTTGCGACTTCACTGTTATATTAGGCAAAACTTAATTAATTTAATGTGACAAAAATAATTTTACTACTAACTATTGCGAATAAAAAAAAAGCTCTTAAACTATATATATGTGAGATTAACCTCAAGATTTTGTATTACAATTTTGACAACGCAAGTATAATTTGACAAAATAAAAACTCCAAACTCATCCACTGGAAAATTGGAGGTAGCTGGAGGAGAGGGACCTTTTCTTTATTTTTTTAAATTTTCATTTTATGTTCGGTAGGTTTATAAAGTCTGATTAATTTGAATTCACATTGTTTATGGTCTTATACTCAAAGCTTGAATTCGAGAAATAAAATTAAGAGAGAAACAAGGATGCACAAGGACCTTTTCGATACACTCTAATTATTTATTGTCATAAATTGGTAGAACGACTACTGTAATTTTGAGGGGTACCAATGAGTAAAGACAATAGAATCGACAGAAGAAAAGTTAGAAATGATGGTTAAATATATTAATTAAATAATATATATTTTAGGTACTATAGCTGTACATGTCAGGAATCTCTCAACAAACACATAAAATTCATAAATACTTCTTGTTTAATATTGTACTTATTACTTTGGCTTGTTTTTTCTTTTAATTTCTTCCGTTTCCTTAATTTAGCAAGATGACTCGAACTAGTAATTACTCTTTACTATGATACTGTAAACTTTTAGGTTAATGACTAATAATTATTATATGGGCAACAACTACTTTTAATTGTTAAAGGTTGTGCAACTAGAGCAGTAGGTCTGCTTTCTCTTATATTAGGTTAATAATTTAGAGTCTTACTAATTGTAGGGCTATGATATTAATCGCTATGTTTTATCATATCACACTACTTTAGACTATTGAATTACACTCTTGAAAACTACAACTAATTTTTTTCTTTCATTTGTTTTTGTTGTGTTTTAGGTTTATTGTGGTATTACTTTCGCTACGATAATATGCATATTTAATTTATTTTGATATTTAAAAGTCTAACGGTACATACCCCACACAATGAAAAGGCCCATCTATTACTAGTATCTGGCATTAAAAGAGTATATCTATTCTTACTGGTCTTACCTTATTGGGAGGGTAGGTGTGTTCATAATTAATTTCCAAAAAGAATATGTAATTAATTTCTAATTCATACGGAAGATGAGACAATAAGTCAAGTGCATAAATATTTGACAACTTCCCACCCTCAACCCTTTCCTTCCAAAAGAAAGGCAAACTTTTATATAAATAAGGTAGAAAGAATTTATATACATACATGTTTAACTTATATTCTTTCCGTCCTATATTAATTGTCCACTTTCTCTCTCCTTAAGAAATCACGAATATGATAATTTTATTAATTTACCCTTTATAAATAATCTTTTTTAAAAATATTGTCTTGGTTTCATAAATTAGCATACAAGTAATTTGAAATAACTATTTATAGTAATATAAGACATAGCGAGTATATACACCATACATCATTAATATTAACAAAATTAATGTATAACCTGGGAACTGCCTTGTTTTCAAAGTTACAAATTTCCTCTTTTAAGGAGTTTTACTTGTGGATGACCAAACAAAGTTTATACTACTGTTTGATTTTATAAATTTTGCAGTTTCTGCCTTTCTGGTAGAAAGTCAAAAGCAAATCAATGTCATACAAATTAAATCCTTTTTGAAGCTGTCGCACGCTGACAAAGTTACGTTAAAAGAACTTGCAAGCATTTTGCGTATACGTTTGTACATAAATGTCTCCAAATAGAATTAAGTCGTATCCACTATACCATTGGTGCAGTTTGACTGCTTTTAGTAAATTACCTTTTTACTACTTATCTTTTCAGGCTATTAACTTACTAATGCTACATTCAATTGATTCTTAAGTAATCTCATCAAGTATGAAGTTATTTACAATCTCACATAACACACATGGACAATTCCTTCCTCTTGTTTATTCTTTTGTGTGAGTGTCGTTTGAATGAAGAAGTCGGTTGACAACTTCAATCAGACAAAATCGTCTGATTGATCAGGTCTTCTTAGGGAATGCGAATTCTGTAAAAATCGGTACCAAACTTGTGAGTTGAGACTTTTAAGAGTCAATAACTACAGTTAAACCAATAGTCAGACATATTTAATTAATAGAGTAATATACATACGCTTGTCAATAAAATATGTAGTCTTCCTCAAACGCTGTTTTCCCCGTATATCCGATACCAACATTGTTCTACTCCCAAAGAACATTGATGATCGAGAGTCAAAACTCATCGAAACGAGCAATTTTGGACTAATTAATTACATTAGTAAAAATTGCGTGCAAATGTGCAATTTTAATTAACTCCAGCAGCTAGTACGTAATAGTTAGCGCATCAGAATATAAGTTATTAATGTTTGGTACAATGCGTATACTTCTTTTGTTAGTTGATACGTAGTAGTATTTTAAAACTCCTGCAAATATATAACTACCCTCATTTGATGCGATCCATTCAGACAAAAGAGAGTTTATGTAAAATATTACTAAGCTAGTATTATTAAAATGCGACCACTTATATTCTACTTGAGCATCAAGATGATTAAGACGTAACACGACAAAGGTTTTACACTAATCTCGAGTCTAGCACTAAACAGAAGGGACAAAAAGTGGATTAAAAAAAGATAAGAGGACAATGAAATTGACTTAACGTCCGTTTGTGAGGGGGTTGACGTTAGTTTCCTTGCAGGGACTTGGCGGTAAACTACTCTTCACAAGCCGTTGTACGAAGCTTCCGATTCGTTGTCCGTTAGTCTCCGTCAATAACCGCTTACCGCCAAAAGGTAACGATTCTACTACTCTTTCTTCCAACACCTCCTCCTCTCTCGGTCCCACTCCTCCACTTGTGTAGCCGTTAGCCTGTACATAAACGCCACTCCGTTAACAACACTCACTCACGTCAATGTAGCTAATTAATTTCAGCTAAATTAGTTATCCAGCTAAACTACAATTTGTGGTATTTTATAGGAAAATCGTTTATTAGACAAAATTTAACATTGTTAAACACTTTGCCAATGATGGATTAGTGAATAAAAAGGAAATGAGTAATTTATTTAAGTGATCAAATACTGAGTGAAAATCTCACTAGATAAAATTTAAGTTCATCTGTAATTACCTGAATTCTGACGTAGTCATTAGGATTCCAGCAGAACGCATTGCCGAGAATTTGGTCAACGGTTGCAGATACGCCGTCGACAACAATACCGACGACGGAAGATGGAGAGCAGTAGCCGTCATTACGGAGTTTCATGTTTGACTGGGGACTTAACGGACCGTTACCTAGAGAGAGAACCAACAGATCATCAACGCTAGTCACAGAAGGAAAATCTCGTTTGTTGTGTAAAACATGAGTTACCGCTGCGGCGGCGGGGTTGTTCATGACGAGACCGCCGTCTACGGCGGAGCAAGAGGTTTTTCCGTCGACAGAATTTAGCTGAAATGGCTTAAACATTGAAGGATTTGCTGACGTGGCGCGGCAAACTTTCCAGAGCTCGAAATCAAAGCTAGGAGACTCCGTCGCATCAGCTCGGGAGAAAACGAAGGGAGCTGAACTGTTGAGGTCAAAGCAAGGAACAAGTATAGGCTTACACGTGTCCCTTAACGTCAACACTTTCCCATCCTCTCTTCTGAAAGCTTCCTTCAACACCTTGTCCATACTCTTCCCTGAAAACCTCCTTTTCCGGGGAAAAACACCGACGTTCTTCGCCTTAAACAGCCGTGTCTGGTTCACCGTTACGAATTTCACAGCATCCTTGGCCGAGAATATCGGACGTCCATCGCCTCCGTCAGCAACAAGCATTGCAGCAAAAACCGCTCCAATGCCGGTGCCGGCGATAATGTCAAAGTAGTCCGAAATTCGAGCGTGAGGATCTCCGGCTTTTGAACAGATCTGGTCTTCTAGATGAATCAAGCCAGCACCGCAAACGATGCCGGTTGTTCCACCACCGTCAATGGTGAGAATACGCGTTTTTTTCCCTTGGTACTGGTACAACCATTTCTGCTCGAGTTTAGAGAAGATCTCCATCGTCACCTTATCAAGCTCCATTTCAGATACAGTAAATTAATCAACACCAAAACGGCAAAACTAGTTGCTATTGATTATTAAGGCTATGGAAAAAGTAAAAATGGAGGATGGATAACAACGAATTGCTGGCAGATGGGTGGATGTAGGGGCTGGCTGTACCTATGCAGAGTAGTAATGGAGAAATCCGTGAAACGTACAACAGGAAAAAACTCACTATTTCGTTTGATGAGGCATTTATGATGGGCAGTTGTATGTATGAGTTCTTCTTACTTGAAATAGTCACAGTTTTAGTGCAGTGTGTCTGAGAGTGGAAACAAGAGAAGTGGAGCAGTAGTAGTTGTAGGGAAACAGTACACTGCAACATATATATATATATATGCTATTCCTTTTTTTCTTTTTACTTAGTTTTTTGTAATAGACCAAAAATAATGACACAGCCATTGATAGAAACTTTAAATACATGTAGTTGAAACTCCATGGTAAAATACAAATTTAATTTTAAAATAGGTGATGTTTTTAGCATGGAGCTTTGGATACACTAAAAAATAAAGAAGTGTTTTACTAGCTTATCTTTAATTAAAGAAAAAATTACAATAGTATACACCTTATTTTTCATTTGTTTCTATATTTTTTAAAAATAACTAAAATCCCTTATTTTAATAATATATCTGTATTAATGTATCCACGCTTTCATTAATGTATCCGAATTGGGTAAATTTTTATTTTAATAATGTATCCGTATTAATGTATTAATGTATCAGTGCTTGTATTAATGTATCCGCGCTTTCATTAATATATCCGGATTGAGTTAATTTTTATTTTAATAATGTATCCGTATTAATATATCCGTGCTTTTGTATTAATGTATCCGGATTGGTTTAATTTTAAGGGATTATTGTAATTAGAAAAAAAGTAGGGATAAATAGTAATTTCATCTTTACACTATGTGATTTATGTAACTTACCCTTAATTAAATGCGTAAAAAAAAAGTGGTCTTTTAATGATGAAAAATTTCATGCGTTAAAGCTTGGATAATTTTGAAAGAAAATGTTAAATTTTCTTGATTATATAAAATACCACGTGTTTTGAAACAAAGTAAAGGTAAAAACATTAATAGTACTAATTTTGAAACGAATGAAGTATTGATCAACATTATGATAAAATATTTATATCAAATCATATATTTATTATTGTTGCATGATTTAATTAGGTGGGTACGAATGCTAATTAATCATAGTTAAATTCGACTTTTTCCGTTTTAAAATAATTGTTTATTTACTTCATTTTATGCCAATTAAGAAAAACAATAATAATAAGTTATTTTTATTTACTAGATATTTCTTGATAATTAACCACTCTTATAAGTTCATCAAAAATATTTGTAAATCGATTTTTTATGCTAAAGAGTAACTTTCTTTAGGTCTTCAAAATTCAAGACCTCATAATCATAATTAGAAAGTCTAGTGTACCTAAAATTTTATAAGTTCATCAAAAATATTTTCATTTTAAACTTTGTACTCAAATAAAATATGTTGCAGAAAATAAAACAGAGTAACTCTATAAAAGATCATCATATCAATTTAGATTCTTATTAGAGCCTTTTTCTGATTTGATATTAATAAGTTAAAACAGTAATAATTTATTATCTTTCTTATATATTGCAAATAATAATATATTCATCTTTTAAATGGATAAAATAGAGTTAAAAAGTTTTGTTTACTTTGCATATTTTCTAACCCATTTTATTATAAAACTTCTTGAGAGCTCCGCAAAATTGAGGGTCGCAACGTCGAATAAAGTAAGTAATTGCTTCTTTTTTTTCTTTTTGCTTTGCTTTTGACTGATATTTCTTTTCATTTATTTTATTAAAATCTGTTTTTTTTTTGTTTTTTTATAATTAACTGATCCTTCTTTATTTCATAGTAAAGAAAATTAACACTTGGGAAAGAGGGGACATATAGCCAAACTCTTCCATGACATTTGTAAGCTTGATAAACAAGCCTGTAAAACTATGAAACCGATCGCAACTAAGACTACACTAATCATTACAGAACTTTAAGGGGGATCAAAGACAATCTCAAAGGCTTTCCTTTGTCGGACTCTAAACGAAGCCATTTCCATCCTGTAAAGTTGTAAAAGCCCTCGAATCTGTCTAGGCAAGCCTGAGAAATGCGTGAAGACCAAATTCTGCTTGTGACTATGACTGATGACTGCTAATTTGTCCGCAACTCTGTTAGCTTCCCTATAGCAATGCTTGACCACCACTCCTTTATCATCCACCATCAGTTTTATCATATCAACAATTTGCATTAGTCTCCAAGGAGTTGTTGTCTCTTCATTCACTGCTGTAACCAAAATATTCGAATCAGCTTCGGCAATGATTTTATTCAGATTCATAACAACACAGTGCTTAAGTCCTTGGAGCATTGCTCTCCCTTCCGCCCAATTACTTGTACCAGGCCCTAGGAACACTGAAAACGCTAGAATCATATGCCCGTTACTATCCCTTATAACTCCACCAGCCCCACACATACCCTCAATACAACTACCATCACTGTTTAGTTTGTAGAACAAAGGTTGTGGCTTGATCCATTTCACTAACTTATAGACTTGATGAACCATTGGAGTATCAATAATGCTTTTGAGCTTGTCCCAAGTAATTTCCATCCTCAATTTTCCGAACTTTTGTTAAACTAGTTGAGAGATGTTGTTGGACACCATATAAGTTGATCTAAGAATCGAAGGGAGTTCATGACCATACTTGTTGGCACACCTTGACCTCCATAGTTCCCATGTAATCAATTGAGGAATTGTTTTAGCTATGAAAGCTGCTATTGTGTTGAAGGTCTTATGATTCCACCATTCTTTAAACAATTGTAAGAGAACCTTGTCCTTAGAGGAAATGCCAAATGGTGAACAGAACACCTGCCAAATACTCTTTGCGAATTCCCCCGAACAAAATAAATGTTCAGTGGTTTCCAACACTAAAGCATTACAACTACCACATCTAGAACTTACTGATTTTCCCATTCTTCCTACCCTTTCATGAGTTGGAATTTTATCATGCACTGCTCTCCATGTGATAAAGGCCATCTTAAAGGGTACCGCTTTATTCCAGATGGCTTTATCAACAACGAAAACGTCCTTTTTTTTGTCTCATCATGTTCCATGCTGAAGAAATTGAGAAGGAGCCTTTACTATCAGCTATCCAGATTGCTCTAACAGCTTTCTCAGGAACAATCAACACTTCAAACATACTTAAAACATTCCTGATTGACTCCGGCCATGCAATTCTTGTAACATGTTCATGCCACTCTCCACCTTTCCACACTTCATTGAGTTTAATATGCAAGGGTCTCACCCCATCAGGCAAATGACTAAACAGAGGACCAAAGGACGTCCAGTTGTCATACCAAAATGAAATGTCACATTTTCCTATATTCCACACCAAGTGTTGCTCCACGTCAAACCTTATTTTGCACAAGACTCTCCATACTTGTGAGTCCCCACCTCTCACCTGTTTTGTAATAGGATGAGACCATCTGAAGTACTTAGCCTTCATGAAATTCCTCCACAGTGAGTCTTTTGTCCTCAGATTCCACCACAATTTAGCTAGAAAAGGTTTGCAAATATCCTCCAATCTCCTAAAATTAGCTCCACCTTCCTCATATGGATGACACAACTTTGCCCATGAAGCCCAATGATATCTGGCATTACCATCTGATTCTCCCCAAAAGAATTTTGCCAATATCCTCTCAATTCGTAACAGGACACCCTTGGGGGGTTGAATTGTAGCCAACAAATGAATTGGCAAGGCAAGTAATACATGTCGTACAAGAATAGCTTTCCCTCCTGGAGAAAATAACTTAGTTTGCCATCCTCTTACTTTGCTAGTGATTCTACTTATCGTGTCTGAGTAGAGAGCTGATTTCTGAATTCCTACCGCAAGGGGACAACCAAGATACTTAATTGGTAGCTCCTTGTGTTGCATTCCAGTTAGTCTAGCCACCTTCTCAATACTCTTCTGCAAAGATTACGTTGCTAGAACAAAACAACTTTTAGACTTATTAACAAGCTGATTGGAGGAGCTTTCATAACATGTAAGAGCTTGCATAATCTTTTGAATTGTAGTTGTTTTCCTGTTGGAGAATATAATAATATCATCTGCAAATGCTATATGGTTGATTTGCGGGCAATTGGGCTCCATGACAAACCCCTTTGAGTTTTCTTTGATTTACCAATCTATTCAACAAGACTGATAGAAATTCAGCACTTATCACAAATAAAGAAGGTGAAATTAGGTCACCTTGTCTCAAGCCATTCATTGATTTAAAAAAACCATGCCTCTGACCATTCACAATAATTGAGTACCAATTAACAGAAATGTGCCTGTGGATAAGCTCTCTCCAAGCTTCAGTAAACCCCAATTTCCGCATCATCTGACATAAGAAAGGCCAAGCTACCCTGTCATAAGCCTTGGCCATGTCAAGTTTCAATATCAAATTTCCCCCCTTCTGCTTCTTGTTCAAGCCATTAATTATTTCCTGAGCCAACAAAATATTCTTAGAAATTTGTCTGAAATGGTCTAAAGCCCCTCCAACTTATACTCGAAATCTCAACTACACACTCTAACTTCACGGGTGTCCTATCACCTCCCTGAACTATCTTAAAAGAAAATAAATAAACCCTTAATGCTGAGTTGGCTAAGAAAGTGCATTTCACTCTCTTTGAGAGAGTGAAAAAAGAGTAAAATCTGCTTTTATTTTTATTTTTCTCTCTTTCTAATTAAATCAAAAATAATATCCTCCACCCCACCCCACCCCACCCCAACCACCCCCACACTTCTTCTTCTTCACCCCCCTCCCCCCCCCGCCCCCGCCCCCCCCCTTCTTCTTCTTCTTCTTCACCCTTTGCTTTATTTTTTTTTCATCACAAATTTCTACGAATTTCTTCAGGAATTCTACATATTAATCCTCTCTTAAATAAATTTAGTTATCACTCCCCAATCAAAGTAATAAAAAAAAATTTCCTTTCCCCGATCAAAGTAATAAAATAAAAATTTCCTTTGATGTTCTATGTAGATTATTCCTTTCCTTGTTCTATTTTCATTTATATTTGACTAAATTTCATTTATAAGTAAAATTCTAAATCAAAGATATCGGCCATAGAGACTTTTACTTGTCGGAAAAATTCATCGTCTTTTCTCTTGCCGGAATGTCAATGGAGGACAAGTGGGTTTGATAATGGTGATATTCTTGGTGATAATGGTGGGTTTGTAATTGACATATAATAAAAGAAAAGAAAAGGTGAGAAAAATAATTAATTTATTATGTGGCATTGACATAGCGCTGACATGGCATGTGTGTGTGTTACACCACAATATGCTTGAGTGACAGTCATTTTAGGTTGAAATTTATTTCCTTTTAAAATAGTTCAGGGGGGTAATAGGATCCCCTTGAAGTATGAGTGTGTAGTTGGAAATTTGACCATAGATTGGGGGGGCTTTTGGCCATTTTCTCGGAGGACCTGAGCTAGTCTACCATTTAATATTTTGGCTATAATTTTGCTTGAGACATTACATAAACTGATAGGCCTTAAGTCTGTTAGTTGTTGGGGAAATTCCACCTTAGGAAGCATTACTAAACATGTATGAGAAAAGAACCTAGGGATATCAGCTCCAGAGAAGAAGGCTATGACAACATTGTACACATCCTCCGAAATAATAGACCAACTGGATTGGTAAAAAAGAGCACATAATCCATCCGGACCAGCAGCACTTGCAGTGTCAATGCTGAAAACATTCTCCTTAACCTCCTCCATAGTTGGTTTTGCCATAAGCATAATATTATCGTCCTCCGTAACCTTTGGCATAATGCATTCCAGACTTCTGAAGTCTCTAGAGTTGTTATCAGAGTTGAAGATGTTCTGGAAATAGTAAACCAGAGCATTTGCCACGTCTTGACTTCCTTCTCTCCATTGCCCATTGGTGTCCTGGATTCTTTGCAGATTCAACTTCCTCCTTCTTCCTTTAATCACACTGTGAAAATATGTTGTATTTTTGTCCCCATCCGTCAAACAATTAGCCTTGGCTTTTTGTCTAAGAATAGATTCTTGCAATTTAAGGAACTGGACGTATTTAGCCTTGGCCTCGTTCAATTCTGATCTATGTTCAGGAGTATTTGCAATAATTAAAGTTTCCTCCAGATCATTAATTTGTTTCTCCAACCTCTTTGGTTCTTCATAAATGTCTCCAAAGGTTTCCTTTGACCATATACTCAATCTTTTACTAGTCTTCTTCAAATTTTGATGCAATGTCCACATTGGATTACCCTCCACCTGTTCACTCCAAACTTCTTTAACCACATCTGCATAGTTTTCATGGTCAACCCAGAAGTTCAGAAACTTGAAGTACTCAGGAAAATTTGCTACTACATTCCTCATTGTGATTACTAGAGGTGCATGATCAGAGCATACTCTAGCCAAGTGTTGCACTAACGTCTCTGAAAATTCATCAGCCCACTTCTTATTAATGAGAAGTCTATCCAATCTCATCCAAATGGTATTAGGAGAACCCCTATTGTCACTCCACATAAAACAACTACCAAAGAACCCTGCATCTTGTAAACCACAGTCATCTATGCAGTTTAAAAAATCGAGACTCTAGTTGAAACAAAAGGAACTGCCACCAATCTTTTCTTCTCCGGAAGTTATCACATTGAAATCTCCCAACTCCCCAAGGTCCATGAATTTTGTTAGCCCAAGACTTTAGTTCATCCCACTAAGGAATTCTAAGATGAGACAGACATTTTGCATAACCAATAGTCAGGTGCAAAGGTGCATTACCAAGACCATGACTAAGTTTAACAGTGACTTGTTGCTCAGTATCCTCTAAAATATCTACCACATGTTCATCAGTCCATAATAATCAAATTTTATTATTGCAATTATAATAACAGTGATGCATTCCCAGTTGGAGTTGATATCTCATTATCTTAGAAGACCTTGTCATTGGTTCTTGTAAGGCAATGAAAGATAGATTGTTTTGTAACTTGATAGTCTTAAGTCTGTCCGAGGCTTTTTGAGATTCCCCTAATATTCTATGAGAGCATACAAATCATAGGAAACATTAAGGGGCAGGTGTTGACACCAAATTTTGGGCTCATATTTTTCAACGTTAATATTTTTAAATATTTTATTTGTTAAATAGTTCAAAATATAAGCTTTGCAATTTTAATGCAATTTGTTGATAATTATCCTTATGTCTCAAAATATTCGGATTTTTATCGATTAATCTTATTTACACTATTTTTTGTCACAATTGGTTTGAATATGTTCAAATATTTGTTCGGTTTGTTTAAATCATTATTTTTGTTAAATTGCACTTTTATATGCCATTGGTTACATTCGTAACATTTTTAGAAATTCATTTTATTTGTTACATTTGTTAATATTCATTTTGATATTTTTGCGCAGTCTAGAAATTCATTGGATATTTTATTGGTTAGTGGTTTTGGCCCACGATTTTAAGATAATGATATTGTACTAATGGTGGTTTTCAATTTTCTATTTAAACAATTGCTTGATCATTAAGTTAAGGTGGTGGATGAAATTTTAGGAGTAATTTTCAGATTTTTAGTGTTTAGAAAATTCTATTAATGTTCATAATTTTCCGGTGACAAGTTCACCGGAGCTTCGCCGGAATCCGGCGAATCTACCACCAAAACCCCATCTCCATTTTTCATCTTCTCTGGCGAAACCCATCGCCTTTCCGGCGAAACCGCACTGCTCAGACCCACCAAAAAATTGACCCCAAATCCAGCCGACGAGCAACCACCAAACTCCCTCCTATCATCTTTTCTCCGGCCAGATTCCAACCCCAAGCTCCGAACAACTCCGATCACCCTTCTCCCTCACGCCTGAAACATAGCCAAAAAAATCCCAAATTCCGACCACCACACAAACCACCAAATCCAAGGGAAAACACAACCAAACAGAACCCCACAAGAGCTCGACCAAGCATCATTTATCCGACGAAACTCCGGCCAAACCACTCCGGCGTATGGGTATTTTGCATCCTACTTTCAATTGTCATTTATTGCTCCATTTGGTTACTATCTTGTCTGTGTTTTGATTAATTTTAAGGTTCCTTTAATTTTTAGTGAATGTGTTTTGCATTTTCTAGTGATTTGGTGTTTTTCTCTTCAATAACTTATTTATTCTTATTTTATCTCTTAAATAGTTGGTTGTTTGGTGTTATTTTTATATTGCTATTTCTATTTTTCATGACTCTTTAGTGATTATTGTGATTTTTCGGCAGACTCCATCTTTTCCAATTTGTTTTACTTTGTTGAAATGCTACGGTAATGTGAGTGTCTTTTAGTTTTATCATAAATAATAATTTTAGTTGTATTCTCTAGTACAATATATTTTATCACTGTTGCCACTTTATGTTTAATTTTGATTAACTTATTTTATTGTTGAAATTCATGTCCATTTGGAATCTTTGAGTTATTTATTTGCTTAAATGAATTATATTCAGGAAAAGCGTAAGTTGTTGTTTTGATTTGTCTCAATATTGCTGTTATCATTGTTATTTTTATTTATTTTTAAATTATCTATTATTATTATGTTTTACTGATTGACATTAGTAATATATGTGTTTTTTATTTACAAATTGAGTTGTTTTATTCTTCTTCACAATTTTATTACGCTTATATTTTATGCATTCTTCTAAGAAATTTTCATTGAGTTGCTTTGATTACTGCTTGTTAACTGTTGGTTATTATTTTATCTTTATCTTTGTTACTGCCATATTATTTATTCTTTATATGTTAAAATTGGTCAATGAAAAAATCTCTCCATCGGTTTTCAAGGCCTCCCCATTTTAAAAGACGGAAATTTAGTTTAAGTTTATATATGTTATTTGTTAAAATGACCGATGAAAAAATTACCGTCGATTTTCAAGGCCTCCCATGTCCATAAGACGGATTTTTATTTTTAAGTTATTATTTGATTCATTCATTTTTTATTCATATTTATTTGTTACTAACACTTTTATCAAGTGTCTTTACAGGTACCCGGAGTTGCTTTCCAAGGAAGCTATTCGAATGGAGTTCGAATTATATTTTTTATTTCATTATTTTATATATTATTGATGTTAGGCAAACTTAAGTCGTTTCTTATATTATTGCTTTACTTTATTATTTGTTTATATTTCATGTTTATTATACTTGTACATTGTTGTTATCTCCTTCTCAATTTTAAAAAATGAATTCAGTCGGAACCCACAATTGTGGATTTCGAATGATGCCCAATACCTTTGCTTCGAAATAACTTGAACCCTTACCTAGAATCTATTGGTTTCGTAGACATTTTTTATTAATTAGTTTCCTAGTTTTCCTAAAATTAGGTGGCAACTCCTTTTAACTCCCCTTTACCCTTTCCCTTTATTTCTTTTAAATTCTTTTAAATTTGAACTAGTTATTATTTTATGAGTCACCGCGACGTTGCTCCTTTTTAAGGGATGTCAACAGCAGGTCCTTTGTCTTTGTGGCGATTCCTTTTGTAGCACTTGGAGATGGCCATATGCTTTTATCCCCTGTTTTATATTGAGTACCTCTAGGAGAGAGGTTGTTAAATTGAGCAATCTTATCCTGTACATTCTGATTAATTTCAATTGAGTCAAACTGCAACGCCCTCTAGGGTCTTCTAGCATTCTCGTCATCAGATAACGCTATTAGAACCCCTTCTTGAAGAATATCTTCATCCATGTTACCAACCTCATTTGCTCTTGTTTGGTCATTAGAGGATGATCCAAGATTGGGGGCCAAATTAGGACTCACATCATGCACAACCAAGGATCTTTCAGTTTTGAGTCCGCAAATTTGCTCCCCACCTGTCAAGGTTAAACTTGGCCATGCACTTGGCCTGTCAAAGTGCTCAAATTCAGAAACATCTGTGAGCCTCACTTTGTTTTTAAATTTTTGCTTCTTCATGACAGCCAACTTTTCTACTTGATCACCGGGAACATTTACCAGATCATTTCCTGTTAATTGAAGCACCTGTTCCGGGACAACAATGTTAGTCCTCTTAGTTCGTTTTGTTTTCTTTTTATCAACAATTTTCTCCCCCGTGATTTTGGGCTTCCTTTCTCTTTTTGATTTCACTCACAATTCAGAGAAATCACCATGATCCTTGATAGCAGCATGCACCTCGAGCGCACCCTCAGTGCCAAATGCCACCATCTCAGAATCAACAATAAGCCTTCAGAAGCATGAGTCATATGCTTAGGAGTGGTAGCATGCACCTCGAGCTCACCCTCAGTGGCAAATGCAACCATCTCCGAGTCCACAACTAAGCCATTTGTATCATTCGCAACCTTCTCTTGAGTGGCAGCATGCACCTCGAGCGCACCCTTAGTACCAAATGCTACCATCTCAGAATCAACAGTTCCAGTTGCAACCTTGTTTCCTTTGCAACTATCGTCCAACTTCTCAGTAATGTCCATGAGGAACACATCCTGCAGTGCAGAAAAGGCATTTCGTCCTCCATTGGTAGCTTTGCTTTGTGAAACATCAATTGCTTTCTTCCTCTGTCCACTACCATTCTTTTTGTTACTAATTACATCAATCCAATCCCCAGAGGTTTCTCCAAGTTTTGTTCCTTCATGGATGGATTTTTTTCCTCCTGAATGCTCGGCTGGAGCCTCTTTTGGAAGTTGTTGCCTACAAACTTCGTCAGAGTGCCCCTGCATTTTTCAAAAGAAACAGAAATCTGGAACTTGGTCATACTCCATCGGTTGAAGAAAAGTTTTGATCCCACCATTACTATCCACAAGAGCTACTTCAACTTCTGTAAGCCTTGGCCTTGTAAGATCAATTTCAATCCTGGCCTTCGCAGTAGTAGGCCTAGTTAGGGCCAAGGTTGCCTTATCAAGGGCAATAAGAGTACCAATGGGATCTAAAATCCTTTCCAACGCAGGCCAATCATGGTAGTGCCAAGGCAAGTCAGGCAAAGTAACCCAAATTGGAGTGAGAGTGGATTCCATTTCAGCAGTGAAATTATGAGTCCAACGCTAGATTTGCGTAAGCATACCACAAATAGGCATAGACCCCACGCCCGTAAAAACTCTTAAAATCATTTTCATCAGTAAAGTCAATGAAAACATGCCTCCAATCCTTTACACCAATCTTAAAGGAGCCTCACATCGGAACTAAACGTTTGAACTCATCCCTTAATTTGTCAATTTGGGGTCGGGTTCTCGGGAACTTACCAACCACTGTGAGACAACACTTTTCTACTAGAAGTTCATCTTCCTCCTTCATGAAACTCACCCTTGCCCTGCCATCGACGAACTCATATTGTCTTGGTTCCAGACGGACAGGCCTCCTTGTGTTGACACTCGATCGACCTCCCAGAGCAGCGATATAAGAAGATTGTTGAGGTTGAGAATCTGGGTTTTGGTTAAACAGCCCAAGACGAGGCCCAGAAGGAGCACTCGATGCTAGATGACCAGCAAGATTGACCGGAACGGCCATGGACAAAAGTTAGAGCAGATGCCCTAGGTGACAAAGGGGAGCGCGTGTCAGGCGCGTTCTTTTGTTTCTGTTCCAAGAGAGTATTTCTATTAAAATCTGTTGACTAATAAAGTACGTACATAATCTTCTATTGTATTTCCTATTGAAAAAAATCCCAAGTCACGTGTTTCTGAAGAGGACGCATACGTGGTTTAATAGGATTTTGGGAATAGGGACTATCTTTTATACTAGACATAAAATTAAATAACATTTTAACATATTTTTGTTTAATTAACACAATAAAATTTAAAAGTTTTTTTTATTTTATTAAACGACGTATCAAGTTAAAATAAGAGAAATAAATTAAAATAAGGTAGTATTACTATTTTTATTCACAAATCATTAAATTTTAACTTTAATTACAATGTTGAAGCGTCAATATTATTTATTTGTCCCTATATATATATACTTCTTACAATTGTGAGTAGCATAGCCAGCTACGTACTTTGCTATTTTTATATACAATAAAACAAAAGTTTAGCGCATGCCTACTCTTCAGTTAGGGGTCATGTTTTAACAGTATACTGACCCTCTACACATTTTTAATTTATAATGTTGGGATTCTTGATTTCTAGGCTAACTCCTTCCAAACTCACTTTCAATGTCTAACTTCGCAAGCAGATTCAAAATTTTAATTTATCTTAAAACGGTTCATTTATTTCTACGAGTTCATAACATATGATTTGTTATCTAGTGTTTTTCATTACACATATAGTGTTTGAGGCAAAACTATTGAATTCACTTAAACCTCGTTTTATACTACATGTTTGTCTCAACCGCTATCTAATTTTAAATTAATTATATAGTGTTCCTATTACTAGAATTTAGATCAGCTTAAATGGAGGGACAAAATAGTGATCGATTCTAGTGTTTTGTGAGTCTAATGGCATTCTGAACCCATAAAATACAAATTTTGGATCAGTCTCTACCGACGGGAAGACAAAGAAGAAAGACGTGTGTTAATTTCTGTTTATCTGTGTTATGTGTATGGGATCACGAGATTTTGGATTATAGTTATGTCTTAGTAAAAAAGTTGCAGGTTTTCTGGAAAATTATGGGTTGGTAAAATGGACCTTGACCCACTGATCCAAAAAATATGAATAAATGGATTAATTTATCCAAATTTCTTGAACACTACTTGTTTCTTGTTTTTTTTAAAAATCTGGAATAAATTCCAATCTATTTCAATTTACACAAGACTAAAGTTGTCCATACGTCTCTATGCCTATATATATGGCTAGCCTTAACCTTAAATCTATTTGTCTTCCGAAAGAAAAAAAAAGTTGTTTTTCTTCTACGATAACCACACAAAATATTAAATTAATAAGGTTTGATTTAAATACTTGGCTACACATAACTAATATACAATTTATACATTTGTACAAATGTACTTTTTCAATGGAGACAAAGATTTGAAAGCCTGAATTATTGAATTATGGTTATGATATTCAAATATACACGTTTTGGCCACAATGATGCTTATTATTACCCAGAGCATCAGTACTAAAACAAATAAGACTAGTTATTGATAGGGTAAACCAATAGCAAGGAGATAATAATTTAGAACATTGTCACAAGTCCAAATTTTATTAAGGCTGTCATGTCCTAATCACTTGTATTTGGTTAAGACACTCTTTATTTCCCTTTGAGAAGCTTCAACGGGAGCTTTAGTTGTATGAATATGGTTAGCTTTGGGAACCCTGATATCGACCTTCTGTCCGGCTTGACAATGACCTGGGAAACCGCAGATATAGTAGTAGTGGCCGGGACCATTGATTGTAATGGTGTCATTGCCGGTGGAGTAAGTAACTATTGGATTAAAAGCATTGCACGAATGGAAATCGAAGAGGCTCACTTGTACCACGTTGTGGAGTTGTTGATTGTACTTGAAAACTACAACACCAATTGAAGTAAAGACACGAAAAAAACAATGTTAAATCAGTATACCGATAGACATTGCATAATACAACTAACTGATAAGAAAATAAACCTTTAACACTTTTAGCTTAATCCCTAAAATTTGATACCACAACATATACAACTTTAGTAAACACTATTCAATTTAGCTCCGATACCATAATAAGAAAGTGGACCTTCGGCTGAACTCAATCCAAACTTAGCTCATAAGGTAAGAATTGTCCAAGACCATATAAGGGAGACAAGATCACATAACGTTAGCCAATTACTATATACACTTTGAATTGTGAAGCACTTGATGTTCTCATACTAAATCCCAGTTGATCGACTAGTTGGACTTACCAAGAGTGTCACCAACCTGGAAAGTTTTAGTAGAAGACCACATATGGAAGTCAACATTGTCTCCACTCCAACCGCCGGAATCACCAATATTGTATACTGTGCCGCTAATCACAGTTGTGCTGAAGAAATAAAAAACAACCATCATCGAGAAGAGAAACACGGCTTCCTTTACGAAGATCATGACTTGACCTCCAAAACAGAAAAACAAAAGGTGTTCTAGTAATTCAAAAGTAGTAACTTAGAACTCTAAGGAAGTTGTAGCAGCACTTTTGCATGACCTATCAGAATATAACTGTTCGGCAGACTTCTTCTGCTGAATGGACCATGATGTTTGAGTGAATAAGAGTCCAGGCTGGGTCTAGGAGTCCAGTAGCACTCACAATTGGTGTGTGAATTGAGCAAATTGTATGAGTAGAATGTGTTGTATGCTCTAAGAAAGCTATGCATAAGCATAATATTTATTACATTGTCAGTGTAAATAACTAAAATTTTAGAAGAAAAAAACATTGTACCTGCATCGCGCTAGGTAGAGTGTACACAGAACTTACCCCTACATTTGAGAAGGTAGAAAGACTATTTCCGACAAACCCTCAGCTGAACAAACAGAGAAAAAGAGGCAATAGCAACAAACAGAAACAACAAGAAACCTTAGTAGTAAACACTACTCAGGTTATCCAAGTTGTTCTCTCAATTACTCCAAGATGCAATTCAACGCCGTAAAGAAAATAAATTTGGTAACCAAGCCAAGATACTTATTTCAATTACACTATAAAAATCCCAAAGCAGGATATTACAGGAGTAGAGAAAACAACTCATCAGCATGTAAAATATGAATCCAAACTCTGTTTGCAAGATATTATATCTCTAGCTCAACTATTTAAAGAGAATCAACCAACCAATAGCACCTAACATGAGTTATGTATAACTTCTGAGGGGGGGATATCACCACAACTCGATTCCTTGTGTTGATAAATTCTCTTTATGCTAAAGAAGTAGCTATTTGTGAAGTAGAGAAGCCAAGTTCGACTCGACATCTTCGTTGGCTTTGTGATCAAATGACTCATCACCAATATATAAGTCTAGGACTGATCTGCATAAGAGTTTGCTTTGTATGCTTCCCACTTCCTTCCCATCAACTATAAAAGAAAAATAAACAGAACCTTAGCTTCATCTAAGTGATTGATGCAAGGGCAAACCTTAAACAAACAACTGTAAAGAAAAAAGATCAGAAATAATATATTGCGTATTTAAAGAAAAACAATAAATGTTTTAGTTATTCTTTTATGGAACTGACGGGCAATTAATTGGCTCATCAGTTTCTTACCTAAAATGCATGTTGAACAAATTTCCAACCAATATTTGGATGCTGTTTAACTTAAGTCTTTATTTTTTTTTATATGGAATGTCTTTAACTTATTTATTAGTCACTGTGGCAGAGCTAATTCTTTTTTCTTTTTTTTTGGTTTTATAGACGGTGAAGCTGGTAAAGACCAGAAGATCTATATAAGTATAAAAGAGAATAGGGATGGTTGGATGGTGTAATACTACACAATCGTAATTTCCAGTATGACTTCTGCTGTAACCAAATTCAGGAAAATGTTTAGCCACTTCCTACAAAGGAAAATGTAAGGGTACAAAATGTGCCAACTGACAGTGCAATTAGGATATTTATGGTATTGTTCTTGTATAGCGCTCACTTTATGAAGTAATTTCCCTTCATTGTAGCAAGAACATACTGCTTCGAAAGCCAACCTTATTAGGGAAATGGCTAAAAGAAAATAATTTCTTATGTATCCATTCAACAGCTCTTCAATAATTTGGGCAAGTGATAGCTATAACATTTATTTTCTCTAAACACAGAAACAAACATGCACGTCTTGAGGGCAGATACTAAGAGATTGGGAGTCTTCACTTCCAAAGATTAGTATCAGATCGAAATATGAACATTGTAGAAAAAGTGGAAAAAAGACAAAACTTTGAGCTGATCATTTCCAAAATACTGTCAACAGAAATAAATCATCTTACTTGAAGTGTGAAGTATGTAGTCATGATCTCTGGAGAGTTCTATGATACATCCCCGAGGTAATTTAATTTCATCTTTAAACTGAGAAGTGAACCTGCAGTTGCAAAAGGCATTTTAGGCTATAAAAGAATTGGAAGGAGGCATTAACTATTTAAGGATTGAGAAACAATAAAGTTTCTTTTCCGAATAATATCTTGTGGGTTAACATGTTGGCAGCTCAATAACTCCATTCTAGAAAAGATGTGATGTATGTAAAGCTGAGAGATACAGTTTCAAAAAAAAAAGGTGAGAGATAACATATAACGTTAGGCAAAAGAGTCCAGTCAAAAATCAAAATGTTCAAGGCTGTGATATTGCAACACATTAAATTTAAAAGGTAACTTGAGCGAGGTCTAAATATATTTGGGAATCTCATGTTGTCATGTGCATATCATAAATATAAAAATGAGCAATTTAGGATGCAATCTAATGAAGCACTTCCACTAGCTTTAGCAAGCTTTTGCCCTGTAGATATGGTAATTATTCAAAAAAGATTAAATAAGATACTGATGGGCCGAAGGAATTACCTTTGGAGCAATTCCTTGTAATCAGAGCCTATAGAAGTATGAAGGAATTACCTTTGAAGCAATTCTTTATTCTCATATCCCCCGAACTTATGTAATCTGCTGCCAACAGATTCTTCAAAAGCACTGCGCACAGAACCAATGCTTAGTCTACCATAGATTATTTGAAGCCTAACAGTCATGCGTATATTCTTTTCCATGAGATGATTTCTCAACTCTTCCTTTTGCTGCATTTCAGAAACAGAGTGCTCTCCATGCTTCTCAGCTAGACACTTCTTCACATCACCATCATCGGCATACACACCTAGATGGTTCCATATTGATATCACATTAGAATAAATATCCCTATTTAAAGTAAACGTCATTTGTACTTTAAGATGCAGTCATGCAGACACTCAAAATTACAAAAGAAGAAAAAGAGCGAGCATAATGCATATCTCCCCTGATCATTTAAAGGAAGGTCCAATAGAGAAGGCAAATGAGATTCTAAAATATGATACCACCACAGATTTAATTATTATGCACTAACCAGGCACGGAGCTAAGTTGAAGAAAGGGGGTTTAGCTGAATCTCCCTTGTTGAAAAATTACATTGTGCAAATAGAGCAAAAACAAATTCTTTTTATATTTACACTATTGGATCTCCTTGATAAAAGGCAAAATTCTAGTACAGTTACAAAGGGGTTTTTAAAATTGCTGTCAAATCTCATATCCTATTCCAGGTAAGCATGAACCATCGAGCTTCAATAAATGGTAAAAGTTATTTACACAGTCAGTTGAAGTTAAATCCTACCACAAGGTACTAAAGTAACTAATGTTATTAATTGTGTTCAAAAACAGTAGACCAGAAATGTAGAATAAATTGTTATAACAATTTAGTTGCGAGCCCAACAAAACACTGTGTTTCCTTAAGGAATTTAATCCCCTCACAGTTGTCCAAGGTTATGGATTAATTTCTTCCAGGATAGAATAGAACTCTATTCTGCAATACTTCAAATCAGCCAACTTAACAAACGGAGCAGATCACGTGACACTTACTTTTGCTTAAAGACAGATGCAGATTTGAGGGGAAAAAGAAGATATTCTTTTGATCGCGAATCAGAAATGACCGTTGGAAAAAAATACGCAAATTAAAATCAATAATTTCGCGTGAAAGCACCTAATACGAAGCCAAGAGCTAGAAAAAGTGCTTCTATATAAAAGCAACTAATTATCCTATTCCTGTCCAATGGCAATGAGGGACAAGCTCCTCTAATCGACACTCTAAAACCCAACAACTAATAGAGCTATTGATTTCTGACTGGAGTTCATTTGATAGAACTGGTCATTTGTCCTCCACACAGCAATCAAGAACCTCAGCTACAGAAAAAACAACATTTGCAGAAGAGATAAAAACATAAATCGATAAGCAATTAAGTAAATTGCAGTGACAATGTGGTACCATAAGCATAGACATCAATGTTTTTCAATCCAAAAATTGCCTTTCTACGCAGCCCAATTCCAAGGAGTCGCTGAGTATCTTTCAGAATTGACGGAAATGCCATTCCAGTCCTCGATTCAGTGACCGGAGCTGAGTTATCTGCTAGAGAAACAGAACCCCACAAAGGGGATGAATGATTTTTGTTAGGTGAGAAATTGGAAAGTAGGAAATTCATAGCATTTTCCAGAAACGGATTTTTGGGGCTTTGAGTTATGGCAATGATCGCTCCGGTGGCAGCGAGGGCTGAACCACCGGCCACGACGGCGACGGCGACGGCCACGGTGGAGAAGGAGCGAGATGGAGCATCTGAAGTGGCGGAAGACGGTGTCTTGTGGGGCTGAGAAAACAAGAATGGAAAACGCAGAGAAGCCATCGTTTATTTTTTATTTACTAATATGGTTTGAATATAGCTTGTAGTTTCAACAAAAAGGGATATAGTAATTCTTTTCTTCCTAATGCTAATTTTTATCTTCTTCTCTCTTTATATTTTCGTTACACTTTTAGTGTTGTGGAAGGCAAGAATTTTATCGTCTAGGCTTTTGATTCATATGATTCACAATATGAGTATTATTAAATAAATTCATTTTACCTTAGTGTTTGATGCATGTGAATTGTCGAGTTTAATTTCTCTATACATTTAGTGTTTAAACTAAATGTATCAAAAATATTATTGATGTGTTATTCTATATTATTCTTAAATTGAATTACTCGATATATTTTATTATACGTGAAACTATTCTATTGGTTACTAAATTCGTAAAGAAAAAAAAAAATCTTTTGAAATTTACTATCTTAAATATGTCATGATATTTGCATAATTAGAAAAAGATATGTCTTTTAAGGCCAAAATAAGAGTTTTAAATTTAAATTATTTAGGATTACTAAAATATTAGTGTGTTTTTAATCAAACTAAACCGATCATTACTCCTTGGACTTGGGCCATTTTTTGTGGAGATCTAGTTCACTTCCCTAATGGTCTGGGCCTGGCAACTAGGATAGAAGTCCAAATTCTAGTGATCATCATTTGTATTTTACATCATATAACGAAATAGTCTCTTAATTACTATTTTTCGATAAATATTTTCTACTAATTTCTCAACATAAAAAGGTACAAAAACAGAAATATCAGTCTCTTTATTTCTTGAGAAAAATAACATAACAAAGCCTAGCAATGTATGAAACGTACGTTGAGCCTCACTAAAATAACAAAGATTATACTTATATATTGGCTCATGTGCAGATCGTAAAAAAAAAATGATTTAATGAATATTCAGACTCACTATATTTTAAAAGGTAATTGATCATAAAATGAAAATTGTCGAAGGATCATACAAGCCATGAGGATATCAATTCATATCTCACATGGAGGCATAACGTAACTTAGCGCCACAAAAGTCTAGGCTTACCGACTGGAGCATAACAGCGGGTAAATTAACAAGGTTGATTTACGCAAATAAATATCTTTTTAAGATTGCCATTTAAGTTGTATTTCTATTTTAAAATGTTGTGCAAATGTATAGCTCCGGACCTGACACAACATTAGTCTGTCGTCTAGCTTGTAAATTTTTAGAATGATGAGCCCTAATGTTTTTTACAAGATTTAAAAAAAAAAATCATGGTCTTAAAGGTTCATAAATTGCATAAGATCACAAAAGGAAGATCATTCACTAAATAACTATCCTAAAAAAAAAAATTGACAAAAATTTCCGAATAAAGAATTTGAATGTGGATCCCGTGTCATGTAAAGAAATAAAAAAACTTAGACATAACTCAACCTTGAAAATTAAAGTCATTAATTAATTATATATCATCGGAAACTATCTAGGAAAACGAATTCCACATTTCATAATCTTCGTTAGACAACTATTCAATGTAGATATGTTTTATACTCGATTAGATGCTATCTCAAAATAAACCATGATACATAAACAATCACGTACATGAAATAATAGTTTTAAAGGGAAGAACCTTTTATTATTCGCATCAACAATAATTATATGAAGTCATATATATGAGGTCGTAATTCGTTGGGCAAAAAACAAAAATTATGGCCTTTGGAGTATCAACTGAAACAAGGAAAGGCATCAAAGTTTATTTGAAAGATTACAAATTCACTTTAGATGCCATGACTATTTTCTTTCCATCTTTGGTTTGCACCATTTTGTTTTATTATTTGCATAAATTATATATACTTCATTCAATTCTTCACCAACAGTATTTTCTTTATAATATATCGGATTGGTTTGATTTTTTCTTATCATTCGATTCGGTACTGACCAATTAAAAAAAATTATCAAAGTTTGTTTTCAATTAAGTTTTGTATTGTTGATTGAATGAACTAATAAGAGAAAACGCAGTCTAAAACAATGGAAGCACCTATTCAAAACTTTTTCATCTTGCGAAGAAAACTTAATAAGTTATGAATAATTTTTTTATGAGATTAATTAGTCTAGATTTTAAAAAGAAAAAAAAAAGTAAAAAGTTACCATTGATGATTGTTTCAACTGGCTTCAATGATGTTGATAGAGAACGAGGCGAAAATAATGAGGACAAAAAAGCGGTGAAAGAATCCTTCTTATTTTTGGCAACCAAATAAGAATCCTAATTAAACAAACTCCTATAAAATTAATTTAGAGTTCAAGTTACCATATAATACTCTTTTTATTATTTTTATTTAAATATTAATAATAAGTGAATATATTAAGAGAAATATGTTTTTCTAAAAATGAACTAACTGTGTAACTTTCTTTGTCCACAGTGGATATAAGTTAACCTCTAAATATATTATAATTTTAAAAAAATATATATTAAAAATTTAGAAAGAAAATATGCAATTTCAGAAAATATTTGTAATAGAATATATAGTGCATTCATTTTTATATAGTTTAAATAATGCTTGATTTAAGCATGTATTGTCAATTTCATATCAAGTGTTGTTGTAATGCGTCCATTTCTTTATTCTTCCGTTCTTATATGTCAAGATTGATATATTAAACTCTTTACATTCTTGAGATACTGTATTGTTGATAATTTTTAAAATTAAAGAAATCATTTCATTATTTAGGTTTCATTTTATCTTTTGTTAAATTATTGAAATTTGATTAAACTTGAAAACGTATATCATTTAAAAAATTACTAGTATTTGACTAATAAAATAACTATCATGTGTTATAAGAAAATTATCCCATAAGAATATTTTAATAGATCATTTGTTAGTTAATTTGTCAATTTTATATATAGAGAGAGAGTTCTTGGTAACGGTTTGAAAATGGTTTAATATTATTTGACCATCGAATTATCGATTTCGATATTAGTTTGTCTAATTTCTTAGGATCTCCCGAAGAAACCAAGATTAATGAAAATAGAATATCAAGAACGGATTTAAAATAAATTTCTCAAGTCATGTTGACGACTCATAAATTAAATTAAAATTCTAAAAGAACTAAATGTGATAATTAGCAAAACTTCCTGTTTCAAAGTTATTCTAGTTTTGAACTCCCCGAAAACTTTACGGTCGCTATTTTTAGGTCTGCACTGGATAAATTCAGTCGTGTAATATCTCACAAATTATATGGGAGATATAAATTGCACCCGACTTAGTTCAACTTAGAAGACATTGACAGATGGAATTAATCTTTGACCTCCCTTATGAGATACCTCATATTGCACCAACTCAATCGTCCTAAAAGGGGTGTTGCTTCAAAGTTGTTAACGCATTTATCAAACAAACTAGAATGCAAAAATTATATATGTACTACATATATATGTCCATTTCCAAAATTTCCGCATTGCATAATTTAAACTGGCGTAATAACCAACGAAATTTTGCGAACCACATCGAATATACTTCTACCTAATTAAGTAGATTATTTGCTGAAAATTAATTTTGTCATGAGCAGACAATTGAAATTATCAAGTATTGACAAATAAAATAGACTATAATATAATATCTTTGTGGCCATATGCGCAACAAGTCATCCTCAAAGCAGTCAGTGTTGGTTGTAGCCATACATATATATATATATATAGTTGTAGTGGTACGAGTTAATATTAAACTTTTTAAAAGTATTGAAATTTTGAAACCATATTTGACTCAAAGTTAGACAATGTTACCCTTTTATATATCCTTTGCTTTCATGTTATTTCTGCGGCATATATATGTTGGTATACTATAACATCATTGTCTGACTAATGTATTGCTTAATGTTAAAAGTAACAACTAGTTAGTTGGATATTGTCATATTGAATATATAATTAAGTTCTACTTGTAATGTTTTGGAGTGCTTCGTGCAATGACATCATATACATATTATGCCTTTTAGTGTTTAGCTAAGCTATTTTAGCTTAAATACAAGCGTAACAGTACAAAAGTGAGCCTTGGATAAATCAAACCAACTTGAATCATCTAGAACTTATAATTTCAATACATAATATATATTTTCAAAAGTTGTGTGGATAAAAAATTATTTAATTATATATTAAGTTTGCATAAAGGAATATAGATATATTAATAATTTCCTCAAATCCATCATTCATAAACAGTTAAACTGGAAAGAAAATAAAAAGCAAAGAATCTCATGTCAATTGAGTCGATATATCGTTTAATGTTAACCAGTCGAATTTGATTGGTGGACAGATATGATCGGGCATCGGCCACAAAATCCTTAGTCTTTGGTGGTTTTCGTCTTGGCGATTACTACGCATAATCAAAAAGATAATATTCACCACTGTTTACTACGTTGATGGGGTACACCTCATTAATCTTTGTCAAACTCTTTTAAACTATCAGCCACATATTCGATATTTACTGTTCCGATCAATTTTGATCATATCAGCTAAGATTCAATTAAGGAAAAATAGTATTCTCATAAATTTCTTTAATAATTAAGGTGTTAAAGTGTTTAAACCGCTGCATATTCAGTATTTGCTGATTCGGACAATTTTGAGTACGATTCATTTAAGGGAAAATATTTTTTATCAGGAATCTCTTAAATAATCGAGACATCTAATTAAGAATGAATTTTTGGTCCTAATTCACCCTAACACATATATTTTTAGTGGTCCTTATTAATTGTTTGTTTGATAATTTCGTATTCATTATTTATCAACCTGATTAATTTTGATAAACGTTGTGGAAAAACGCTTTCTATCAGAATATTTTTCATTAAATTTTTTATTTTTAAGACTTAAAAAATTTGAGATATTTAATTAAGGAGGAAGGTTTCTACTCACCCCACACCACATCCGCGAGTGGTCCTTGTCAGATTGTTAACATGACGTTTGTTCTCTCATTTTAATGTTTCCTGTTGAGAATAACAAGACTTATAGAAAAAGTGATAATGTCAACACCATATTACTGCTAATTGTTCGGTGGTGGAATCATGATTTTTATCATAGTCGTGCAAAATATGAAAAATAAACATATAAAAAAATGTTCAACATCTACTATATATATATATATATATATATATAATTACAATTATTTATATATAATATAATTTTTCGTCAAAAAAGAAATGAATAACCTCCCGACCCTATCGGAATCCGCTCCAAATTCAGATGTGATGGCGCGATATAAGGTGATAAGCAGATGATGGAAAATATTGGTTCTTGGGATTCTTGATTTAAGAGGTAATTAATTTCTAATCAGCTCGCAATATACACTAGTTTTATTACTTTATAGTTGAAGATTGAATATTGTTATACATTGAATAGTGAATATGAAACATTAATTAACTCCTTATATTATCAAAAAATATTATATAGTCTTCTGGTATTTAATTTTGGTGTATTTGAATTGAAAGGTAAATATTGAGTAGTTATCCAATACTGCAGGGGAAAAGTCCATAAAAAGAAGTTTTTACGACCTAATTAAGAGCTTGTTTGACATTGGTGTTGAAAGGCCAAAAACACTTATTTTTGAGAAAAAATAGTTGATTTAAAAAAGCATTTGGCAAATCAGCAAAACCATTTTAAAATAGAAGCAGGAACAATTTTTCCGCGGTTAAGAAAAAGCTAGAAATTTCTACTTTTTAAAAAAAGCAGAAGTAGAATTAAGCAGAAAATTATTTTTTCAAGACCAAAATATCTCTTCCATATGTACATATTTACCAATATATCCTTATTAATTAATTAGCATATCTCATAAGTTTGGTTAAGTTTGATGTAAGATTTTATTTTTTATTTTTGTACAAAAGAATTTTATTTTACGTTTATATATTATTATTTTATATTTTATATATTATTTTACATAATTAAGAAAAAAACTAATATTGATTGAAAATTTGAATATGTATTTTTTAATTAAATTAATTTTTTATAATAAATATTTAAAATAGTTCTCTCTCTATAAATAATCTTAATATTAAAAGTACATTGATATTTGTCCTTTTCGTAATTTGACTTTCAAAAGAACTTTAAAAAAAAAAATTAGCCGGACACAATCTGGTTATCAAAAACATTTTTCAAATGAATTAGTCAAACACAAATTGTTTTTTTTTTAAAAGCACTTTTTAAAAAAGTCATTTTAAAAAAGTGCTATAGAAATAAACAGTTTTTAGCAGTAATGTCAAACAAATTCTAAATAATATTCGAATTTATAAGGTTTTAAAAGTTTAGGCTTCTCAAAATTAAAATAATATTATGTATTATTCTTTTTTATATAAACTAAAAAATAATATATTATATAAAATAGGATGAAAAAGTACTACATTTTTTAAAAACTTTATATAGCTATTGTAAGTAGTTTTAAAATAGTTTTTTTTATTATTATTTGCATGAGAAATGGCATTATAAGTGTGGCCTAGTTAATAAAATAATGATTATAAAGTGAATTACATTGATTACCACACTATCTCATGTTTAAAATACAACGGAATCAAGCCATAGACATGGTCATTTGACAATCACTTCAATTTTCTGTGGATCACTCATTTAAACTAACTCTCAATCTAAATGTTAAAAACGTTTGGTCATGAAAGCCATTAAGGCTAATAAAATGTAGCATTCAATTCTTGATGATTCTTATATTTTTGAGATATTAATATTAATTTCTCAACAAAAGATTAGCCTTTTTTTAAAATTTATTTATAGATTTTGAGATTGAAGTTTGAAAATTTAAGTTTTTAAAATTGTAATATTTAAAATTTGAAATTATGTTTGGATATGCATTTTACTCTATTAAAAAGTTAGGGTTTTTTGGTAGTGAAAGTTCCAAAATTTTGAGAACTTGAAAATATCTTAAGACAAATTTTTAAAATTACTCCCAAAATCTTCTAATAAAAACCCTTTTTTTTAATTAACATATCAGCATACATAATATATTGTGACTAAACTTGAAATGATTAAGTTACATTCATATCACACTACAATGACAAGAATTTATCCAAATCAAAATCAGTACAACTAAAAAAAATCTATCCTTAACCTAATGAAGGAAATATCCACTTGCAATTAGACCATTCTTGATGAAACCTCAACTTATCAATAGAATACGCAACGCTATCCCCTGTAGTAGGAAAATAGACATAGCACTTTTGTTCAACTTTTCCAGTAATGACGCCGAACCACCAGCCCTCATTGTCATACACATCAACGATATCGTAGATTTCCATTGACCTTGTTTCATGTGGAAGATCAGGTGGAACAGGACGGACCTCAGAGACACTTACAGACTCCTCTAGTGGCACAGTTTTATCATCAGTCACGAGAGTCTTGTACTTGACTCTGTAATGAAAAGCGCCAACAGGATAAAGAATAGTTGCATGGTAGTAAGAACCTATATAGCCTTGTTCTTGACTTGCAACTTCAACCTCATCATAAAATTGAAATATTGTTGTTTTTTGTTTCTTATATGCTATTTCTCTAATGCTATTTGAGATAAAATCAATTCTTAATTGGTGATTTTCCTCTGCATCATTTGGTTTTGCCATTGAAATTGTTATATGAAATTGATTGAGAAAAAAATAAGAGACCAGTTTAAAATTTGAAAGACAAAATTTTACTTCATGATCAACAAATATTTAAGGTTTTTTGTAAAGCACTACTCCAAAAATTTATGACTAAAGATTAATTTTTATAATCAAATTTTACTTGATAGTCAAAAAGATATTAAGGGAAAAAAATCTAAAAAGTACTCCCAAAATCTATGACTAATAAAGATTAATTTTTTTATGATGAAATTATACGTCACGGTCAAACAGAAATTTAAGGAGAAAATCTTTAAAACTATCCAAAAGTCTATGATTGAAAATTAATTTTTTATGATCAAATTTTACTTGATGGTCAAAAAGACATAAAAGGAAAAAATCTAAAAGATATTTGAGGTCAATATTTTAATTACTACTCTCAAAATCTATGATTAGACCAGATTTTTATGGTCAAATTTTATTTTATGTCCAAATAAATATTTAAAATGAAAATTTTGAAAAATTACTTCCAAAACTTAAGACTAAGAATCAATTTTTATAATAATTTTATATTACTTCTTGGTCAAACAAATATTTAAGATTTTTTAAAAAAAATAACTCTCAAAATTTATGAGTAAATACCAGCTTTTATGATGAAATTTTACTTGAGGAAATTTTTTAAAACTACTCGAAAATCTATGAATGAAGATCGAAACTATAAGATTGAATTTTACTTCACGGCCAAATATATATTTAAGGAAATATTTTAAAATTACTTCCAAAATTTATGATTAAAGATCATATTTTTTTAAAAATCAAATTTTACTTTATGATCAAATAGATATTTATAGAAAATCTTAAAAACAACTTCCAAAGTCAACGACTGAAGATTAATTTTTGTATGATCAAACTTTACAAATATTTATGGAATTTTTGTAAAAATTACTTTCAAAATTCATGATCAAAGATTAGAAGTAATTTTAATAATTTACTTCTTTTTGAATATTAATTATCAAAAACTACAAGCAAAATCTATGATTGAAGATATTTTAAAAATATTATCAAATTTTATAGTCAAACAAATATTTAAGAAAAAACTTTCAAAATTTATGATGAAAGAAATATTTTTAAAAATAATAAAAATATTTTCAAAATCTATGGGTAAAAGAATATTTCAGGAAAAAAAATTAAAATTTACTTTCAAAATTTATGAGCAAAAAACATTTAATGAAAGTCTTTAAAAACTATTAAAGATCATATTTTAAAAATCTTTTTAAATTTTATAGTCAATTAAATATTAAAAGAAAAACTTTAAAAATTACTTTCAAGACCTATGGTCAAAGAAATATTTAATAAAAATAAATTCAAAATTACTTTAAAAATCTAAAGATAAAAGAATATTTTAAGAAAAAAATTTAAAAATTATTTTAAAAATCTATGAATAAATAAATATTTAAAGAAAATCTTTAAAATCTACTCTCAAAAGCTATGGTCAAACCGTAAGTTTTTGGATTTGATCCTAATGTACCTACTAAGGGCATCTCTCGTGAAGTCATTTCTGTCTTGTTTCTTTTCCTCTCCCCTCCCTCTATATAAATCCTCTAACTCTTGTTCATTCCTCATATCAAACAAAAAACATATCATCATTACTTCTTTTTACTTGGCTTTTTATTATAATTAACTTTTTTCTGATATATCAACAAAGAAAGGAGATTAAAAAAAGTTTAAACATGTCGATCTCAGCTTCTTTTTTGAGATTTAGCCTCACTGCTCACTATGAACGTCCTTCTTCTTCTCCAGCAAATCAACCTTTCAAATTCCTTAAAAGTAAGCTTTTCTTTTCTACCTTCTATATTGCTCTTTCATTCTTCTTCTTCTTCTAAAATTCTTTAATCCTTTTAGTTAATTAATTGACACATAAAAGTAGTACACTTTTTCAACCACTTTTTCACTGGGATAATTAGTCGTTTTCAACTTTAATACTAAGGTCCTAGTGACAGATGCACAATTTTCATCATCTGTTATATATAGATTAAAAATAATTAACTTTATATATACGATATAACTTTCTAATACCTCTCCCCCTCCCCGGGTTCACTTTTTCTTATTTCTCTATCAAAAATCGGAATTGATTTAAGTTAGCGTTTCGTTGAGATAGAGTTTGAAAATATTTTCAATTTCACAAAAATTCATGTCCAAACCAATTCCAAAAGTTTAAATTTTCAAATTCAAAATCTATAGCCATCTCTGTTCTTTTTTGTTTTGTTTGATGCATGAGTAAGATGTCCCTAGCGGAGTTTTTAAGGGATGATTTTTTCATACATGTGGCATGAATAAAATGTCCATAGCAGAGTTTTTTAAAGGATGATTTTTTTTTTGTTTCATACAGGCAACAGATCTTCTGGAGAACATGTTGAATTCAATCGAATTGTGCAATGTAATGCTGTTTCTAGACGTCGTACAAAAGGTGATATAGTTTTTTTTATGCTTTCTAAACGATTTTTAAAATTATAAACTTGTGAATTTAACAGTGTTCTTTCACACCAAAATAAATAAATGCAGACTACAAAGAGGTGCAAAATGGTTCGTTGCCGGTAATCAAGTGGGACGACATCGCAGAGGAAGTGGACGTGGAAACACACACACTTGAGGTTGTTGTTAAGCCAAATAGAAAAAAACAAACTTTTTAACTGTGCACTTTTATTTGTTCAGTATACTAAAATGCTAGCTTTTGACCTAATTTTACTGTGTTCAATAAATCAACATCACATAAATTAGGACAAAAAATAATTAATAAGTTTTCATGAGTAATTGTGTTTTGACTTTTATTGTGTATGTATGTATGTAAAAGGTGTACGATCCATCATCAAACAAGGAACATATCGATGCTGTTCGGTCAATTCTAGGATCGATGGGAGACGGAGAAATAACCGTCTCGGCTTATGACACGGCATGGGTTGCCATGGTGAAAGACGTGAAGGGAACTGAAAGTCCTCAGTTCCCTTCAAGTCTTGATTGGATTGCCAACAATCAGTTGCCTGATGGTTCATGGGGTGACAGCTCCATTTTTTTGGTTTATGATCGTGCCATAAACACATTGGCTTGTGTCATTGCGTTGAAGTCATGGAACTTGCATCCTGACAAGACTCTACTTGGTAATGTTTCGATTTCTGCTCAATCTATATGTCTTACTTTTTGTAGGCGTGTCTTTCATTTTAACATCTCTTATTTCAAAGCATTTGAATTTTATTTATTGCTTCCTACATCGAATGTGTCAAGTACACACTGAATTAGTAAAGGCGTAGAGTTTCGATGTAATGATGATTGACAAACAATTTCGTATCTTTTTGGGGTTTGTGATTCTAGGAATGTCGTTTATGAGAGATAATTTGAGCAGGATTGGTGATGAGAATGCAGAGCACATGCCTATTGGCTTTGAAGTGGCATTTCCTTCACTCATTGAGATTGCTAAAAAATTAGGCTTAGATTTTCCTTATGATTCTCCCGTCTTGCAAGACATCTATGCCAGAAGGCAACTAAAGCTCACAAGGTAATCATCAACTACCTAGCTACTTCCTATATCTACTCTTTATCACTTTTCTTTCACTTTATATGATATATTTCTCATTTTTGTTTTTCACTTGGTATCTAGTATTCATATTGAAATTTGACTAAATCTGAATTGAGAAATAAAATACTTCTAGTAAAAGCGACTTCAGACTCAGAGCTAGCTAAAAAACCTGTTTTTAAGTTACTTTTGGCATGTGACAATTTTTTTACCATCAAATAACACATTTCATACGGAGCCGGGTTTCCATTACAAGAAAAAGTAGCTCATGAATTACTGGAATTGCCGAGGCATTATTATCTTTCATGCTTCTCATTATGAATAAATTTTAAAAAAACATATCTAATCGTTCTTTAGATTTTAGTAGGCTACTTTTGGATACAAAAGTTGAAGTACTTTTACTTTCCTTGTATGTGGATGTGAGTAATGATAACGTAACGTGTGCGTGCCATTGTACATAATAGGATACCAAAGGACATTATGCACAAAGTCCCCACAACTTTACTCCACAGTTTGGAAGGAATGACAGAATTGGACTGGCAAAAGTTGCTTCAATTTCAGTGCACTGATGGCTCTTTTCTCTTCTCTCCATCTTCCACTGCCTTTGCACTTATGCAAACTCAAGATCATAATTGCCTCGATTATCTCAAAAATGCTGTCCAAAAATTCAACGGCGGAGGTATACATTTTTTTAAATATTATATTATCAGTGTAATTAAACTGACCATATTGTGTCAAATCGACTTATAAGTACTTTTTCTTAACCTACAGTTCCAAATGTGTATCCTGTGGACTTATTTGAACATATTTGGGCTATTGATCGGTTGCAAAGACTTGGAATTTCTCGATATTTTGAGCCAGAAATAAAAGAGTGCATTGATTACGTTAGCAGGTACTAATATATATTACTGTGTACTTTTAAACAAGTTGAGGAATTTGTGGACTGTGATAGTTTATCGTTTCCTCTAAGTGGGAGTATCCATTTTTATTTTTATTTTTGGTTTCTAGTGCTAGTACTATATTTTTTTTATATTGTGCCAGTGGAATATAATAATAGTATATGTTTTGGTTTTTTAAGATATTGGACAAATGAAGGAATCTGCTGGGCTAGAAATTCCCCAGTTCAAGACATTGATGACACGGCCATGGCTTTTAGACTTTTGCGGTTGCATGGCTACGTGGTTTCTGTTGGTTAGTCATTATCTACTTCCCTACAAGGACCAGTTTAGCCATAAAAATTCTTATTTTATTTTTTTAAACATGTTTGAGGCATAAATTTTTTAATTTTCAAATAACTTATAAACACGTATTAGTTAGAAAAGAAATATGCAATAAAGAATGAAATTAATGTACTCTACTTGTTTTTTTTGTCAGACGTATTCAAACATTTTGAGAGCAACGGTGAATTTTTCTGCTTCGTGGGGCAATCAAATCAAGCAGTGACAGGAATGTATAATCTTTATAGGGCATCTCATGTAATGTTCTCAGGAGAGAAAATACTTGAAAATGCCAAAATATTCACCTCTAATTTTCTAAGAGAAAAACGAGCTCAAAATCAACTGCTAGACAAGTGGATCATCACTAAAGATTTACCTGGAGAGGTGCTTATATATAGCAATTGAACTTATATGGAGTAGTATTTTATTATTATTTCTATCTAAAAGGTTTTTTTTTCCTATTTATTTATCACATTCATTTGTTTGATCTTCTACAACATTATATCTTACAGGTGGGATATGCATTAGATGTACCATGGTATGCTAGCCTGCCCCGGCTAGAAACAAGGTTCTTTTTACAACATTATGGTGGTGAAGACGATGTGTGGATTGGCAAAACATTGTATAGGTACTTTCTACATGCCATTGATAAATATATTTTTTATTAATTTTACATAATAACCTTTTCTTGCTCAAAGATAATTGATGCAAGGAGAGAATTGTTGCATGCTCTTATCTTTTAACAATATCAAAAATTTTACATAATCAAATCACTTTTACTTGTTACAATCTTTATACATTGTTGCAATAAGAAGTCGTATGATAAAATAAAAACAAAAAATGTTGTTTTCTTAAAAGGTGCTAGTTAGTGATCCTATATATATATAGTAATTGGAGCCCCACCATACTCGCAAAAGGCGGCACACACACCTTATGTCTGTCTCTCTGTTTGTTTGGTTTCGTTTCACTATCAAATTAAATGAACACCCATCAATCATTGATTTCTCTTTCAACAAATGCTACAATTAAATACAACCAACAAAATACCCTGAGAAATGGTGGGACCTTGCAAACATATGTAAGGACAATTGGGAAAAATCAACTTTCTTGTTTTCAAAACAACAAACGTTAGTAAGTTGTTATGTATGACACTAAACATTGGATACTGATGTGCTATGTCGTTAGTCTTCACTACACCTCCACGTTAGCCGATACATAATAGCCACATATCATTTTGACCTACGTTTATGATTTATTTAATTATTTTTTGAATAAAAACTGAATTTCCCCTACTTCTTTTTTTGAAATCTTTAACTGATTACATATGATACAGGATGCCATTTGTTAACAATAGCCTATACCTGGAGCTTGCGAAATCGGACTATAACAATTGCCAAGCTTTGCATCAGTTCGAGTGGAGAAGAATTCGCAAGTAAGTTACCAACTTTAATTTATTTGATAATAATATGAAGCCACGAAAGTATTTTATAGTTATCACATTACAATTTTTAATTAAAGTTTACTTGCTATAACAGAAAATAAAATGATACTAATTAAACAACAGGTTAAATTACATCTATAACTCTTAACTTTAAATCTCATTATTAAGTTGGGTAATTTGTTTATATGTAAGTGGTCTAAAGTTGATGCTTGGGCGCAGGTGGTATTACGAATGCGGGCTAGGAGAGTTTGGAGTAAGCGAGAAAAGCGTGTTGGTGATGTACTATTTAGGCAGTGCTAGTATATTTGAGGCTGAAAGGTCGACGGAGCGAATGGCTTGGGTCAAAACCGCAGCTCTTATGGACTGTGTGAGGTCTTATTTTAGCTGCCAACAAATATCTGCGGAGCACAAGGCTGCCTTTCTTCGCGAGTTCACAGAGTCGAGCACGACTCTGAATTCGAGGTAACAATGACTATTTTCAGTGCATGCATGCTTTTTTAATTTAGATAATTTTTAGCCAACTTATTTCATGCATTTTAGAACGCAAGGGGTAGCTAGCTTTATTGGTGCAATGGATGATTGATGAATTGATCATTGATCATGGCAATGACAGGTACAGCACAGAACAGAGGCTCGTCAGGGTTATTCTTGGAACCCTAAACCATCTCTCACTGAGTGCCTTGCTCACACATGGCAGAGACATTCATCTCTACTTGCGTCATGCTGTAAGTACTGCTTTAAAGTTATAATAATATAGGATTAAATATGTAACATATATATAGTTAATCCATAACTTATATATGATGCTATCAAATACTCTACTTTATTAATTATACTTACTGATTTTAATACGTGACGACCACTAATTTGTCTATATTTGATATGTATGCAGTGGAAAAATTGGCTGCTCACAGTAGGAGAAGGATGTGATGAAGCTGCTGAACTCACAATTCGTACGTTAAATTTGTGCAGTGTTCATTGGGTATCGGAGGAGATATTGTTATCCCATCCAAGTTTCCAAAGACTAATGGAAATAACCAATAGAGTTTGTCACCGACTCCGTCTCTTTCAACTCTACAAGGTTAGACACATTTAACCTGATATTACAATAGTGATACTTTTTTCATTTTTAATTTGTTATTTAAAAAAGCAATATTTTATATATAACAGTAGTAAGTTTTAAATTTTTCATTCAATTTTATTTTTAGCACTTGAGTCTTTCAAAAACAGTCTTTCTATCTCTTACCTAGATCTCTATTTGCTAGAAAATTACACTACAAATAATATAAGGTTAAATATTATTTATATATATCCTCTTAATTTCTTTATGTATATACTCCAAATTATCATTTTAACGAAACTTCTGCCTCTGCCTGTAGGGCTAAAGATAGCCACAAAGAGGATGTCTTGTGTATATACTCGTAGATATATATCTTTTTCTAATACATTCTTACAGTAGCCACTTTTAATTTCTTTTCGTGGACAAAGTCCAAGGAGATATATATGGCACTTGCGTAATATTTTGTCGTGTAATTGCATGTATTTCAGGGACAAAATGCAGAGAGCGAAAGCAGTGAAAAGCAGCTGGGGATGTTGACGTTTAGTGAGGAAATAGAAGCCGACATGCAACAGCTAGCAGAGCTCGTGCTATCTCAATCTGATGGTTCAGAATTGGATGCCAATATCAAACACACTTTTCTTACTGTTGCCAAAAGCTTCTACTACTCAGCTCATTCTGATACTAGAACAATTAACTTTCACATAGCCAAAGTGCTATTTGAAAGAGTAGTTTAATTATATATTTCATCACATGTACATTCCTTCATTTATTGTTAGGGTAAGTTATTATAGAAATAGAATATGAATGGAGAAGGAAATTGTTGTGATGAAAAGCTTGACTGGAACTATACTTCTTGCGAGGTGTTAGCACTTTATTGAGTAATATATATAATACTCCCTTCGCTTCAATTTATTTGTCTTTTTTTATTTATTCCCAAAAGAATGCACATGTCTCTTTCTTTTATTATGATCTTACCATTTGTTTATAGAAAAAGAATATTTTTTTTAAAGTTAGAGAACATTTGCACCCTACCAAACACACCCTATGTTTTGGCCTAAAAAGATACAAAACTCATGGGGTGGCTAGTGAAAGAGCTAGTTGATCTTGCCTGTATCTCTGGATTATCTGCTGCTAGGTAAATATTCGACAATGTATGGCAGGCAGAGTCATTAAAAGATGAGGTAGATCAGAAAAGTGGGATATTGTTTCCCATTTAGGACAACCAATAGTCAATTTGACAAGACACATTTCAAACTTCTTCCCACCTGTCTCGACCTTCTTTTGCATTATACTCCACATCTATTACAAAATACTTATTCCGTCTCAAAATAATTATCATTTTATTTCATTTCACGCTTGTTATGAAAAAATAATAAATGTAGGTATAGTTTACTAAAGTTACTCATAATTATTAGATATTGTTTCTTGAGTATTAGTTACTATTAAGAAGAAATGAATAGTTCTTTATTATAAAGATGTAGTTGGAAACAATTACTTTGTTTTAAAATATTAAAGTGACACTTATTTTAGAGATATTTTTATTTTTTTGCTAAAGCACACTTATTTTAATACAAAAGTACAAGCTATTCAATTGCATTAATATAATTAACATAGATAAATTTTAAATAAGACACATGTGGAGTTGATAAGTTTGAAGCGTCTCCGTTTACGTAATACTGTTTGACTAATCACTTGAGACGGATATATAGAATACAAGTTAGAGTACTAGCATATTTGAGGCAGAATGGTCCAAAGAGCGGATGGCTTGGGTCAAAATAAACCGCATCTCTGGTGGACTATGACACACATGTTATTTTGGCAGCAAACAACTATTTGTCAAACACAAGAAGATTGCCTTTATTCACAACTAAAATAAAATAGTAGTCTTACTATAACTAGTACTACTTACTAGATTCTTCCTGCAGTTCAATTTTAGTAAATTAAATATTGGATTTCTTTTATAATGAAACAATTGATTATTTTAATAAAAAACCTATAGCAGCAACAAGATGAAACATCAAATCATAGTCGTGAGGAAGGATGTTAAAGTATCTAGGACTGAGTCAAAGTTCACATACATAGGTCTTATCCGATTAACATAATATCTTGATATATATACGTAGCCATTTCTTTTCTTTTCATGACAAAGTTTAAAGAGATATATATGGCATTGCCTGATCATATTAACAACCACTTGTTGTTGACGTATAGCCAAAAGATTTTACTAAGTGGGTATATTTCAAAGAGCAATAGATGCATCATGCATATATGAGTGTTTTTGGTAGAGAGAAAAATGTTTCTTCAAAAATAAATGACCATTAGGTGACCGAATTTATTTTCTCTAGCTACTTCCACACCGAAGTCATTTTCCTAATCTTTAAGACATTTATTTCCTAAAAAAATATTTTTAAAAATATTCTAACCAATCAAACCTGAAAAATTTATAAAAAAAAGTTTCCACCGTATGAAAGCCACACTATGTTTGGCTTGATCTTTTGCCAATAAAGATACACCTCTTATGTGGTGGCTGGTAAAAGAGCTTGTTGCTCTTGCCTATATATTTCTAGATTACTATATACTCTGCTAGCTAAATGTTGGACAAGATATGGAAGGCAAAGTGTGATTTAAAGATAGCGCATCAAAAATAAGACGAGAGTGGAGATGATGTACATCTAAACATTGAATAATTTCCACCTACTTCGACCTTCTTTTGCATCATAATCTACCCTGACCTGCACTGTCTCAATTTATGTATAAAAAACAAATACAAGAAAAACTTTTTTTCTTCCTAAAATTATCATGAAAATATCTTTTGAAAAAAAAAAGAAAAAACTAAATTCAAATCCAAACAGTGTTGGGCCTAAATATTGGGGGATCCATGTTTGGGCCACAAGGCTCAAGCCATAACGTTTGCTACTTTTCTCACATTGTAAAGCCCAAAGTGGATTTGGGCCTAAATGGTAGTTCACGTGCATGTGATTCTCATCTCATTCCACGTCGGCTTATTCTTCGATGACACGTGTCCCATTTCTAAATCACGAATTTCATACTTTCTTCACCAATCCAATTTCCCGGGCCCCACTATCTCGCCTTTCACTTCGCATGGATACTCTCGTTCCCCACAGCTCGTCGCCGGCGGTGGCGACACCTAACCCGAGCTCGAAACGTCCCTGCTGCTCCTCCGTTTCCGGCCTAAACTCTAATTTCACCACCAGTTCCAACAGTTTCAAATCATATAGCGATGTCGACTTGCACTTGGAATCGTTTCTCAGTCTCTCTGATTCCTCCATTGACCTCTCCTTCGATCGGATTCTATGTTTCAAAGATTCTGACTCGGAACAGAATGATATGATCGACCGCGCACTTCGATTAGGATCTGTACTTGTCGAAGCAGGCAAACGATCGGCCCGTACGCGCGCTTCCATGCACAACGCTGTCGTTTGGGCTCTTCCTTCCGATCTAACTATAAAAGTAGGCTCAATTGATATATTCTTAATTGTTACAAATCTGATACGGCTGATGCTTGTCTTTGCTTGTTTGGAAATTGGAAATTGGATATGTGTGTGGTTTACTTGTTTAATTTATTTCTGTTGTATTATTATTAGTTACAAATTGATTTTGATGCTGCTTGATTTTCTTAGTTTTTTTTCCTTTCCAATTGATTCTTTTGTTCTGAGGTTGGTTGTAGGTTTTAAATGTGTGTAGTTTGCATGTTTACTTCATCTAATTCTTTTGTTTGTATATAGAATTATCCTAATGGACGAATTATTTGTGAGATGTTTGGTTTCAGTGGTTCGTGTGTACTTGTAATCTCGTTTTTTGCTCTTATTGTTCCCTAACCATAGTGCTAGAATGGGAGGGCTTTTTTGAAACGTGCTTTTGTTTCATTGTTTATAAATTGAGGTCTTTATTGTTGATAGATGCACTCAAATGTGTGCTTAGGGTTGATAATTTTCTTTAAATGGTTTCATATAGAGTTGAGTGCATAAAGGCCAGTATGGTATTGAAGCATAGTTGTTTGATAGTTCTCTATGTTCGCGGAACGTCAAATACTTGTATTATTGTGCATACACATGTTCACATGGATGCAGTCTATGTTTATATGAAAATAAGATAACGTTTTGGTGGGTATTTTATGGGCAGGTGTTCGCATTGCTTGACTCACAAAGTTTGTGTTATGCTGCGTCCGCATGTGCCCTTTTCCAAAATTGTGCTGCAGACCCTGCATGCTATGCTAATATTGACTTGATCACAGTGGTTCCGAGAGTCAATAATGTTGTTGTGGCAACAATGGTTCAGCGTGCTGGACTAAAGCCCCAGTAAGAGACACCGTGCTTTCATTAAAAAATGGAGAGTCCCCGTGCTATGCATCATTAACTTCAGTCTTCTTCCTTTTCCTTTTCTTGTTCCTTTTAGTTGCTAAAAGACTAATCTCATGATAGCCCTGAACAAGAATAGTGAATTGAATATGCTGAAAAATACTGCTGTCACTTTAGCAGTACAGAATAGACGCATGGATACATGTGGATTTAGGTCTTACATGAGAAAATGTGTTGTGAAAGAGTGAGTAAAGGATGGTAATTATCTTATTCTTGGTGGATCTTTCAAAGAACATTGGATTTAAGTGCACAAAAGTGTAAAACTTTAGATGCTATTCATCTTGACCTCAAGAGGCTATTATACAAACGAGTATAAATTGGTATTTGAACTGGTGGACAAACACTGACTTTACTGAATGCAGGTCTCTTAAGCTGGGCTGTGTACCTGGACCACTTGCTTCATCATCGGGGTCTTCTCAACCGTTGGTAAATTGTATAAGGAAATCTACAAATACTGCAGGGTTCTCATGGAATGATAAGAGGTCTAGGCAGGGGAAAGAGTCTTCTATTCTTACACGGTCTTGCCTGGCACCTCTGAATGCTAATGGTGGAACCGCAGGGTATTGCTCCATACTTGAGAAATCAGTGTTGTGTGATTTTATATACTGATTTTTGTGTACTATATATTGGTAAATACTACTCCAGTTAATATCTGGTGATTTCTCTTTAATTACAAGCCGAGATACTAAGTTTTTTCTTCACTCTGCCCTCTTGCAAATTAAGGGCCTGCTTGAGAAGGTTGCACCTATACAATATTGAAAGACTGGATAGTGCTGCAGTTAATGCCGCATTGTCAGCTTGTTCATCTCTGCTTGATCTGGAAATCATTGGCCTGTAAGTTTTGCAATTGGTGGTTATTCCTGTCATGTTATTTTTCTTTCAGAATTGCTTATACATACTGTTGAAAAGTAAGCAGAAGTTCCATGGATTTGGCGTCTTCATGTTTGATTGTTGCTTTTGAATCACATTGACATGCTAAAAGGCATACATGAACAGGTTCTTGGTGGGGATTTCATTTGTCTTATTAATTACTCATGATAAACATTTGAAGTTTAAAAGTAGGTGGCAGCATTTGTTCTTTTTTTTGTCTTTGATGGGAACAGCAAAAGCATGGGGCACATATCTTCAGTTTGTGTTGTCATTCTTGAGAACAGCGCTCAAGTGGTTTGAGTACATTGCTTGAAACTCCAAAAGTTTATATCACATGTTTCCAATTTGTGTTTTTCATTCTTGTGAACAGTAGATTCCAAGTAATTGAAATACTTCGTCTGAGATTCATTGGTTTGTTCAAGTAAAAAATACGCTACTTCCTTTATCCAAAAATAAAAAATAAAGATCTTACTACTTTTTAGTTCTATCTGTCACATCTTGTTTATTTTATTGATAATTTACTCCTAATTCTTTGACAACAATATGAATAGTATTGGTGATCCAATAAGAAGACAATTTGTTTATCCAAAGTTCTAGTACGGCGCTGATAAATATTTAAACTTTTATGTAAGTGCATGGCTCCATTTCAGTCCTGTCTCTTGTTTTAATACCCTAACAGGATTTTTTTTGTTAATCTGATAGTCATGTGGAGTTAAGGCAGACACTGGAGTCTATAAGTGCATTTTGTCCCTTGATTGAGCGCCTATTCTTTGAATCGTCAAAAACAGGTTCTCTCTGTCATCTTTCTCTTTGTCTTTTGTGTTTCTTTATCAATATCAATTTAACGATTTCTTTTCTTATTCCATATGTGTATTCAGGTCGGGACGACAGTTTAAAATTGCCAACATGCACTGATCTAGTGAACAATTGTCCTCACCTATCTTCATTGTCCCTAAGGGGATTTAAGTTGCATGACTATATAGCTCGCATACTCATTAAGGTCTGTTTTTCTAGAATGAAGCTTTTCAGTAAATTGGCACTTTGTTGTGTTGTTATTAGCATTTCAAAGCCTTGTTTGATCTGGATGCCGTTCAATTTTAATTGCTAGGAATAATGCGGCGCGTAGCCATGTTTATAGTATGCAGCTTAAGTTTAGTGGGATGAAAGTTATTTGAAGCTAATACGCATCTAGACCTAGCTAACACTGAATCGAGAAGCTAACATCCCAGCTATATTAATTCCTTTGTTTGTGCCAATAAGTCTGCCTAGACTAGCCAATACATGAATCTTTGGGCTTAATCTGGATGATATTTCAATGATGGTACTGATTCTTGCTAGTGTTTGCTGATTTGACAATTATATTGGAAGTTGTTTTGTGAAGCTACTACTTTTATATAGACTATGTGAACATTTTTCCTTGCAAGCATGGCCTTTATCTCTTTAAGCTTCACACGATATAAAACAAATTGGTCGCATTGAAATGTTCTGCACCATCATTAACATTTTCCTTGTTTCTGTCATTGCATTATATTTCCTGAAAAATACCCTTTTTAGAACCAGTCGTATTTTTTTATACTTGCTTTGTGTATGGTTATAAAGCTCATCCAGATCATTTGGCCTAGTGTTTTGTTTTGACAGATTCCCCTAGATTTTTGTTTAAGTAGATTTGCACAGTTTGTTTATCAGACAAAGAAATGACTCAGATCAGTAGTGCAGAAGAATAGAGTGAACTTTCTCAGATAGGAAATAAGGCTCCAGTGAGATAAATGATGCAGTCAAGATAAACCATTTTTCTAGAGAGGGAAGGAATTTTCTTTTGTTAACACTAATCATATTCATTTAATTATACACTGTCCAAGTAATTTTGATTTTTAATGGTTGTGATGTTGGACTACTACTCGTTTATCCGGTCATTTACCTGGTTCTATTACTCTTTCCATGGACAAAAGAGTTTGAATGGACCAACTTTAGGCTTTCACAGGTTCTAAAGGATAAAAGCCAGAAGTATTAATCCCTTTCATCGTTACAAAGAGAGGCAAGATTGGTGCTTTTTTCTATGATAGCTAGGTGCAATGCTGGCTCGACTATAAATAGTTTAGTTTACCAAGGGAGAAACAACAAAAGCCTTTTGCCCTTTTTATGTTAGTTTCTATGGCCAAGACTGCACATTGTTTTTTTTAGCCCACACTCTTTTGAACTTTGAACTCCTTAAGAAACAACGAATTAAAGTACCATCTCAGAATTGTTATCTGTTGGGCACTGTATCTGTATATTTTTTGTCATTTCTCTCTTTCGGACTAATTGATAAAATATATCAACTTGTGAAATACTTCAGCTAATTTTTTTTTTAAATGCGATGCTGTTAGCCATCTTATTGTTATTCACAGTGGAATTTAAATGTTATGTTAGATTTGTAGTTTATCAGTTAACTTCGAGAAAAATTCTAAATTAGAGCACTTCTGTTAATCATGTTTTGGGCGACTATTGTGGTTGCTTTTTAAATGGAACCTCATTGTGCAATCCTTTGGTTTTGTTTATTTTTGTAGGGATTTCGTAAATTGAGGTACATTGACTTTTCAACATCCTATTTGATTACTGGCGTTTTTCTCAAGTAGGTTTCTCATTAGGGCCCTGGTCTCAGAAAAGTTGCTATATGAATTTTTTTTAGCATTACTTTTATTCTAATAGCATTGATACTACAGGAATCTTGGAGGAGGCAGTGCAGGTGGGGGTTTACTTCAGGTATTGATTCTGAGGGATTGCATGCATTTGAAAGAAGTAAGTTCTTTTCCCCAAACATTCTCCTTCCCCTTTTTAGTTGGAACTAAATAGGGAAAGTAAATCAAGGAAGAAATTGGTCTAACTTATGTGGACTGTAGGTGGAAGTAGCAAAGTTCTTAGAAGCAGTGCTTGCAGGGGATTTTGGGCATCTTGAATATCTTGTATGCATAAACTTCTGCTATAACAGTCAAATCAAGAAATTTGCACCTTCTGTTTATCCCGTTCCCTTTATTGATGTTTTCACTTGAACTGCTTTTTCACGCAGGATATATCTAATCGAGAGGGCCTGGTATCTGAAGGTGACCGGAATCGTCGATGCTATAGCCCTAGGTAGTACAACTTCTAGCTTTACTTTTTCCTAACATCATTAAGAAGATAAACATTTGACTTTCTGGTTGTGTGTGCCAAAGCAGTTTTATTCCTGTATCGCGATTGTTGGAAGAAAGACCTGATTTATGTGTTTTAGCAGAGTTTCCTTTGGAAGGCAGGTTGGTTTGTTCTTCCATTGCCTGAACATGAAATTAAATGGTGATCCACCTGTGCCACTAATTTGTTTTCCTTTATCCACTGTTGACAGTTTTAATGATGTCGAAGAATTTAACAGCAGTGATGTGGATAGTGAAATTAACTTGTCATCACACCTGAGCATGAGTACATCTGATATCTCTTCATTCACGAGTACATCTGAGAGCAGTTATAGTAGTGATCCAGGTAGTGGCAACGATGATAGTTCATTCATGAATGAAGAAAGCTCAACTGAGGTGGACTGCGTTTCCGTTTGAGATGGGAATGCCCTTTCATAATTGTTGATTGCACAACAATTGTATATATTTTTGGTATCGTGCCTCTCTCTTTTCTTTTGATTCCCCTTTTTCTGGTTCCAAACCCATATTCATTCTGCAAGAAGCATTTCACCTCCCCAGAGTAAGTAATGATGATGTTACTCTGAATTGGTCGTGTTATCTATAGAGCTGCTTATTTAATTTGCCTTGATGTTGGTTTCAGCCTTGTTGGAGAGTATGCTGCAGTATAGCATCTGCTGGCGCAGTTGAACGTGGGATGATAGTGGAACCAAGTTGAGAGAGAGCTCTCACGCTCGCATCACCTCTTCTTTACCTGCTAGCTGGGAGTTGCTTTACTGAAGCGATAGAGTCAGAAACGAGCTTTCCTTATGAGCACCAATGCAATCTGTTTCGAGTCTCTTATGTGATGAATTCATCTATCAGTTGTATACTGTTGATCAATTTTTGCTTGGGATCTGCTTACAAGGTGGTATACCTATAATTCATACTGATAACTGAAATGTTGCCACCATATAATCAACAACAAAGCAGCATATATAATTCTTAAAAAGAGAAGATTGTTTTGCGCCATTTTTCTGTACTTCTGGTTTTATTGACCCCAAAACAGTGACACGCCTAATCATAGCCTAGGCTTGGACAGGTCTGACTAAAAGTATATACTTTCTTATGGGTCATAGTTGCATGAAACTTGGAGTAATTCTAGGTAGCTCAAGTTAACCTAGAAAACACTTGAACCAAAAAAGTATAAGAATTTGTTTGTTTAGTTCTCTCTATCTATCAACCAATCTACGTATGTTATAACCCAAAAATATGTCTTGGTGATGATTAGAAAAATGTTATGATTCATCTCTAGTTCAATTGACTTGATCAATATTGCTCGATGTGAACTTTCTATCCATGATAGGCGAAAGCTTGATAGTTTACAAGCACCATGACTGAACAATCGCGAGATTGTTTTCGTGTCATCAAAATTTATAGCAACTTCTAATGGACAATCAAAAAGGCAAATGAAACGCATGCTGTACCAACTCATCTGAACAGTGTTTCAACTTCCAGAGTTCGAATTCACTCCATTAGCATATTATTTCGTTTGATATTATATAAAAATATGACCAAAAGTTGAAAGCGACATGTTTCTCTTCGGTAAAAGCCTTTCTCATTTGCGATTACAGATTCCTTGTATTCTGCTTTTTGTTTACAACAAAAAATGAGTTCACATCAAAATCATCAGAGAGTAAATAATAACAAAATATTTACAAGCCTCAGTGTTTGTTTGTTTTATGTGACGTTTGCCTTTAAAGATATTATGCCTAATCATTAGTTCAATTTGAAGGATAAAAATTAAAAACTAGTCTATTTAAAGGACAAATCGTGCCATCTCTTCTTCATGACATTGCATCAGCTACTGTCAAAATTGTAGTAATACGAATACCGGGGGCTGACCACTTTTTAGCTTGTTAATTAAAAAAAATAAACAGTATTATTGAATTCAAAATTTTACAGATAAAACTCCATGTCAATATCTATTTTTCAATTAAGAAGGTACGAAAATGGCTATTTGTGAACTTTATCCGTGAAAAGTTTAATTTTTTATTTTCGGCCCATTAGCTATCCATTAACAATGGGCCTGACAGTCGTTGAATGGCCCAAAAGTTCATATACAGCTTCTAAAAGCTCAAAAACCCTAGAACAAAGACTTCATTTTTGCAAAGAAGAGAGCAAGGTCTCTGAAGAACAGTATTCAGAGCGGAGGCGCTGGAGTATTTTGCAGCGGCACAGAAGTATTATTTCAATCCATTTTTATCTCTTTATTTTCTATTAGTAAATCATAAATTCTGTATTTGTAGATTAGATAGCTATATGTTTAGACATTTTCGTATGTAGATTAAAAAATGCAAGTAAATTTTAGTTGAATTTGAAGATGAATTCTGTTAACAGAAAATGGCGGACAAGGCAGTTACGATTAGAACAAGGAAGTTCATGACCAATCGTCTCCTTGCAAGGAAACAATTCGTAAGTGTTAAGACGTATTATAAATGTTAATGCTAAGAACAATTGCTGCATTGGATATCTTAAACCTCATCCTTGTTGAGCTGTTTTTATCTGTTCTAATGGCATGTAAAATTTTCAGATTATCGATGTTTTGCATCCCGGAAGGGCTAATGTTTCCAAGGTTTGACAAACTAACTCATCTGGCTTATTGACTTTGTTTGCTTTATTTTTTCTAATTGCCTTGTAAGTTCAGCTAATTAGTGTTTGTTAATACAATTATTGATTAGAATGAAATGAGTTTTGATCAAAATTGCTATTGAGTAGTCATATAGGCAGCCACTTAGTCTGAGAATCAAATGTGCTTATTTGATGCAAAATATATCTTCTTTCAAGCTAGGCTAGAGGAAGAAGGTTACATAGGTTAACGTCAGCTTGAAAATAGTCTAATTTGTGATGAACTCTTAATAAAGGATATAGTGGATCTAGTGTATCTGAATCCAACTAGTTTATAATTATTACTCCCTCCATCCTAATTTATGTGAAGGCGTTTAACTGGGCACCTAATTTAATAATGAAAAGACTTGAAATTTGTGGTAAAAAATTAGTCATAGATATTTGTGACTTTAAATCATCTAATTAAGGATAAAATGGAAAGTTTAAGGTCAAATTATTACTAAATATAGAACTATGTAATTTCTTTTAGGACAGACTAAAAAGGAAAGACCCTCACAATAATTGGGACAAAGGGAGTAATTGTCATAGGGGAGTGAGGGGTTGAGAACCATGGTTCAATTTTTTTTCCATCTGTCCATGGCTCCAGGCCTCGGTGGATAGAGTTATACCATGTACTTGTGCTTGTGGGGTAGGACAATTTGGTGGATAGAGTTACTCGTACCTATGCTTGTGGGGTAGGACAATTTGGTGGATAGAGTTACTCGTACCTATGCTTGTTGGAGCTAGCATGTACCTTGTGGAATTAGTTGAGGTACGCTCAAGCTTGACCCAGTCTCCTCTATTACAAAGAGAGAGAGAGAAAGAGAGTGCTAAGCACTTATAGCTAATTTGATTGTTATATGCTTTTGGTTTTATGTCTTACCTGCTTATAATATGTCATTGCAGGCCGAGTTGAAAGATAAATTGTCAAGAATGTATGAGGTGAAAGATCCCAATGCAATCTTCGTGTTTAAGTTCAGGACCCATTTTGGAGGAGGCAAATCCACTGGTTTTGGCTTGATCTATGATTCTGTCGAGAACGCAAAGAAATATGAGCCAAAGTACCGGCTGATCAGGGTAAGAATCATTTAAGTGTTTTATGTTTGCATAGAAGTCAGTAAGTCAAGAATGTTGGATCTAATATCACTTCATGGTTTATCTTTTTTTGAATGGGTTTTGTAGTTTAGGTATCTGATCTTGAGGAATCCCTATGGGGCCTTAGCATAAAAAATGTTGCAATATGGTTCTTGAATTGCATTCTGTGCTGACTTTGTTCTTTAAGCGAGTACGAGTATGGAAGCTATAGAAACAAATTTTCTTGTTTCTGAAGATTATTTTGTGCTAAGATTTGAGATTGGTGAAAGACATCTTGCATCTAGTTAATTTCATTGCTCCTTTTTTGTTTTTTTTGTGCATAAACCATAGTAAAGGATCATTGCATTGAATCTGTCTACTCAAGAATCTTGATCCTAGATAAAGTTCAGTAAAATGTGCTCACAAGAAAAGATTAGATGGCATTACAAGACTTGCATGTGCAGTTTCATCATTTCCGAAGTTGAGTGTCTTACACAACTTCTCTAATATTATCCTTCTGCTATTTTGCTATCGAGAAGTAATTGCAAGCTGTAGGGCTGCATTACTTTGAGTGATGCTGTAGAAAAGACTGCATTAGTGTGAGCTATGTTGTGTTAAAGAATATTAGACCATAAAGATGTGTGGTTCTATCCCTAATCTCTTCCTCCTGTCCTACCAAATGAAATCTCTTCATCCCGCCCTTTCTTTGCTCATTCAGTTGATTCTGGTTTTGTGTTGCATTTGTCACTGCTGCCTTTTATTTTGTATGTTTATCTCAGTGATCTGTTTTTAGTATTGTAGCCTACTGTGCTAATTTAAGCACTCATCTTTAAGTATAACACTCATCCTTAAGTAAAGAAGATGCTTTAGTGTGCTGCTCCGTTACGTTGAATGCACCTGCAGTGTTAAATTTGAGGGCTTAATTAATCGAATTAGGCTGTATTTTTTTTCTATTGAACACTTGCAGAATGGATTAGACACAAAGGTTGAGAAGTCCAGGAAGCAGATGAAGGAGCGGAAGAATAGAGCCAAGAAAGTACGCGGTGTCAAGAAGGTAGTGGTTTTTATTTTGACCTATGCAGCTACAACATTGAGAGGTTCTTTTGATTTTGGTTCATTTGTTTTATTCTTGTGCTGATACTGGTTTCTTTAATTTTGCAGACTAAGGCAGGAGATGCCAAGAAGAAATAATCTGGCAGTAATAGTTCCCTTAAGCCAAATGCAGAAAACGTTTTTCATATTATTTATGTTTCTCTGGACATTTATGCAGAATCTTTTCAATTTTGGTTGAGTCGCTCAAATTATATTTGCATGTTTATGTGCTAGTACTTCTAAACTTAGAGAATGTGGGAGTGTAGCGTTTTTCTCAACATTTTCTTTATTTTATAATCCCCATTTCAAGTGTTGCGACATGGATTATGATTAGGTTACTAACTTATTTGAGAAGAATATCTTCTGGATGACCGACATTCATTGAGATCTTGCTGCCCAATTCAAACTTATAAGGTGGAAAATAATAAATAGTATACGTGAACGCCCCATATAATTTTTTTTTGCTGCAGTCAATCACCTTTTGTTAATGATATTGATAGAGTGTTTTCGCTTCTGAAAAATCACTGATACGTGATAAGCGCTAAAGGGAAAGAGGTTGGTTCATTGATAAGAAAGTAAAAAGGTATGGGAGAAGTACAATGTTGGAAGGACATACAAAACAAACATTAATTGCCATAGTCATCTTAAATCAGTGTAGGATAATAACCCTAGGCATTTTGAGGATAATTACCCCGGGCAATTTTGATATTGCTTTGTCATCATAAAGATATGACTAACACCTAAAGCGGATTATCCAAGTCCATATAGAGAAATAACATATAAAGATGTGACACTTGGCTCAACTCATCCTAAAAGTTAGCTCTTGAGGGAAAAAAATTGTCCAAGTCCGTATAAGGAGATCACTAGTTCGTTCACTAAATAATGTGGGGATCTGATCCACAACAACACCCTCCACACGTCCAGACTGCCAACTGAAGTATAGACAACATAACATGTGGGCTCAAATGGAGAAAAAAAACTTGCTGAGACGCCTCCGTCACTCGTTCAGTCCAGGGGTGCTAGTGAACGAATGTCTGTATTCGCTAGCTAAACCGAATGCTGATCGAATTTTATTATTTGAGTGAAAATGAAAAGTTTCTAATTATATATTGCCCGTCATCCTTAGGGGCTCTAGTTGAATTGAGAATGATGGATTTAAAAGGGATGCTCTGCCTGCCAGAGTTCGATTCTAGACCTGTGATCACTTGTGGATTCAATTCCATAGCTACAACTCCTTTTCTCATTCTCATACCTTCTTTGGAACCGATTTTCATGTTATGTTACATGTTCTCTATAACAAAAAATCCAAAAAATATTCAGACAAACTACATTGTAATAGAGAGGTATGATTGTATTATTATGAGTTATTTATGACTAAAAAATGAGCAGGTATTTTGAAGTCTGCAGCCTACTAATTGGTTTAAGACAGCAAGCAAAAGAGTGAATTGGTAAAATATGCTGCTGGTGCCCCATCACGATCATGTAAAAGTTGGTTCTTTCCAAAAGGAAATGAAATAATTCAATAAGTTTTCCTTTTTCTTTTTCAATGATCTGAGTTATTTAAATGATGTATCAACGGAAAACACAATCCAGATATAGACAAGGTTTAACGCCCAGGTAGAATGAGGAACAACCATAACCCAACAAAGGAGAAGGAATTCGAACAACTGCTTCAAATACAGTATTAGGAAGTAAAGATGGAACCAAGTACCATAGGAAAACAATCAAATAAGCAACTCAAGGTAGGCCATTTTGTGATTATGACAAACTCCAAACTCCAAACTCGAATACCAAAATTATAAGACAACTTTGACTATGCATTGCTGCTGAAATCTAACAAAAAGCTTCTTCTTTTCCTTTCTGGGGTGGCCTATTAATTGTTAGCTCAGAGCCTCAGTGATTAGTTAGTATTGAAAAGCAACAGTCATACTGAGGAGCTATTTTGCCACGAGAATTATTCACTTTTTTCCAGAATAATTTGTTGTTGATTATAAATTTTCCTGTTTTCTAATTGCTTCTTCATGAAGTCAAAATAAAGTGCTCTATTCACTCTCCTTTGCAAAAAAATATAACCAAAAGCCTAGGAACATAAATTGAAAACCCCCAAATGATCAAATATACATCAAAAGAGAAGCTTATGATAAGAACATTCAATTCAAACATTAGATAGTTCAAATTATATCCCATTAACAGGACGAGCCACAATTGACTAAAGCTAAAAAAAAAATTGAAATTTGAAAAACAACCTAGCTGAAAATTGAGAGTGATAGAAAGGAGAAAGAGGGATTATTGTACAAGAACAAAACGACCTGCTCCGCCGATATCACCGTCATCGCCGTCGTCATCCGCCCCTTTGGGCACCGTAACCACCAGCTCACCGTCATTAAAATATGCGCTAGCCAATTCCGGCACAGTTGCCGCCGGAAGCCGAAACCGCCACAAATCGAGCTCCAATCCAGACAAAGACGAATCGAAAACGTCATCACCTCGGATAACAATCTTCGTAACACCCGGATAGATCTCGACTCTGTGAGCCCTAATATTATCGCCGATATCATCAGTCGGGATGACGAATCGCAACGAATCGGACGTTTCATGGATTGAAACTTCAGAATCGGAATGGAACGGAAGTTCTAGAACTTTCGCGAATATATGAGGTAGCCTCCGGAGCTTCTTTTTCCGGCAAACTGAAGCGTTCGCCGGAGTGAAAACGTTCCTTGTTACTGGATGAACCTTCATGGTTATTAAGCTTGAAATTTGCAGAAATAACAAACCCTTCACAACTTTACAAACAAAGATACAATTTCGATCGATTAAAAGAAGTAAATTCAACAAAACCGAAACAGATCGAGAAATAGTTGTGTAGAGTTAAAGGAGTAAACTGTAGTGGAAATCCTGGCTTTAGATGTGAGAGTAACAAAGGGACAGATTGCTGTGTTTTATATTTATGTATTATTTTATACTATCACTAAATTTATATATTATATACAAACTTAAAAGGAAAAAGAGATAAATACTTTTATATAACAGATTAAAATAGTTGAAGCAGTATGATTTATATTATTAGAGTATAATTAATCTTTATATTTACTGTATAGGTCCTTAATGACATAACAACGATAAAATAATCATATCGAGATTGTTTTCGATAAGTCCTTTATGTTGGCTTATATGTATTTCTGTTTGTTTTCGGTTATTAAATTAAAAGGTTTTATTTGCCATGATTTTTAAAACATTACCTTATTAGTATAAAATAAATAAACCTGTCTAGATTAATCGTGTATACAGGTAGGTCCTTTTGAAGATTTAAATGTTTTTCTTCATATGATCCTAATTGGGAATTAGTCCATTTATATAGAAACGTGTTACAATTTGTCTTCAATAATACATGAGGAAGAGTGGAATTTAATACTACAATTTTAATCAATGAGATCTGATCCAATATATTTAATTTGTAATAAAAGAAAATGAATAGTAATGGAATCTTATCGTTATGATTAATCACTGATATCTATAGGTTGACTTAAACATCAGTTAAGATCATCCAGTTGTAGTAGTTACGTAATATTATATTCCACCAAAAAGAGAATCTATTCTTTTCTTCTTTTTAAAAAAAAAAAAAAAGAAAAGAAAAAGAAAAACTCTTAGCTTCTCTCCAGTACTAGAATACATGTTATTATGAATATAATAATTGTACGGCACTATATGATTTGAATTTTAATTTGGTATATAAATATGAAACTATAAATAAGGAATTAAGATCCGTGCGTACCAAAACTAACCCGTACACTTCGTTAGTCTCAAAGTCATAAACTCATAATACCATGGAAAGACGTATTCAATTAGAAGATGCGAGACGTATTCAATTAGAAGATGCGATGTCGCTCACTATTTCGACTTGAATTATAAACATAGTTTAACAATTGAATCATATACTTTAATGATACAGTAGAATTTTTAAAAGTAGGTTAATACCAAGTTGAGAGTCATTGTCACAAAGCAATAATACATGTAACGGAACCTTGTAACATTTTATACTCAAATGCCAAGCCCAAGTACAAATCTTAATTAAACATGTTTAGAATAATGGACACAACTCTTAATTTGTAATAATAAGAGTATTTGGTACACTGCTCGAATTGTGGGACAGGGACAAACGAATAGGAAGTTGCGGGGATGCTTCCAAAAACACAAATTGCCATCAAATAGTTTCTCACGGCAGAAAACGCCACAAAGTTTGGCATGCATTGTGCCCTGAAATTGCCATACAGTTTTTGGCGAATTACATAATTGTAACACCTACTTTAAGCCTCCTTATAGAATTCTGGAGTATCAAACTCACAAAAGAAATCGGATGGATACAAGGAGTTCAAAATGAAAACATACTGCCTACTTGCAATTAACTTTATCTAACAGTACCATCTTGTAAGAGTTATTATATTATAGAAGACTATAAATATTAAAGTCCACTGCCAATCATATCTTGAGGATGCAAACTTTCTAGCAAAAAAAGATCACATATATAAATTCATATAATATTCTATCATAAATAGTATATGTCATAGACCTATTATTGAAAATCTTAAAGATTCTGTTTCTATAAAGATGGTTAATATTACCAAAAAAGGAAAATAATTATTATAGAGAGATAATTTCATAAAGAACTCGTACTATTATAAAGATGGTTGTAATTTATAAGTTAAAAGTTTTTGTAGAAAAATAAAATAAAATATAACTTACTTACGATGTTAAGAAGTTTATTTGTATGTTTATATTTTTTTTCCTACGTCAGTCCACAAATCTTTCAGGTTTTTCTGATGGAATTCCTAGTTGTTACTTCCAACAATTTATCTAATTCAGTTTAAAGCTAACGTGAGGATTAAAACTTTAACACCTCATACGATATTAATAATGAAGTCCTAGTCCGTTTTGTCTTGGAACCACAGGAACTTGTTCTGGTATTAAGACTTCTCGTATAACTACCTTCTCTTTCTTGTTGATATAAGCAGCGATTCTAAAACACAAAGTTCAAGCAGAGGCACTTCACATATTCACTCAATCTAAGTAAATCGAAATGATGCTAAAACACAAAGTTCACTTGATGAAACTCTGAGATCAAGAGAGCAAACACTACATGCGGACACGGACCAAAAAAACACATTTTTAACACAATACCCAATAGTCAACAAAACTAATTCCATTTTAATTCTACATTTTCACGTCAAGAAAAATAATCAGAATAAATAACACTATCACTCTGAAAATGCATAAATATTACTTTTTGTCCGTTCATTTTGAGTATGAGCTGCACCTCAAAAAAACTAAGATAGCTCTGAAGCCATGGATGGGGCCACACCTGGAAAGCTGATCTGCATCTCTTCATACTGAAAACATCTGTACCCCCCTGTCTATAATCAAAATTCATGAACAAAACTGGATATTTTCTCAAGCCATTTTATTTTGAATATGTCGATGAATATGTACTAGAAACTCGACATATGAAAGTCCATTTTGTGTCTTGTCTTCTACCATGTGCGAGAGAAATAACATGCCTGACAAAGAGATTCATGGTCATTGCAAGATATCATATAAAGTGTTAACACTAAGCAGCTAAGAGCAGGGAGAATGTTAAATTGATTTAAAATGACTAATAATCTATGTATGTTAATATTGGGGATAGAAGAGCAAAAATATGTTACTGGATACAAACCTGATGAATCCCCCTTTTTGCATAATTTTAAGCTGCCAAGATCAAATTGATAATATATCAGAAATTACACATTATGTGTTATAGATATGCCAATCACATTGTTTTCATTAAGTAATGAAATGCAATTGATGACCGTCTCCTAAAAGGTAGGAGCAAAAACACAGAAAAAGAAGAATCATACCGGAGATAGTTACACCTTTGGCGTCTAATATCATTAATGATGTCATTGAGCTTCTTAGAGAGTGGATTGTCATACTGCTGCAGAACAAACTGAGAGAAAGGGAAATTCAGAATCTCCGCAAGAGAAGCTAAATTACAATAAGTAATTTCTTTGCTTCACCAATGGAAAAAAAAAAGAGAACATTTGACTGTTTTGTCAATCAAGAACCCAACGAACCCAAGAGCCTACTAAGTTGGAGAATAAGGTATTAAGGAAAAAACAGGTTTACTTTTAAGATATGACTGTTAAATAAAATTGCACAAACCATCAAAAATAGGATAAGTGGTTTGAATGCAAGCCTCATACTTTGGCTTGCAACAAAAGTACCTGACTGAAACATCTGACCACCATGGATTTATACAGTTTAACCAAACCAAAGCCATTCGAGAATAATCAATATAAATTAAATGCACTTTTTCAGCCACATGTATCAAATGAGGATCCTAGGAAGAAAGGTGCTGAGAATGTGTTTCCTTCTTTTACCTACTCATACATTTGGAATAATATCACCAATGTACAGCAGAAGACATGTCAAATTACCTGAGCAGGAATTTCCTCAACAGATGAAATGCCTAGCAGCTGATGGATAACATTAGGATCTGCAGAGTTCCCAACATATATCAAACAGTCCTCGCCGTTCTCGAGAAGATAGATACCATTGTCAGTAATGTGTTCACTGGAAAGCGGAATAGAAGGGGGAATAAGAGAATCGTCATTCTCCTACAAGTTCAAATATAGAATGAAATGTAAGAAATGTAATCCGAAAATAATGTTTCAAAGGAATCAAGAAAATGAATAGAACTACCAACTTGACTTAGAAAGGCAAAAGGAAAAAGGGAAACAAAATCCATAAATACAAGTACATACCTTAGTATCGAGTTCGTGAATTGCTATCAATCTAGGGTAGACCAGAGGGATTGCCAATGGAGTAGAGAGTGGGGAAACATAATTTATCCAGAAGGACCTACTATCGATCTGTCCATCTGCTCTAAGTCCAGTGCTTTTAACCAAAGCTGAAATATTAAGAAAACTTAAAAGAATATAGCTTTTACATAATTGATTGCACAAGAAGTACTTTTGTAGTGACAAAGAAAATTAGAGACAGTCATTCAATATGCACTATAAGTAGGAAGCATTCGGAAGCTAAAATGCATATACTAAGAATGGGTGATCATTCATTTAGGTTTTCTTGGCACTAGTTTCCTTCATATCATTTACATAAACTCAACTCATATAATACACTGAATAACTCAACTCATAAAAATACACTGAATTAACAATCTTAGAATAGCAACAAAAGGAAACCAAGGTGGAGCATAGAGGAAGAAAGTGTTATAGGAACTTTGATCAATATGTCAACTTAAATATATAAAAATGGAAAAGAAGAGGAAATAATGCAAGAAAATTGTTTTAAAATTGCACTGCATGTATAAACCAACACTGTCAAAACATTTGGAAATGAAAGGTTTGTAAAAAGGAAGGCAAGATATACCCAGTGTGTAAAGAGGAAGAAGTTTAAGTGCCTCGGGAAGGATAAGTTGCCCTGAGGATGACACTGTGGCACAGAATTTACGGTAAGAGTGCAGAATATTGATGCAAAGGTTTGTCACTTGTTCTCTTATCCGTGAGAGAGGAGCAGTTGGTACTTCACTGGCAGCTGCATGCAAGAAAAATGACATAAGTACGATTACTCTTTTAAGATAATAAACAAGGAGAAAAAGGGAACAATAGAAAGAAATAGCAACAGTGCATACGATAACATTAAACATCAAAAGCAAGCAGGCCACTTGGCAACTCGTCATAGTAATTATGTCCACCACAACAACACGATTAATAAGCTGTATAGAGCTATCTTCTAATTATTTGCTTCTGGCCAGGAGGATCTCTTTTTCTTTTAAGTGTGTGTGTGTGATGGAATATTGAAAAAACAAAAGTATTTGCCTCTGAAAGAGAGCGAGAGACTGAAAGAGAAGCAGGATGTTAAGGCCCTCAATGAAGGATCTTGTGCAGCTGATTCTTAGGAGATAGGGTAGATAAATATAGCTTCTTCATCGGCGAAGAATATGAGCACAAAGTTAGTCCTGGCTAGATTCAATTCCAAATACGCAGAACAAGAGTTACGGGAATTATAAAGGAGAACCATTGCAGAACCAATCAGATTCAATGTTGTACCCATGGACATGTAGTGCAGAAACAATCAGATTCAATGTTGTACCCATGGACATGTAGAAGGTGTCCATACACAATCTTATATATGATTTGGCTGCAACTGTCAACCTTATACTTAAGAATGTGACACAGTGTATTATTACATAGTATCCTCTACCTTGCTTTAATATGCAAGCAAACTGGGTGTCCAAGTCAGCTGATCGAAACAGATTACTCAACATAGTTGTGCAAGGCAGAGCCAAAGTTGACACTCGGATTCTTCTTTGGCCATCAATGGTAGTGTAAAGAACAGCAGACTGGAAACACAGAAACAAGCTCTTGTAAATGGCCAGCATATTGCACCAGGGAAGAAAAAAGTAAAAAAGTAGGAAGCAGTGGCAGGGAAAAGTAGACATACAGAAACACGGCAAACGTGATTGACCAAAAACTCATTGCTGAAAACTCAAAATAAATTTGTACCTGAAAAGAACATTCTGAACCATCCTGCAATTTGTCATCATGTTTCAATGTAACCATAATTGTTTTGTCACAGTCGATCTGCACAAGGGAAAGCTCACTTAGAGATGAACACACCTTATTCATAAGTCGGTCAAACCAGCACATTCAACAGGGAATCAACAGCGTAAAAACTTATGAGTGTAAATATTCACATAGAAAAAGGTGAATTAACAGTGTAAACATGCATACAGAAAAACCCATGCTAGTATAGTCTCCATTCAAAACATGAACTAAAATCCCTTACCGACACGTGTGGTTTTTAGATTAACGTAAGCCCTTTTGGAAGCGATTTCAACTCAAAAGTTTCTCCCAAAACATTTAACTTATAACATATGCACCTTTGGGTACTTTTGGACTTGTGAACTTTCACACTGATGGCCCATGTAACATTCATTTGTATATTTTGGCCATGGACAATCTGAAAAGATGACTTAAAAGCTTCATCTTGATATGAGAAAAGGGTGTATAAAACATATGTGACAAACAAGTGACAAACCAACATGTCACAACATAATCTTTTTCTCTATTGCATCATCTCCACCCCCCAAAACTCACCAAAAGAACAGGACCAAACACTGGATCGTGGAGAAACCAATACTGTTGGAAGCTCAGTTAGTAAATCAGGCAGGGAATCAATAGTAGTCAACATAATATGTGTAGATTTGGAATTAGCCAAAGAAATGTGCTGCAGATGCTTCAAACTTGATACAGATGTGCAGTTTCTGCATAATTCTGTGTGTATCGGGGGTGGTGGGGGGGAGAGAGGTACAAACCGCAGGTAGATCAACATCTGTTGGAATTCTTTTACAGTAATTTCCAGAATACTCTTGAACTTGAAGGCCCTGCAAATGGAACACGATCAGCATGAGTGCTCAGTTTCAACTTTCCGGTATGGTACCTATAAGAAAAGCACAGGAAGACCCGAAAACTGGGGAGCGTACCTGACTACATCTTACACGCATTACTGCCTCAAACCCTTGGGGCCTAGTGATATTCCATCGAAGATCATTGTATAGCTTGGCAGTATCAGCAAGAGCAGAGAAAGGGAAATAGTAGTACACCTGACACGAGTGAAACATCTTTAAAGCTCAAGCCAAGATTTAAAAATATCAAAAGGGAACATGAAGTGAAGTGGCTATCATATACAGTAAGTTGCATAATAAGATTGTTCATAAATTCCATGAACAGTAAGTGCATCATAACCGAGGCCCTAGGGGAGAAGACAAGCTAAAATAGTAGCAAGCGTCACAGTTACCTGCCCACCAGTTGTCCTAGGAATGACCGAGATGGAGGCAATGTCTACATAAGATTGTGTTGTGAGAAACACGTCAACACAGACCTGAAGCAGTTGAGATCTAATTAATTGAAGTGAACGATTATAAATATAAGAAGACCAAAAGGGGTTCTTAACATCCTGTTTGTGCTTTAATGAATCATACTTCCACAGACTTTTTAGATAAACTCACCTGATACTCCGCAAACTCAATAGCCATTGTCTTCAGAGTTTTGTCAGCCGGCTGGAGCAACTTGTTGGCCTCCTGAAATTGGGAAACATACAACTCTTCGGAATAAGCAATGACATGGTTTCTTTTTTTTCGGCATAAGCAATAAATTTTTATTCATCGCCACATTGGTGCTGGACATGCACATTACAAAACTGAGAGTCCAGTGTTGATTTGTCCGATGCTTACACGGACTACACTAAAAGTTTGCCTCAATGTACCAGACTAACACCATTGGCATACAAACGTTCATCTGTTCTAAGTAAACTGATCAACGACAAGAAAGATGACGAGCACACTCTGGTGAAAGCTTAGTAGGAATACACCTAAACCCAAGATTTAAGAAGAAAATTGATAGCCACAAAAAGCACTCTCATTTACCTCAAAAAAATGATTCCACCGCTCTCTTATTTAAGATGATTCAATAGTGGAATGAAGACCAAAAATTTTAAAGAAATGATGAGCAAACTGCCATCCATTTCTCAGAGGCAATGACTCAAACAGGTGACTAGCAGCTCAAAGAACATAAGTCAAGTTATTGAACCACTATTTCTGCCCATACATTATTGTACATACTCTAGAAGTGAAATTAAGTAGAAATTTTGATGTCAATAAATTGAAAAGACTATTTAGTTTCCGGTTGTCTCTTCCATAAGAGATTGGCAATGAAGAGACAATAGCTCTCACACTTAATCATGTTAACGACAATATTAGAAGCTTCTATATATTCAACAGTGAATATGGACAATTTTACGGACAGAGCCCACATAATAAATGGACTTATGTTTTGTGACATCCAAAATATGAAATGATGGAACAAAAACTAGGGGACACTGGGTACAAACAATCTAAAAGTGAGACAGATAAATTCTGAAGAACTAAAAACTGGCTCAATAATTTTACCTTTTCTGCAGCTGATACATTGGTTCTTCCTTCAGCCTCTCTTGAAGAAAGGGCTCCAATACCAGTAGATGGCAGGACTATAAAACATACAAGTATAGCCAACACTTAGAATCGTATCACAATTTGTGTAGTCAAGGACTCAAGGTTGCACAGCTCATGAAACAGATCATTTACAGGAAATATATCACAGGACCTATGAACTTGTTGATGCACCAGGTGAAGAAGAAAAGAGGAATTATAAGGCAATTTCCTAAAGCATGCTTCTCTATTACAAAGTATTTGGTCCAGATATTTGATGGAAAGTTTCATAACAGGAATTTACTGAAAATATAATATAAACATAGCTATCCTAGAAATGCTTCAATTTTTAAAGAACCAGATAGTGCCATAGAAAGCAATCCTGTTATGTATCATCTTATTTAGGCAGATTGCATTGGAAACAGAAGTTAAGCATAAATGAATAAAAGCAAAACAGTCAATCAGCAGTGCATTGTCATCGAGAGTGAGGGATCAAAGATAAAAGATGTTTTAATGCAAGCATGCAGACGAGATACAGTTGATTTTAGACGCACAAGCTTGAACTTGCACATGATACTTAAAGCTCACTGCACTTAGCACCTTACCTGATTGAAACACAAGAAGTTTGCCTCCGGTGCTTTTCATTGCCAAGAAAGCAGCCTGAAGTAACAAAACGTGAAGTAAGAGTCAATCAATATGATAATCCATCATAGACTGTTGAAGTTAGGCTTGCAATCACTCACCTGCATAGAGGCGAATTCCAAATTTAAATTCTACGGGTTCAATCTTTAAGTTCTTAGCATTGAGCTCATTAATATTTTCGTAACTCAGTCCAACAAGGCTAGAACTCATGGTTCTCAAGCCACTCCCATTGACCACTAGGTCATTCCCTTTGGTGCATCAATATTTTTAAAGTTATGGCTTTATATCTACCGTTTACTGCAATTTTAGTCAACTTTTACACATAAATTTATGCTCTGAGTCAAAAGTATTGGGTTTAGATGAATGCAGAAAATACTTACTCCATCTATGATTTAACGAAGTAATATAAAACAAGTGGATTTATAACCGAAATAACAACTTGGGAAACTAACATGGATTTATAACCGAAATAACAACATGGGAAACTAACTTTATGTAAAGCACTGATACCTTGACTGCAGCTCCAAAAGCTGAATCAGCAGTCCTGTTGTTCTGGAACATTGTTGGGATGCTTTCTAGGAGAAGCTCTAGGTGTTGACGGCACTGAAAACACAAACAAGTAACCACTCATAGGATGCGCTGATGATCTTAGTCATTCTGCTTTTAATAAGGGGAACATGATCAGAAAATGGTCAACATCTTGCAGAACTAACCTCTGAGAGCTGCACAATAACATCAGTCTGAAGGGGGGTGTAAACGTCTTGGACATCAGGAACTATAAGCATCAATGGCTGCAAAGGTAGATCAAGAATCAACTTATCAGAAAACAAGCACTTCACCAACCTAAATCGTTTGCCACAACCCTAATCCCATTTAAGCATCCATATTAAAGAAAAATGAGCAAGTCAAATCAGAGAAACACGGAACAAGTAAAATAGAATCCACCTATACCATAGAAGAAGAATGAAAGAACTGCATAATTAAGAAAATGGAGCAATTAGGCAGTTAGGGGATGAGCAGCAAATTAAGGCAGAGAAGTTGATGACTATAAAGTACTATTTTTGAAGGCTAATATTTTCTTCCTGCAACCCATGACTTAATCACAGACAAGTCAAGACAAGTGAAAAAGGAAACAAGAATAATTTTACTTTGTTTTAGATGAAAACTACCTACTCCGTTTCCATGATCTAATATTGTTCAAGACTCTCCAAAAATGTTGTCACACCCATGTCGGATCCTCCAAAAATGCACTATTTTTGGAGGATCATACACGCACCATTGACATTTATTAAAAGTCCGAGCAACATACACTTAGTTAAAGATTTTTATTTTATTTTCACTTATGGAAATTCTTTAAGAAATGCATTTAGTCAATCATCTAGGCAACACATCTCTGAAATCCAACAATAATCATTTTAGTAGTACTGCATTTTTCCCTTTAAAGTAATTGTCAGTTCATCATTAGCTCAACAAAGAGAAAAAGGTAAAGATAACTAATTGAGGTACAACACTGATTTCAAAGCATCTTTTAATTTCAGATTATAAAGCTTAATTTAGCAGAATCAAACTCATTTGGATGTGTTAAACCTGCTGTAATGCACGCTTGAGATTGTAGAAGTGGATAGTTGAGTCAAATGTAGCAACTCCGACCAATGTCCGAGGACCGTCCTGCAATAATAAGTTTTCAATGTCAAAGACAGCTCATAAACTCTCAATAATTCCTATTGTGCATTAAAATTGAATAGAAATGCATCTTAGCTGAATTGTATCACAAATAGTATCTATTCCCTAATCTATGCCTCCTAATGAACGCATCATTCTAACCACTTGAATGATCCCATCTCTCACGAGTTCCATTAGATCATAGATTGCTTTGCATACCAGATCAATCTATGGTTCATTCAACTAGAATAACACCAGATGCCGAAAAAATAACCCCTCAATTGAAGACATTCAAGGTTTCACCTAAATTCTTTTGTCACATCCATCATTTTCCTTTTACCTTCTGGAATTATTAGAAGCAATCGCTTTAAGGAGATACAAATTCACAGGTTATCACATCATGATCTCTTCATCTTTTTTGCCTAATCCATCCCCCACCCACCCACCCCCTGGGGCCAACAGACACAAATACAATACAGATATTCCATAATGAACTCTTGGATAAACCGAAGTGACCAAGCAGCATTCGTGCAACATTGCACTATTCTGAATGGAGACAAACTAGGTTTTCCACAATTCAGATGCATCAATAACCTTTCTCATCATCTCAAAGGACAAATTACATGGGTACTTGCTTCGCTACATCAGAAGTTCTAGTTAATCTCACTGATTTAGTAGGAGAATGTAATTAATTTATGATGATTCCACATGAGAAGACAAGGCAAATACTTTTCTCTCTAATCTAAAGGTACAAAAATGCATGTTGCATCATCATAAACAAACAATAAACTTACAGGGAGATCAGAAATAACTTGGCTGATTGCACTGCAAGCAGCTGCAGTTGCACCAGTCTGTATGGCATTCATGGAAACGTCTATCAGGAAGAAATACACAGCGGGCATCGGATCTCGCACCTGAAATACAATACAAATATCAAGTTATTACTGCAAAGTCCAATAAGTTACAAAATCGAATTAAGGGATTCCCTACACCAAAGAAAGGAGTGCATCTACAAATTAGTTAATATTGCAATATGAATCCTATGTATTTATTTCACTCAATTCTGGTTAGCTTCCCCAAATACCAAAACAACTTCAGATGGTAAATTTGAAAGCCCAAAGCTAGCTAAACTGAAAGTTCAGAGCTCGGAATGTCTACTTAATATGGCATTACTCCTATGAAGTCATGCAATCACATCCCTGAACCAATGTGTCCAAAAGGTACCAACCATATATTCCTTGGTAGCGACAAACTCAACGGTTCCTCGGCATAGTTCAGGCCTTTCATCAGCATCCCTACGCCTGCCATCTGGACCTAAGTTGCACTGATAGTCACGTGGAGTTTCATCAGTATGTCCTGCAAAAAGGACGGCAAGAAACATGAGATAAAAACTACCTAACAGCACATTTTCATTCAAAATGACGTTCTCAGTTGACCAGTACAAATGTATATTAGACGTCTGAGGATGTGCATGTGCTTTTTGTTAGTTTAGTTGGAGCAGAAAAATATCATTAACAATGTAAATTTGATACTTCTGTTTCATAACCTGTAGTTTTTTCACAAAACATCATGACCATTTTATATTGCATTTCAATCTTGAGCCTCTAAAATAATATCTAGAGCCGCTCTAAACTCCAAATATCACATAACTTCAGTGGGAATAAATGAATTTCATTCTTACCACACAAGTTACAGATGAAACGTCTTCCCTGATCAATGAACTTCACGAAAGGATTTATATAGCCTTTGCAACGGGAGCACCGAACAGGACCACTTTCCCCAAAATCAACCACCTATCAAGGAAAACAACACGAAGGTAAAAGAACTACTAAACCAATTTACATCATTGTAATGCCCCTACATGCTCAGAATATAGAGTAAGTAGAGATGATAACAGATACATAACACGCATAAACATAGGATCCATGATGATTAGTTGAAACGATTTCAACTCTAGGGATCACGATCGTTCCTTTTACCAAACAATAAGAAAAAGCACACTCCCCTGACCTCCAAGGGTCACTACAATCAATTGTACATCTTAGAATACATCACACAGTAGTACTTAACAAAATCTCAACAAACATAATTGTAATAATCACTTATACATCTTGACAATGAGAATATCATTTGTTTGCACATGATAGCTTGATTTTCTGTTAATCACATATGAGGAAGTTCTGGTTTTGGTTTGATTTGAGGCTATGTCCTAATCTGGGGTCAAAATTAGGACGTCCAAAATATTGCTTTTGTAGTGAAAGAAATGGGAATCCTAGCCTGCGTACTGCCTTAGCAGTTAGCACATGGTCAGTGCTAGGCTGCCTGTTTCTTTTAATATGAAGCTTACTTACCTTCTCAAAAAAATAAAAATAGGAAGTCCACAATAATCCAGTTGGAGAGGTACATAAAATTCAAGATTAGCGGCTATCTGGCAGTAAGTAGCTAAGCTGCCATCGAATTACTCGGGCCTGCAACATGGGTGAAGGTACAAAGGTGGAAGAGCTCTAGCTATCAAGGGTTGAAAGAGACTTGAAAAGATGGTAGAGATGGAACCAGAGCCAGACTTAAAAGTTACTAGTTTAGCAGAACCCAATAGCTTTGGCTCAAAACCCGTGCTTGAGTTTTAATCTTTTTTGTGCTCAAAAGGTCTTCTTTTTTTTTGCAAAAAAGGTCTTGTCGTGTCCTTCCTTCCAAATTGTAATATCCTCATGCTCTTTGGATAAAATTATACCTTATATCATCTTTCATCAAGGTATACCCAATATTGTATGCAAACACTATTACTTCGTCGGTTCCCGTCAAAGGTTTAATTCTTGCATTTTTAGCATGTTCGAAAAAGAATGACGTTACTCTACATTTAGAAACAATTTCACTTTAAACTTCTTATTTTACCCTTAATGACATGATTTTACAGCCACATAAATATCACGGCATATTTAAAGCCACAAGTTCTAAAGGTCTTTTTCTCTCCACTTGAACTCCGTGCCCACACATACAGGTTCACATTTAATGAAATGTAAGGGTACAAAAGGCTACTAAAATAAGAATATAAATGCAAAAAATGCATTACCTGGAGGGGCTCTTCAGATGGATGAGGAAGAGCCAAGGGCTGCACCAATAAAGCCAATTGCATTGCCGAGGTTGTCAAAAGGTCGACAGTACATGGTATCTGTTACACAAACAACAAGGACCATATCATCAACAATTAGTGCTTTAATGGAAGAAAAATATGGTTAGTAAGCTTCTCATTCCATACAAAGATAAAGGGTATAATGCAGAAATCATAGAGGGAAGAATAACACAGAGACAAAAAACAACGCAAAGAAGTTTAGTACCTGATTAATAGTACACCTCATGTACCGTGGGCTGCAATTTCCAGTATCCCTAACAATATAGTCACTTGTGGCAGGCTTCAAGTGGGCAAAAAAGAAAAATAGGAAACAGCAGTAAGAACCAAAAAGTTAGTTTAATATGAACCTTCAGGAGGCAAGCATAACCATTTGAAGAAAAGATAGTTCAGTTGCATATGCAACAGTCAAATACAACCAAGCAAGATATTAGAGCCAAACATTCCTAAATGAAATGATGATTTACCGGAGGGGGATTGGCTTGGTTGCCTTGTCGGGTTTCATGCAGAACTACAGAAGTATTTGGAATAGGGCGCGGGATTTGATTTGGATCAACTTTTGATGGGCTGGTATGGCCAATAGAAGGAGTTATCGAAGCCACTGCCTGATTTGGAAGAGGAGGTCCCATTCCATACATACTTGGTGGTTGCATCGAACCAGGGATAGCAGAAGGTGGAGCCCCCTGTAAATGAGTAAACTCAGAATATGCACTTCACATGAAAGTGGAAATACAGTAAAAGCATACTGAAACCAATCTACTTGATCCAACATGTGATCCACATAATTATAGGAATTCAATAGGAAAAAAAGACACTACATTGGAAATGTGTCATGTACTTTAGGGGTCCTTTTGAATTAAATATAAATTTTATGTAAGATCATTATACCTCTTCTGATTAAGAAAGGATAAGTAGGTTGTTGTCACTTCAATTGAGAAAGATAGTTATCCTTTTCAGATGGTCCAGCCAAACTGCAAAGGTGGTGTAATATACTTTGATAATGTTTAAATTTTTCGCGCTCAAGGAAACCTGTACCTAAGATTTTTCTTTTACAAGTACTTACACACTTGAGATATAATATAACTATTTATTCAAAATAAGCGGCAGATACAACAAACTTATAAAAGGATTTCTCCATTTATAGTTTGAATTAATTTAGATAATAAAGTAAATAAATGATACTGAAAATTCTCTTTTTCATTACTTTCAAGCATGGAAAAACACCTGGCAAAATATAAAAATTTATAAATAAAACCAATTTTTATTTATGGAGTAATCAAATATCATATTTAATAACTTCATATAATGGAAGAATTCCAAACAACATATTCAAAGTTTTAAATTTTTTTTAAAAAAATCATGTGGGTAACTTTGTTAATGAGAATTAAAACTCAGTTTTATGTTGAAGAAAAAGATAATTTTATAATGCACATACAACTAAAATAAAAAATTAATTGAAAAAGCAGTACATTTCATCAAAAATTCATAAAAATCTTCTCTATTTAACTTTGAATGAATAAAATATGACATCATTGATTATTATGGGAGTAATACACTAGAGGTGAAATGAATTAAACTATCAAAAATAGAAAATAGAAAAGAAGGCACATAGAATGCAAGGGCGCAGTAGACATTGCATGAGTGACAATTGCATAAAGTTGGAGGGGAAATTTGACATTTTATACCAAGTTGGGGGGAGAATTATTTTCACCCTTTTCTAAATTTTAACTCATGACAGCCCTTCACAGTGTATCTTCTTCTTCATTTTTAGACACTACAAATTCCACAACAAATTTCCTGATAATACCAAATGGCGATTGACAGAGTCTTGATATCATTCTCAAGCTACTCATCATCAGCACCAAACAGTAACGGGTTTCTAAATATTATTGATATTTCTATCCTAAAGTCATGAAGCATCTCTTCAACACTAGTCCCCTTGAACCCTTTTGATTCCTTGATGCCAGAACCCAACAGGCCAACATTTCTTGATGGCTATTAAAAATAATAAATAAACGCGTAGAATTTTATTAGAAACACATTTGTGTGGCTTGTTGATCCAAAAGTTGTTCGTGCAAATTAAAAAATATATATCCGATGAATTCTTTTATTGCACCGGGCTGCCTTTTTTTATATCCTACGACTTCTTTTGTAGTCTATCACAGTCAAGAACTAAATATATATCTCAGCTTCAAAGATTACACAAAATAAATTATACTTCGCTAATGAGTTGAGGGAGAACTCTTAACACCAGGGATCTGAAACAAACTCTATTCTTTCGTTCCTTCAATAGCATATGCACATGACAGTCAAAAAAAAATTGGGAAAATATATAGATTTCACCTTCCAAAACAAGTACAGTAAGATAGGCGTATAAAGATCACCTGATGGGGTTGCCACGACTGTGTTCCATAAGGAGCACCCATGGGTGGAGGCATGGCTTGAACAGGTGCTGCAAATGGGGAGGAACCTGAAGGAGGTGGCATATTCTGAAATGATCCTGAAAATGGTGGTGGTGGTTGGGCTGTAACTGGTGTTCCGCTGATAGATGACGAACTTCCAAAGGGTGACCGCATGCCTGAAGGCTGAGAAGAAGCGCCAGGTGAAACCATAGCTGGTGGAGGAGCTCCAAATGGTGGCCTCATTGTATTGCTTGGAGGAGGAAAACGTGCTCCGCCCTGCATCATTCCCGGACCACCTGCTGGTGGCCCATTACTAACGGAGCTAGAAATACTTGATGGTGGCGGCACAGCAGGACCTGTAGTCAACGGCGAAGAAGAAAAAGGACCCGGAGGCCCTGGACGAGGACCCAATGCAGAAGGCAAAGAACCAGGTGGTGGGGGTGCACCACCCATAGAAGGAGGCATTACACCAGGAGGAGGTGGCCGAGATGCAAAGGGAGGAACAGACTGAGCCACAGGAGGAGGCAATCCAGTGTGTGGAGGACCACTAGGAGGTGCAGGACCTCTCGGGAACACACCAGGTGGTGGAGGTCCTGGGCGACTAACAGGTGGTCCACCAGAAAAAGGTGGCTGCTGCCCAAACGGGGTATTAGGCCTAGGAGCACTAGGTGGCTGATTGGGCCTATTTACTTGTAGATTTTGCATGCCATCAGCAAGTGCATTAGGATTATAATTGGGTGGTGGTGCATTCCTTGGTCTAGGTCCTCCTGGAGCTGCCATTGATTATTTCCAAATTTCCCCAAAACTCTAGAACAGAAGCCAGAAAAAAAAAGTTGTTAAATAAATAAAATCAATAGACAAAAAAAAAATAAGAACAGCAATCTTTACTATATCAAACATTCAGCAAGCAATAAAAAACACGCGTTTAAAGCCATATTGATTCAAAGGAAAACAAGTCCATAACAACAACCAAAAAAGAAAAATAACGACATAATACATCAGATGCTGATTAAACAATCAAAAAAAAAAACATCAGATATTAATTCCCACCCACCCTTCCTACTTCATTTCAGCACATGTGACCCAAAGGAGCTGGAAGATGGACAATAACACACCGACACCCAGAAATAGCATCAGAGGAAAGGTCCAATCCACAAAGCAGACTAAGATCAAACACCACCAGCTCCAAAACAACAGAAATTAGTAAAGAGAACTCGAACATGTCATGAAAGAAAAATAGAGCTGACAGATTTAAAGAGAAGAAGATGAAGCCGGAGAACTCCTAGATCTGGAAGCAAAGAAGATGGACAGGACACGGTTCTTCCTGAGAAATTACAGAGAGGGGGGCTAGTTTCACATAGAGAAAATCTCTCGGCAAGAACAGAATTTCTTCAGCGATACAAATGAGTCCTAACTACAGGATACAAATGGGATTGGTTAAAGAGTGAGAATAATTTGAGAATTAATTCAGCCTTCTCAGTTTTTTTATACAGGATGTACAGAGAGCTAAAGCACAAGAAAATGCAAACTAGCTAAACAGATATGATATGCATCGACATAAATACCCTCTTTAGATATCAGACACAAACTACATGGGAAGAGAACAGCACAAGGCCATTGAGAGAAGATGAACCCACACTAGCATCCGGTCTCATTTTAAGGAAGATCTAGGGCACATACTTTGTTGTGCTTGGTCATTGGAGAAGCCAATTGCATCATAATAGATTTATAGAAAATCACTTGGAAAAGAAGAAAACTAATTTCTCCAAATGCAAGGATCAAATCTTAGAAGTAGATGCAGAAAAGAACAAATTAAGAGAGACTCAATTTGAAAACAATGCACCCAGGCCAGGGGTGTGGCCAAGTAGTTAATGAAGTGGATTGAGCAACATGAGGTCTCAGGTTCAATTTGACAAAAATACTAGGTGATTTCTTCTCATATGTTCTAGCCTTGGTGGACAGAGTTACCTAGTACTTATGGCTGGTAGGAGGTGGAAGGTATCCTGTGGAATAAGTCGAGGTGCGTGCATGATGACCCAGATACCGCGGTTATCAAAAAAAAAAAGGACCGAAAATTTTAAGACAATAGTGTGGGTAGATAAACAAATAAAGATCCTAAGGCTGGAGAGAGATCAATTGTGCATTTATTCCACTGAAATGGTAGAAGACAATTATTCCTCCATAAATGCAAATCAAAGCAAAGAACAACATACAAGAAGGGTCAAATTCATTATCCCGTTTTTCGATTTTGAAGAACAATATATATAAAGACATAAAGAAAGTCAATTTACTCTCTGCAGCATATTTTTGCCAACTAGACTTCCACTATTTCTCTAAGGACTAACCTATTGAGTTAGGGTTCCTTATTTAAAGGACATTTTCAAGCTTTCTTTGTGGACAAAAGAAAATTCTTTCCCAGATCTAAAGTTGCCACAATGAGATTACATAGCAAAGTATAAATCATTTTCACCCTCAAACTTTTTTAAATGGAATTTTCAACAGAATTCATATAATAAATGTGCTTCTTCTCCTTCAATTTCGAGATGCTATTCTAATTAATTTGTAATTCTAGAAACACAATGACTAATTTGCTCACTAAGTTATCAACCTCTCTTTCTTTGAATTTTTATAACATGATATATTTTTTTCTGAAGTTCTCTTCTAATGGTATTGATAAACTCAGCTTTATATATATTATTTTCTTCCCCTTGAAATCTTCCATTGTTTGATATCCTTGTTCTTATTCTCATACTGCTGCATTTCAGGTTGTATAATACGATGAAGTCTCATCCATCCAATATGTATTGAACATTACATTAATAAAACGATCAACCTGCCTATGACTTATAGTGAAAGTAAAAGTTGAAAGGGTTCATATAAAATAAACTACTTGAGCCCTGGAGCTGACATTGATTATTACAAAATGCTCCATCCAAGATGCTTCTTTGAACATTTTATTATATTAATAAAAAAGGATCCTCCTGCCTATGATTTATGGTGAAAGTAAAAGTTGAAAGGGTTCATACAAACTAAACTAGTTCGGCACTGAAGCTGCCATTGATTGTTACCAAATTTGTCATCTAAACAAATTCCAACTCAATGAAATGTATCAGAATCACCCGATCACATCCACAAAAATGGAAAAAGCCGTAAATGACATGAAAAAAAAAGGAAAAACTAACCAGCTAAAAAGATGTTAATTGAATTGAAGGACGTCGACGCCGGCAGCAACAAAACGGCGTCGTTTTTAAATTAACATAGAACTAATTCGCCTGCTCACCGAAACCCTTACCGTTACAAGTGAAAAAAAACCGTGCTTTTCGCGAACCGGGGGTTTCAATGACTTCGATCTGAAACAGAAAATCCAATTCGATTAGATAACAATTAGATCCGTATAAGAAATTCCAACTCCGAAATCTACCAAATTCCAAAATTGAATACATTCACATAAACATAGCATTGAACATCATTCATATCGATCAGAATTTGTGAAGAAATGTTAAACCTGAAGATCTAGGGGATGAAGATGGCGTGCGAAAAGCTAGAGAAAAGGGGGAGCTGCTGGGTTTATAGATCAGAATTTGTGAACATTTCAGTGATCGGACGATTGCTCAATGAGGAGGAAGGGTAAATATTTACTCTTCGCCTGTGCAAATTGAGATTTTCCTTTCGGTTCTATTATTTCTTCTTTTTATTGTGTAGGATAGTTTTGGAAAATAACGCAATGTGATTGGTCCAAACCCCAGAAATTGACGTCAACGCACGAAAAAATACACTAGTACAGTAATTGTAATATTTAGGTCCATTGTTTTGGTTTCATTTCTATTTGTTTTTATTTATTATGATTATAATATAATGTGACAAAAATTAAATTTCAAAGTTCAAATATTTTTACATATTCGAATATCAAAATTTTGTATTAAGATTTAAATAATGAATGTAATTTATTTTCTTAATATATAAAATTTAGTTTTACTTTAAAATATATATTCAAATTTAATAATATATTAATAAAATATCTTAAAGCATTATTTGACAACTAATGATAGTTAACGATAGTGGAAATGGGTCGACTAGAGATGATATTGTCGTAACCTGATAATAGTTAGTGATTAATACGGTTGATGATTGGTAGTTAGCAGTAACAATTGAGAATATAGGGGATGATATCAGTAGTTAACAATAGTTATGAATAATGACGGTAATTGACGATATACAGTATTGGATAATGATGATTACAGTAGTATTAGTGGTTATTGTGATAATGATGATTGATGATGAAAATTGTAAGTAATTGCTGATGGTAACAATTGTTGTGGTAATGTGTAGCCATGAGAATTGTGGCATAGGATGATGGTTGTGGATGGTAATGATAGTTGATAATAATGTGTTGCGGAGATTATCGATGAAAGTGTATAGAGTAATAGCGTTTATCTGAACAATCAAAATCAAGTTATTTATTAAGTGCAAACAAATATACAATAACTTGTATACACTCCTCTAGCGTGATTTTCTTGGTAATGTATTAGTAGCACTCGATTTTGATAACTAAGCATTTTATTATCAAAAGTTGATATGTAAAGTCAAATTATAAACTTTTCATGTAAACAAAAAAAGAAAAAGCTAAAGTCCTTCGTCATCATAACTATTTTAACATTATAATTTCATTGATAATGAAGTTCTCTCACAATAACTTTACTAATCTTCTCAATTTCCTTGTGTTTACTCTAAAAAATTTCGCAAGTCCTTTCTCACCACACAAAATAAACACAACATGTTAGATATCATTTTGTACATCTAAACGTTGCCTAGTCTTCTAGAATCCTTTGTAGTAGCCCATGCTAATTCTTAAAACTTGGTTATAGATATTCTATGAATTTGTTGCTATTGGAAGAACAAATGCTCTGTGGACTCATCATCACCATCGTTATTATAGTTGATAGATGATAGTATTTCATTTCATTGGTATGTCTTTGATATATATTTTTTTCGCAAGTTACTATAATCATGTGAAATATCCATTTGAAGCTAACAATAACTGCAAATAAGTGTTCTCAAACCGACCTTTGACAGACTATCATGCAAAGCATTGAAGATGAACATAATTTTGAAGTAGTTGATCTTTATAAAGTCCTTTTGATTATAGTCAACTTTGTCACTTTCTTTTTAGTATTTTATAATTTCAGTGATCATCCCAACAATCTATTTGGGATTAACCTCTTTGGTAGGTCTACCCTTTATGTAGTAAGTATGAGCCAATTGAAAGTATATTCTGTCTTTTTTTTTTCTACAAAGATTCTTATAATATTTGCATATGATTTTTTAATTTCACTTTACTATCCATGACATTGAAATCATAAGCAAATCTTGAACAACAAACTTTATTCAAACCACGCATAACTTTCTTGAAAACATCATAACCAGAATAACACTCTTATTGAAAATGTTAATACAAAACTATTCATTTCGAATAAGGACGTTAATATTCATTTTGAAATACTTCATCCATGTGAATATAACACGTTGTTTGGATGATTGTTATATATCGTTTCATTATATATATATGGTATATTATAAAAATGTATTCTATTATTTTGAGTTGTATAAATTTTTATCATTTTATAATGTCACAAATTCCCAATAAGAACTATAAAGATAATACTATGACCAAAAAAAAGTAACACCATGAGATAGAGTTGTTATTATTGTAAAAGTTAAAATTAATGATAACAACCATCGAAACAAGCTAAAAAATGTGTTTCAATGGAAGAACTCACTTCTGTAGATAGTGGAAGCCTAAACGACACAATTTTAAGCCCAAAATCATAAGCCAAATGGATCCACGAACATCCTACCTGCATGAAGGAGACAGTGTTATTTTCGTAATTACATCATAAAAGGAGGGCTAATTATACAATTATGTCACTGGACCTCAAAGTAGATTTGAATACGACTTAGGGTTAATTTCAGATCCGGGAATTCAGGTTTCGAAAAAGCTTAATGGCTGAATCTATGGTGGCTCGATAATACAAAGAGAACGGGAGAACTGACAACCATACAAACAAGTACAAAAGTATTTACTGTTCATAACCAATATACGTTTCTTTGCTTATCAGGTTAAGGGGGAAAATCTCATCATAAATCACACTTTTCAGCACTCTGCTTAACTATATACTTTCGGACATCAGGTAAGTTTCTGAATATTTACTGGAAAATGAAATTTAGAACTTTGATTCGTATGAAGTTAGTACAATTATTAAGATTTTGTATTGGAATGAAGTTGCTTTACATATAAAGCTGAACGAATTTAGCCCTGAAATTGAGATGTAGTAGTTGTGTTATATGATGCTAGATTTTTTTGCACTTTTTGTTTTGGGTGTTTCGATTTTGATTTATTGATTTGTTTGATCTCATGTTACTTGACTGATATCTTTTTCTTTTTGCTCTGTTTGCTTGTTTTTCGTTACTGGATTATAGATCTGAAGAAACTGAAGGGTGAAGTGGTGATTGTGGATACATTTTATCTAGAGGTGTATGTTGAAGAATAGTTTGGATTCAGTGATAGTGATTTTGATTTGCTGGTAACCTATTGGTTGAGGGAAAACTTAGGATCTACAGTCATTTTTCAGCATTTCAAAAGCGCCAGTATGAATCTTTGACCTCTGTTGTTTCTGGTTAGATCTTCAGGCTTGTCGATAAGATAGTGAGTTATAGTGGAATTTGATTGAATCGGTTATTGGCTCAGTTGAGAATGATTGTTGTTCCTCAGCATCGGAATCAAAACTATGGGGGAAGTAGGGCACATGGCCCTACTCGATTTGGGTCATTTGGTTCACCTCTCTCTCGTGGGTTCAGGGAGGTAAATTGTCGGGCTTTTGAGTCCAGAGCAGGTTTATATCAATCCCAATCGAAGTCTTGCAAGAAACCTATCATCAAACAGGCCCTCTCGGGTTCCTTATCTCCCAAAACGCGACCACCTTTAACATCACTGCCTGTTAATACTGTCAAGTCTCATTCTGAAGATCAAAAGAAATCAGGAAAAACAGCCAGATATTGCACGATTGCGATACCATTTAACCTCAAAGTGGATGTTGGTTCTAGGGATGAGGATTCCTTGAATGATGAGTTGCCATTTTCTGAACTATGGGCTGGGCCAGCATATTCAAGTTCTCCTCCTCCTAGTTCTTTGCCCATGCCCAAATTTTTTCTCAGGCCTAAAAGGAATGCCTCTCTTGAATTTCCTACTTCAGCATCTGATATTGATTTACGTTCCATTGCCAAGTCTGCACCAACAACTCCAACCAGGGAGCGCAGCCTTTCTCCGGGAATTGTATATGAGGGTACTGACTCAGTGACACAGACTCTTCGTCGCATGCTCAACCTTGAAATTAATGATGGATGAATGTGTGGTGGGAGGTCTGAATAGCAGCTAAACAGGGGATTATGTAGTTTTCGTATTGGGTAATAGTAGATAGTTCATATGGTGAATAAATCAGTTTTTAGTTAGGAAGTTATCGTTTCGCTTAGTGTTTGTCATGGTAGATCAGTAGTGAAGTTTCAACACCTGTCAAGAGTGGTTATTTTAAGGGGAATTTTATATGAACAATGGCTGGTTGATCAATTCTCTTTGGGTATATTCAAAGTTCGTGCATTTATGTGCAGACATGGTTAGACTATGAGGGGTTCAACATATGGAGTATACTTGTGCATTGATCAGTGGAAGAAGAATCTGGGCGATGAGTGAGATGCTCCTATTACATTACAGTAATAGATAGATAGCTTGTAGCTCTTTGTAGAGGTTGCATAACTTGTTACTCAACTAATCTTTAATGCCCCGGAGATCAATTCGTTATAACCATCAATTCTCATTCTTGATTCCAATGTCATAGGACTTTTCATTCTCATTGCCTCTTCATGTTCCTTCAGATATTCTGTTAGTCAGAGATATTGTATATCTCTTTAGACTTCTGTTTTATTCAGTTACTAGACCTTAGCCTTTTCATCCAATCTTGCATCCGAACCTTCTCTATCTCTTGGTAGATTCAAATGACTAGAAAATAGGATATTTGGTATATCTAAGTCCTTGCTATTCCTTGAATGCCTGAATGGGCTGGTCATCATCATACCTTTGTATGTATTCTTGTCATTTTCTCTCTGAACTCTGAATAGGATATATCTCCTACTTCTTCCTCTTGAAGTTGTTTCCCCTTAACCAATTTTCTGTTTTTGGAAATGAAAATTGGGTAGGGGAATTAATAGTTAGGTTCCTTTTCTGTTCTTGGTCTTCGGTATCTTCCCTTTTAGCTTTCCTCTTGCTAGTCCAATTATGCTTGTTAAGAGGTTTATTCCTTCGCCAAAAAAAATTCATCTTGCCTATGGAGATTGTTGATCACTAGCTATTGATAAGGTAAGACTTTCTAAGTTTTTTTTAATTATCTATTTTGATGTTTTTAACTTGGTATCTAGTTACACGTGCTACAGTTTATGCTTATATTTGATTTTTTTCTTTTCTGTGTAGCGCTTTTAGTTGGAGCTGTTGGAAGAAGATCGTTGAGCGGTTGTTCTCCCTACTCTCGCCATGGTAGCACTACTCGTTATGTGTCATTTCAGTGTCTTTATAAGATACATGTTGTCTGTAGGTCCTTCGACCAAACTGGTAGTTACTACTGCAGTAATTATCTAGTTTTGTCACGTTTTAAGTTTTGAGTTTTACTTTTGTTGTTGAACTACGTACAACTTCTTGTTTTTAAGGTAGCATTTTGATTAAGACTTCAATTGTGTTTCTCTGCTTCTGTTGTTTGTATCTAAGTCTATGCTGTCACTAATACCTATTTTGGTATCATATTTTTTTTTATGTATCATCTGCTGCTTATGTGGACTTGATAAATGGGAAAGCATTTTCAGTATTGGAACAACTAAAGAATATGCAGTCATATCTACTGATTTCTTTGCTAGTTTTTATCGCAAATCTTTAGTTATGATACATTTAAACAATGAGTTCAAGTTTGAACAAGATGAGATTAGTTCATCTGTCTTTTACTAAATAATGAATATATGCACTTGTTCGATATCAGCACATATCATAACAACAAAAGCTAGTACTAGTACTTTTCTCCTTTAATTTGTTTGTCTTACTTTAATTTAATTCATTTTTTAAAAAAAAATGTTTCTATCTTTTTTTGGTAATCTTTTAAGATCACAAGATTAAAAAAAACATTTAGTACGTTATAATTGTCTTTAATATAAAATCACAAGTTTCAATTTTTTAAAAGAATTTCGTCTCAAATCAAAACTCAATCAATAAATTAAAACGGAAAGTATTATTTCACTCTTGTTGTATCACACTTGAGTCCAAAATGTGGTCCACACCCCCCCTCATGCAACACGCATTATCAAACTGAATTTGTCACACATGGAGCATTTTCAACCATATAATTTGTTTAGTTGTTCACGTAATTTAGAAAGGACAACTATATGTCATATGTGCATGCATAATTAATACAACAACCTGATTGTCGAGTCTGTGTTATGATCAAAGCAGGTGATGGCTAAGCACATAATCAATGGAACAATCGGAATAGAGTAATCATATCTTCTTCTTTTTAAAAAAATATTATTTATATATAAGAGGCTCCAAGCACATAACGACATGTTTGCTTGAGCATATAATAGAATCGGCAAGTTTTGGAGATTTCATTTAACAGGTTCACATCTTTGAGCTGAAAATAAATTGTTCAAGTTGATCGACCATACAAATCTGTAACTCAGAAGTAGTTGTAGTGTACTTGGCGTATAAAAAAGGAAAAATCTTGATCCAACACGACTGTAAATGAATTCAATCTCTTTAATACAGTACATCTCAAAATTGAACAAAGTACATCAAAGCCTCTGCCTTAGCATAGTGAATTACAAAGTTTACATCAAATTAACAAAGTAAACAAAAATTATATAAAAAAAGAGAGTAACCAAACTCCAAAACACACTGCAAACAAGAATGGATCTCAGATGGTGGTGAACACACTGGCAAATGATGCTGCAACTACAAGGGTAAACAAGACAAAATATGGCAGCTTTATTGTGTATCCTGAATTTCCACTTGGTTCACCCTTAGATCCACCTGCCCAAAAAAAAAAGTACAATAAGATGTTAAACTTTTTTGAATTTTCATAAGAACAGGTTTTGTTCTTATTTTTATACGATTTTAAAAAATGTATTTTATTTGTATTCGTACCTGAAGAAGATCCTGAAGAACCAGATGGAGTAGTAGCTAAAATATTTACATATTGACAGAGAAAACAAGTTAAAAAACATCTTTTTGAAAAAAATCATACAAAACAACTTTCGTCGAACCAATTAACACACGCGAGTTTGAACCAAAAAAACACACTCAATGAACTTAACTTACCTTTACATAGACTAACAGAGGGTGTCTGGACATTACAAGCTTTAGGAAGAGCCATAGCCTGTGTTTGATTGACATTAATTCCTAAAGAAGAAGAAGCACCACCATTAACCACTTGACACAAACATTGTGGCTCATTTTTCAATATAGTGGCTAGTTGAGTGCAACATCCTGATGATGGTTTTGTAGCATTCCCTTGTATATAATCCAAACAAGGTGCTAATCCAACAATCACTTGTTGACAATTATCTGATTGGCCACTAACTTGTGTTGAAAAAATAGCCATAGCCACAAAAATTGCACAAGCTAACATCTTCATTTTCTTTAATATTTTTCTTGGAATGTCTTCACAAAATCTTACTTTTGGATGGAGTATTTGATATTCTGTAGTAGGATGGAAATAACAGGACAAGTGTTTATAAAGGGGAAAATAGTGCAATAAAGACAGATGGGGTTATGCGTGGGTGACCCAACTTTGCCTACCTTTATAACAAATCCATGTGTAAGCATTTAAGTATTTTCTTCTTCCTACCTTCTACTTTATTATATACTCCCTATTCCTTCCTCTCACTTCACTTCTATTTGTTCAATATTTCAAAATAATTTTTTATTTTTAACATATTAATTATTTGTTTTTTAAAATATTTTCTAATTTTATATTAAATAATATTTATATTAATTATTATTTCTTGAACATTCTTGTATAGTTCAAAATGAACATTGACAACATAGACAAACACCACTCTATGGCCTCCACGCTTCAAAAAGTAGTTAGATGTCAGATTTTAGAAAAGGTTATCTTTGTAGCTGATTATTCCAGAAAAGATACGACTACTGTATTATGTAGCATAAAAAAGAATTATGCTTAACATCAAAAAGTTATTCGTATTCATAATTATTTTAAAGTAATTTACTCGATCTATTTTATACTATCGATATAATATCTGTTTTAATCATGTGGAGAAAAGTATAAAGGACATAAATTATCACAGCAAAAGGTGGCTAAATTTTAAATACTGAACAACGGTTTAGTCAAATTCTATAGGTGGGAGAACCAACCAATAATGACTTGTTGCCGCTCTTTTTATGAAGGCAAAGGTCTATTTTTCACATTCTCTATGCACAAATCTAAACAATTTTGTTTTCTGCTGCTATTTAATTTTGTATCTTAAGATAAAATATATTTTTTCCTTGTAAAAGTTGGATAGATTGATCTATAGTTAGAGAAGCAAACGCGAAATTATAGCATATATTACGTATGAGTTCAGACAATTTAGTAGTTTTTATTATTTGTATTAGGAAATTTATTTAATGCAAATTCAATAACTAGATTGAGCTAAGAATTCGAAAAAATTCAGAATTCAACGGTTGATTGTGTCTATATCTATAGACTATAGTTTTTAGGATATCTTAAAATGATCTATTAAATTAATCAAGTTCAAATGATCAGAATATGAGCCAATTTAATTTTATTAATTAATGGAATTTCTTGTCTACTCTATGTGTAAAGTACCAAGAACTTTCATTTCATCATCTCAAAGCATTATTATACAGATAATATCTCATATGGTCACTCAACTTTGCATACTTCACTTAGAAAGTCACTTAACTTTGAGTTTTTCACTTAGAAAATCACTCAACTTTATTTTATAACTTAAAAGTCACTCAACTATTGATATTCCACTTAGAAAGTCACTCAACTAATGATATTTTACTTAGAAAGTTACTCAACTAATAATATGTTACTTAGAAAGTCATCCAACTAATTTAAATAATTTCTTCATTAAATTTTGTTGAAATACAATTTCATTTTAAATTAATTTTTAAAAAATAAAAAGAAGCTCATTTTAATTATTTTATTAAATTTTGTTGAAATATAATTTTTTTAAAACTATTTTTTTAAGAAAAGATCGCTACTGTGCATCTTTTTGATTACTCCTTTTAGTTTTATAAAAGATTTCTATTGTAAACATACAGTTGCAAATGACAAATTAAAATTAAAATGTACAGTAGCATTACTATTAATTTAATAAAAATGATAAAAATTGTTATTTTAAACGTCCAGTAGCCGTTGAGAGAAAAAACTGCTTCTGGAATTAAATATGCTAAAAAAATGCTATTGTATGTATTTTTAAAAAAATGTAATTAAATAATTGAAGGTCAATAAGATAATTAAAATAAATATCTTATTATTTCTTAAAAAAATAATTTAAAATAAAAATTAGATTTCAACGAAATTTAATGAATAAATAATTTAAATTTGTAGGGTGACTTTCTAAGTGAAATATTAATAGTTGAGTGACTTTCTAAGTGAACAACTCAAAGTTAAGTGACTTTCTAAATGAAGTATGCAAAGTTGAGTAACCATATGAGATATTATCTTCATTATTATATCATGCACATGATCAAAACTTACAGTTTCAGAGAGTTAAGTTGTAGATGAGGGCTTAGGCTACTCCATAACAGTACTAACCTAATCAGTGTATAAATGTTAAACTTTTATGTGTTAGTATTTAGCTTCGAACTTCATTGGTGAAATTAGTTATTGATTCGCCTCTAAATAGGAATAAGGCAAATTTTTCTATTTGCATGGCTACAGAATTTGTCCGTATTTTTAGCAGTTTTGTAACATTTTCAATTAAATAGTTTATGAAGCCACATTTTGCCAAGAAGATAAAGGATAAATAAATTAAAGAACACTCGTGAGAATTACTCAAATATAATGCTCCACAATAAATAATATAGGTAAATTACAACCAGTATGACACTCCTACTAAACAGAGGAACCAAAAGAATAATATTGATACAACATTGACATAAAAATGACTTTTTCGTCCAAAAAAACTCAGAATCCCCTGGTGGTCAAAGCAACAAATAGGAGGAACCCAACGATAGAAATTTTTGAGTTGCTTCCTGCAGATGATGATGATGATCCAGGTGTTGAAGGAACTGTCTTTGAACCTGTAGCACCTACATATATCAATGAAAGCATTTGCGCGAATTGAGTAATTTCACTTATGTACACTGATACAGTTGTTAAATAAAATGTTATACTTAGGAGAGATGATAAAAAAGTACCTGGAGTTGCTGGGATTTCATTAGAGGAATCAGATGGGGTAGTTGAACCTGCAGGAGAACTTGCTGGTACTCCAGCTGAACCTGCTGGTCCATTTGCAGCTATGTTTTTAAATGCACAAATCAATCAGTTAGTTCATTAAACATGTAAATATTATAAGAGTTTAATTGTTTAATCATTATAAGCACTCATGGTGTAAGGAATTTCTATAACTATCCGAATGGAGAGGCGGAGCTAGGATTTGAACTATATGACTTCTGAATTCTAGGATAGTAACATCAAGTGTCAGCGTATTTAAAGCTATTATTTCTAGGTTATAAATTTCACTAGACAATTACATTACTTGTAATTATCTTTTACATGACCTAATAATATAAAATTTTCTTCTACATTGTGAGTCATGTTATATGTTTTTCTGTTGCAATATTTCATTATATCAGCTAAAAACGTCATTACAGAGAGATTTGACTGTAGAATGAGAAATGTAATTAGCTTACCATTGCACCGGCTCGCAGGAGGAGTTTGTAAATTACATGCACTAGGTAATCCTAGAGCAAGAGTTTGATTAATAGCAATGCCAAGATTAGAACCACCACCATTAACCAACACACAAAGGCATTGGGGATTGGATTGGACAACACTTGATAGTGATGTGCAACAAGATGAAGATGGTGTTGATGAATTTCCACTAACATAATTCAAACATGGTGATAATCCTACAAGTGTAGTCATACAACTTGATTGAGCTAAAGCTCCATTCCAATAAATGGCCACAATTAGAACCATAACTAGAGCCATCACATTGATTTTGGTTGCCATTTTTCTTAATTTGAGGCTTAAAGATTAAAAGAAAAAGAGGATTAATGGTTGATTGTATTTTTTTGTTGTTGTTGATGAGGTTTTGAGTGAAGAGGGAGAACAGGGTATTGGGGTTTATATACCAAAGTTTTTAGCACAAAAGAACAAGAAAATATAGGTATTTTTGTTGGCCAACTTTTAAACTAATGAATGGTTAGCTAATAGCTAAAAATCAGTAAATAATAGATCTACTTTATGAGGACTTATAATCTATTATTCTAATTGAACTGTTTACCTAATTAGGTGATCTTCCGTTTGTAGTATTATTTGTTTGAAAAGGTTTTAATTTTCTTCTAAGAAAATGTAATTAAGTCGTTTTATTTAAAAGTTTGTCAACAAATGTTTATGGTTACGTGCACGAGCACATTAAGGGTGACTTACTGCAACACGTTCTTGCCTTGCACCGTCAATAAGCTAAACTCGTTAGAAATTACTTTCATTTGACCTTTAAAATTATTTTTTTAATAGTCAAAACAAATGCTGGAGGCAGATTAATTTAACCACAAGTTCAAAAGTGATCTTAAACTTTGTACTGAATCAAACTATACAAAGGCGGATGCAGAATGCTGATATTGCGAATTCATCTGAATTCAATACTTTTGACGCAAAGTATAGATTGATGTGTAAAATTATCAACATTTTCAACAAATACTGATAAGTATGAACCCATAACGTCTTCTAATCAATTTGTCTAATAAATCTTGACATGTTGAGTTATATCAAAAGTGTGTAATTACAAATACTAATTGATGAATTATGTATATATAATTGACTGGCCAACCAATACCATAATATGATATCAGGAAAACATATGTTCTTTTAATATTATTTGAGTGGTGAAGAACATATCTTGAATATTTAACAAAAAAAAATATATGTAACGATCGAGTCTCATGAGAGCCATTAATTAAGTAGGTTAATCAACCTTACTTTAAGCAAAATAAATAGATGTCCTAGGAAACAGCAAATCCACAAAACTATTCCACACTTTAAGGAATACATTTGAAAAAAAAGCCCTATATATAGCCTAGGCCATGAACATAACAAAATCTTCCAAGGAAACACTGTAAAATCTACAAACAAGCAATAATTTTTTTTTTAAAAACACCCATATATCAAAAAGAAATAAAAATAAAAATAAAAATGGAAGGTCAAAAGCTTGTTGCAGTGTTTCTGATGTGCATGGTTGTGTTTACAGCTGTGTGTGAAGCCACAGAAGAAGAGTACAAGGATTGCTACCACACATGTCACGATGAATGCACTCAACAAGGCCAGGGTTTTACCTTTTGTGAGATGAAGTGTGATTCAGACTGCTCCAGGAAGGACTTCGTAGGTAAGTATTAATTTTTCCGTTCATATTATCTGTCTTTTAATATTTTTCGTCTCAAATTAATAGGCGTTATTTGAATAACATGTTGATTGCACAACAAATATTCTACCTTGGTTCCATCTTTTTTTTTTGCAGCTCAATTCCCTAAATTCAAGGCTTAATGAGGAGGACCAAAAAGATATAAGAGATGAGCAGATAAAACTTGAGAAGAATAAAGCAGTGGGATTGTATTATATTTCTGTTAAATACTTCATCAATTTCTTTTCCACTGCTGATTGTAATTTTCAAAATTCAATAAAATTATTCATTTCTTAATTTGAGTTGCACCGCACTTAATCTGATTTTTTAACTGATTAATTACTTAATTTGATTACTAGGTGTGATAGTTCAGATATGAAATTCACTCTTCCAATGTATCTTTGACACTTAATTCTTTATCTAAAGTTGTAATGTCTCCTTGCTTTATCTAAAGTAGTAATGTAGACCTAATGAGAATGACCCAAAACATTACGCTGAACCCAGAGTAACTTATGCATACAATCTTTTGAAAAGCTAGCAAATATTGGACGAAAAGGATAATATTAGAGTACATAGGGAATCAAATTAAAAGAGCAAACAATATCAAATAATGATTCTGTTATTCTATTAATAAATTAAAACAATCAGAGTACAGAAAAAGTATAATATAATTATACATAAGAGCTAATTAAACTTTTACAATTTAACACTATAAATAAACTTTAGATTATTAGATCACCTAAATAATAGTTACAAATAATATATAGCTCATGAAAAGTAAATTAATTAAATTCATAAGGAGTTTCGCTAGCTTTTATATAATGACTATATAAGAAAGACTTACATCATCAGATCATCTAAACGAAAACTACATGTATATATATATATATATATATAATAGTTTATTGAAAGAAAAAATTAAAGTAAAGAGAGTGATTAGCAAGGATAATCACATGCACAAAAAGGACCATTAAAGCCAATTTGCTCAATGCATTGGCCGCCAGCAGAGGGTCCAAATTTGTTATTGCAGAAAGGTAAACATTCCGGTTCAACTTTGCCTTGATCGCACAATATTTCTGTGTGTATTTGGTAGCATGTTTGTGCCAGTATTTCTGATGGGATCATCATTCCAACTGCGTACAAAATATTAAAAAAACACTTAATTTAAAATTAAAGTCAATTTTATTGAATATCATATATATCATGCACTTATATCCTTTTAACTGATTTTTCTCGATGAAACGAATAAATTGAATTCATACTGAAAAATATGTCGAATTTCTAAACCAGAAAGACATGTTTTAACAATTAAGAAGCATCACTTAAAATATAAAATATTCTTTTTTCCTATTCAGGTTAACAAAGTCTCGTCTAACTCGAGTAATTAAACAATTAGGTCAACATGGAAATAACAAGTTCAAAATCATCATCAATTCCTTTTTCTAGAGTTGATATATGTAAGACCAACATGGGTTACATTTAATTAGAGGTCTCGGGCCCTGGGTATTGCACGATGCAGATTTAGTCGGGGCTTCAATGTGAGAGTGAAAAACCAAAAAAAAAAAAAAAGAAAGTTAATTATGGATCTATCCATGACCAACAATAGAAAGCTACGAGTCTTAGATTTTGATCTAGCTTTTCGAAAACTTGTTTCTCAAGAAAGAAAAATTAACACCGTTTTGCACACAAAAGGACTAAACATGAATAAAAAGGGATCGATGGAAGCAGATCCTTCTCCTTCCATCTAACTTAATCGTTTAGTACAATTAAAGATGGATAATAAAAAAGATGAGAAATTATCTATTTATATATGTGTAGGCGGTAGCAAGTACAAATCAACAATATAATGAAAAAACATGATGTGTGTGTAGTTAATTATTACCTAGAAAAACAGCAGCAACGAGAAGGAAGCAAGTTGAAATATTTGCCATTTGTAAGAGTAGTTGTTTGGTTACACCAAATATATAATTTGGATGACTTCTTTGTTATTATTATAAGTTGTGAAAATGGATATATATCAACTATATGTGATAGATGGTTACTCGGGATTAATTACCAGGAAAGTGGCCTTTAATTGTCAACCACAAACTGTTTTTTCGTCGAATAATGCAAATAGACAACTGTTTGACCGCTAATGACAGTAATTCGATTGATTTTTTGCCGACGTATTCTATTTTATTTAATCATTTAACAAATAAACAGCTGTGTTAACACTAATGGCCGCAGTTTGATTTTTTTTTTTTTTGCGACATTGACCCCATTCACGTAATAACGTGGCAACAGAAATTTGAGCCTAGTCACAAATTATTTGGTCAGCTACAAACTTTTTTAAGTATTATTTTTTTTTCGATGTCGGTCATAACTTTTAAATAAACGAATTCTCTTCTCTTAAATTATTTGTCATAATTTCGAAAACAATTATTTTAAATAGACTAATTCTCTTCTATTTTTTACTTACTACATATTGACAGGATGATTACAAGATCAAATTTGTTTAATTTCTTTATGCATGCAGTGGGGGAGTGGGATCGGTTCTCTTCAATTACTAATACATGTACCAATCCATGTATGGGTTTAAGTAGATTTCACAATAATGTATTTTTTTCTTTATTTTAGGATTAATTGTACATCTAAACCTAGCCATTTACATGACTAGTTCAGATTTGCATCGAGTTGAGGAATGCGACTTATAATATTAGCTCTTTTATAATGAGATACATCGCTTTTTAAAAGTGTGGTTTATTGAAATGATTTAAATTTTGTTAGATATATTTTCTAAATCATTCAATATCTTAAAATCCTTTATCTCATTTAATTGGCCAAGTTTTGTCGGTGAGTGGCAATGACCTTTGACTCAATATTTTAAATTTTTCGTGATTTAAAGGTGAATCATAATAGTTGAGATTAACCAATACTTATTATACTTGACCATACATAATATATTCTTATCCTTCAAAAGTTTTAGTTAAAAATGAATATTTTTTGACTATATATATATATATATATAAATGTTGGTGTAATATACCATAAATATAATAAATTACAGTTAAAAAATAAAATGAACAAAAATGAATAAACAAATCTTTAGGCTGAGGCGCGGATAACTCGCTCTCTTTAAGGAGATTCAAGCCCATTGCGATATAATCTACTCCGATCCAGCAGTATTACTCTTGACTTGTCCCCTCCAGGATACAACAGCCCAACAACGTCGTACAACTCAAGCAACTCCGGATTAGTTGAAGAGTCCAAAGCTACACAAAAAGAACATCTTCCTTCAACATATAAATATTCTCTTTTGTATAGTGAATATAGTTGAAGACTTAGAATATTTTCTTTGTCTCAACTCTCTCTTTCACTACACTTACCTCACTACACACTACAATATTTTTCCACACTTCTCATCTTTTTTGACATACACTTCACAAAGGAAGAAACACAACTATTTATAGATGAGGAATTCTTCCTTGAATTGAATAAGAATAATGTGGATAATAATGTAGGAAAATGAATGGAGAAATTATGTCTTGGAGGTTACATGAGTTACAAGGCATAATGAGGTAGAATATTGAGTGGAATTAGTGGTAGATCATGGCAATAGAGGTTACAAGAGTTACACCAATATAATGACCACATTCTTGTCAATTTATACCCACTAACATATACATTTAATATTTTAATTTTGATAAAATGCATAAACACCAACAATAATATATATATATAAGTAAATGGTTGGAAAAATAGTACATTGGAATCAACTTATCATAAGGTGATCAGTGTCGCATATTCGTGTTAGACAATTAATTTCCCACATTTATATACATCAAGAGGAAAAAGAGTGTACATTTAAATCATCATATAAAGTGAACGTTCATTTATATGATCTTGATGTATTTAAAATCAGTACCAAAAAAGAATTGAAAGCCAACCTAATAAACATATGATATTTGTGTTTGCTTATGTTAAGAAATTTACACATCTTACTTCATTCATTCAAAATTTTAATTAATTTACTCATTTACTAAAAAAATGTTACTACTAAACCTTTTATAGAATATTAGTCTTGCAAAACTTCTAAATAAATATAGAATATTAGTCTTGCAAAACTTCTAAATAAATAAATGAGAAAAGACATAAAATCCCTCCTGAACTTGGCTCGACAACTTACTTTAGCACTTAAACTACACGGGTGTTTAAATACCCCCTTAACATCTTTGAAGTGAATTTTTTTCAACCTTTCGAACACCAGCCCAGTTAAAGGATGGGTGTTGTTAGACACACGCGTTTTCATTCGTCCACGTCGCTAAGTACTTATAAAATTACTTACCCGTTAAAATAAAACCCACCCGTTCCCAAAATTAATACCCAACCAATTTCTAAACAAATATCCCTAAATCGCAAACCCCATTCATTGTCATTCTCTCAACACTAAACCTAATCTAACGCGTGAAGGGATCTTCAAACGCATACTGTGAAGTGATTTTGTTTTCGAATTTGTTGATTTTGTCGACGAAAGCAAAGTTACCAGGTTAGTAATTTTCGTTTGGATGATTGTAGCATTTGATTGAGTTTAGGATTTTGCCTAAAGCTTAATTTTTTTAATCTTTTCAGTTTGGCAATGGATGTGTATGTCACCTTGAGGTTTCACCATGGTGGAAAATTACAACAAAGAACAATTATTCCTTCAAAGATTCAACTTTTAGGTTTGAAGAGCTAAAATTTGAGATGAATTAAGAAAAAGATAATAAATTAGGTCGCTATTTTCAGATGATTGAGCTAGTGAGGGAGAAGAGGAAATTAGGGTTTTTTGATGATGATGGAGCTGGTGAGGAGAAGAGGAAATGGTTAATGGGTCAGATATTAACGTTGGAGGGTCAAAAGGGATTTTAAAAAAAAAGTTAAATGGTAAATAAGATGATTAACGCGCCGAAAAAAGTTGTATCTACACGCGCACAGGGCTGGTGTTCGAAAGGTTGAAAAAAATTCACTTCAAAGATGTTAAGGGGGGTATTTAAACACCCGTGTAGTTTAAGTGCTAAAGTAAGTTGTCGAGCCAAGTTCAGGGGGGATTTTATGTCTTTTCTCTAAATAAATCAATACTCTTACTATGATCCATAAATTACCTAGGATATTAACTTTCTTTAAATATATAAATTAAAGGTGCTTGATTTTGAAATATAGGGGGTTATACACGATTGAGTCATGATACGTACATAGACGTTTAGAGTAATATACTATCAAAATTAATTAATAAAGTAAAAATATAAACTCTTTTTTATTTGTATATAAAATAATTATATTAATAACTAATATTCACCATAAAAAATAATATCATGGGCAATTATAAATTGTTCGAGAAGTAGATTCATTTCCAAATGTATAAATACGAAAAAAAAATACTTTGGGCAATTATAAGTAGAAGTGTGTTATACTGTTATAACTATATATTATAAAATTGAAGTAAATTAATAATTGGAAAATTCAATTCCAAGTGACAACTCCATAAAATAATAAACGGAAAAGGGTCAAATATACCCCAATACTATTGGAAATAGTTTAAATATACCCCTCGTTATACTTTCGGGCTAAATATACCCCTGCCGTTATATTTTTGGCACATATTTACCCTTATGACTAACAAAGGGACACATGGACAGCTAGGATTAAAAGAATCCATTCAATTTAAACCATACCCAATTATAAACTAACCCGCCCACCCGTCCGAATCAATTTTTCCCAATCCAATTAATATTACTCGACCCAATTTAAACTTCAAACATAAAAATTCTAAAGAAGGTGTTATATTTTGTTTATGATTTGAAGAACAGTGTCCTGGTTTCTATTTGGTTGAGTTTGGGTCTTCTAACTTGAATTCTGCTAAGAGTTGTGTCGAGAGAGCTACAACCAATTACACCTCTAGATATTATCACAACTCATTTTTGTTCTACAAGCTCCAAAGAATTCTAGGTAATAAATAATTGAGAAGCCTACAATCAAGTCCATGACAGACTTAATTTTTTTAAGAAATGAGAAAAAAAATAAAATTGCAATTACATTACAATAGCCAAAGGATGCCATGTTGAAATTAATCAAAGCTGGGAGTTGCTAAGAAACGTGACCATGCATCTAGTATTTTGGAACAATTTATCTATTTTTGGTCAAACTGCAGATTGAACTTCTAAAAGCTTTCTCGCCTTCTCCTACAGTTTTGACTGGTGTTGGACCCAATTTTAGGTTTTTTATGTTTAAAGTTAAAAATTGGGTTGGGTAAAACTGATTCGGGCGGGCGGATTCGTTTATAATTAGGTATGGTTTAAATTGGATGGTTCTTTTAATTCTAGTTGTCCATGTGTTCTTTGTTAGTTATAAGGGTAAATATGTGCCAAAAGTATAACGGCAGGGGTATCTTTAGCCCGAAAATATAACGAGGGGTATATTTAAATTATTTCCAATAGTACAGGGATAATAAAATAATTTATTTTCAAAATGTTACTTTAATTAGAAAAATCTTTTTTTAGCATAACCCGCATACATACATAGCTATATATTTATTCACATAAGATGTTTACACTAAATTAAACCAACTCAATTTCTTATGTTTGGAATTGATAATTTCTTCATAGTTTAGATATATTTTTATGTCATATTCCAATAATTTGATGTAGTGAAAAATATACATTAACTAACTATATGTAAAATACACGTGTAAATAAGTTTGTACTTCCTCCGTCTCATATTAGTTGTTCACCTTACTAAATCAAGAAAATATTAATTAAAATTTTCCTATATTACCCTTTCAATTAATTCTTTATGAAAGTATTCACACAATTTATTTGTAAAATTCCCAAATAGCTTTTTAAGGAATGAATTAGTAAAATTATCTTCTTATTTATGATTTTTTAATATGTTGTAAAAAGATAAATGTGTTGGGTATTAATTGCCCTGAGTTTCTTATCATAAATAGGTTTTCCTTTTAGGAAAAGATTTAGGATTGGCTAGTCCTTTTCTTGTAGGAAAATGTTTAGGACTCTATAAATAGAGGCTTGTTCCTTCTAACTTAATTAACATTCACAATGTAGTCCTAGGGGCTTTGAAAGTTTTGGTTAGGGGGAGAATTTGTGGGACACAAACGATACGTTATCACTTGTGTGAACCTCCTTGTATTCCGAGTGAATTGGTTGAGGTTGTTTCTCTCTATATTTTGTACTCTCATATTTATGTAGTGGATTGCTCATCTCCTTTGTGGATGTAGGTCGGTTAACCGAACCATGTTAAATCTTTGTGTCTTTTGATATATTTCTCGTTTGTCTTCTTACTCATGGTCTTTCGAGGTTTGCTTTGCTAGCTTCCGCATGACACCCTAACTATTTTCGGTCCTAACAAAATGATCAACTAATATGAGGCGTACCTATTTAATAGTTCATTAAATGTCTTAATTAAGTTCTATAATAAATACAGATTTCTTCAATTGACCAAAATTGAAATGAATAAACATTTTTGGGACTAAAATATTAAAGATAAGAGTAAAAATGTCCTATAAATATTGGCCTGTCAACAACCTTTTTTCTTCACTTCCAACACTATTTCTTCTAACCTTAAATACTACAATGTCCAAACGTGCTCGAGTTAGCCGCTCTGATAGTTTCGATCAGCCTAATTCCCCTAACAAAAGTTCTTCTACAAATGATCCAAACAAGTTTTTCAAGCCTTCTTCTGATCTTTCAAATAATGCTAATGTTGCTACTGAAATGACTATTGATTCTGGTGATTTTCCCAAGGAGTGCTTCTATTGCAAGTCGCGCCTCAAAAACGATCATAACATCTATATATATAGGTATATTTTCGTTAGGCAGATTCAGAATTTTAATCAATATATATATATATATGCGTAAAGTACTCCTCCCATACGATTGTGAGCTATACTAATATATTTTTTTATGTAATCAACATATATACATACACGAAGTACTACTTACATTTATCCCTTATATGGTACTTATCAGCCTCAGGGCGGGTTGGGTTGGGTGGGTAAAGATGTGCAGAGTTAATAAATAAGTAAATGGATTGAGTTGGAATGGATTAAAATGCAGATCATAATTTAACTCATTCAACTTTTACTAAGTATTAATTGTTTTGTTTTTTCTTTTATAATTTTTAAAATTTTATAAAATTAATATTTTTCGTTATTAACTTATATAACATATCAAATTAAAAAATTGTCTTTTTAAAAATACTTGACAAGATTTCTCATTAACCAATTGCAAATTTTAATGAGATGAAATGGATGGGTCAATAATTAATCAAAACTTGGGCGAGTTGACCAGTTATGATTTCATGGGCTAACTTTGCGACCTATTTGGAGAATCAAATATTTTAAATTATTAATGATGGTGAGTTATGTTACTTTTTATTTATTTATGTAATTTCTATCTAGATTTAATTTCAAAAACTTGAAAAATATATCTAGCTAGGTTGGATTAAACACAAAAACTCAAATAGTTTAACCCTCGTAACATCGAACACTATCACATAAATTGAAACGAACTTAAATATAATTGAAATCTAATGTTCTTTCTGTTGAACACAGGTCTCTTGCATTCTGCCAGGAGGAATGCCGTGCAGTTCAGATGGCTTTTGATGAAAATGTAATGAAGACGCGATTGGAGGCATCAAAGAAGAAGGACTAATATATATATATATATATATATAATTGTGCTTTAGCCTTTATGTACTATGGCTTATAGGCTTTATATCATACCTGAAAAATAATTATCTTTTATAGTTAAATTAATGGGTTTGTCCAATATTATTAGTAGTGTTGTGTCTGTTTACAAGATGATACTATATATAGGTCATCAATTGTGTTTCAATATTTGAATATCGTGGTATGAAAAATCTATGTTATTTACAGTTTGGTAAAAAAAAAAAAAAAATTTTCTAATTAATGTCTTTTAAAATTTTACTACCGGTATTTTTGTAAGATCAATTGAGTAGGTAAATTTCAGATCTTCCGTTTAGGTTCAAATACACGAAAATCAACAAAAAAACTAGTATTAATAATCATACGATAGGATCAATGGAGAGAACTAACCCCCTCCCCCCCCTCCCCCTACCCAACCGTAGATTTCTTACATTGCTGATCTAGATTATGTTGGACGATAAATTTTAGATGTCAAATACTTGAAGGTGAAGTAGAGTTATCAATATGGATCGATCCAGCCCATATAGGTTTAGAATTTGAATCAAAGAAATACAACATTGTATAATTTTTTTGAATTTGTTGTTGCTTTATTTTTTTTATTTTAACCAAAAGTTCTATTCAATATTAAGTTAACTTCATTTGAATTAAGTTCTAATATAAACTACTATTATATATAATTAAATCAAGTTGAATGCAATTACCAATTCTAAGTTTAAACTAGTAATGATTATATTTATCAAGTAATTTTATCACAAATTTAATTTTCTAATTATATAGTACTATACAAATTAAATATTAAAAATCGACTTAGCTCAACACAATTCGATACAGTAAAAAAACTTAGTTACACTCAATTTGCTCAGCTCAATGCTCAGGCCTAGTGAATCTATTAGCAAAAGAGTGACATCGCAAAACTAAAATTAATCACTTTATGTACTTGTAGTTCCCCCGTAATTTGTTCAAGAAGTAGAAGCAAGACAAATTAGGAATTACTCTTATTATAGATTTTTATTTTTACTAAAGAATGTTTCTTTTGACCAAAATAACAATTAATGTTGTGTCATAACAAAGAAAAACATCAAGGATTTTAATTGCTAAAAACCTATAATAGTACTTTTAGTTCCTCGCATTTTAAAACACCCTTTTAAAAAAAAAAATTGACCAGAATTGAAATCAGTCAATAATTCATGGAGTAAACATATATATAAACTTTCCATAACACATATACATATATGGATTAATATTTATTGGCACAAGATATTTACATCGCACGTTTGACTAGAACTGAAATCAGTCAATAATTCATGGAGTAAACATATAAATAAACTTACCATAACACACATACATTTATATATAAATATTTATTAGCATAAAATATTCACATCAAATTAATTCAACTTACTATATGTTAAGTAATTGAAATTCTATCCCACATAATTTAGGTATGTAATTGGCAACTTTTCCATATATAGTTTAAATGTATTTCTATATTTTATCCCCAAGTAATTTGATAAAGTGAAAATATGTATTAATTAAACATAGTTAGATATAATGCACCTATTAGTTTGATATAAATATCTTATACTTCACATGCTAAGTTTTTACCACATTCTATAGAATAATTAATAATTCATCAGATAATCAGATATACAAACTTCAATTTGGAAATATAATCATTCAATTTCTATATAATCAGATATACATACTTGACAATTGACCAAAATTGAAGTTAGTCAACACATTTTGTAGACTAAAAACAAAATGACAAGACCAAACTTACCTTATAAATATTGGCATCTCTACAACCTTTGTTCTTCACTTCCAACACTAGTTGTAAAATCTTAAAAACTATAATGTCCAAACGTTCTCGAGTTAGCCGTGCTGATAGTTTCGACCAACCTAATTACCCTAACAAAAATTCGTCTACAAATAACCCAACCAAGTTTTCCAAGCCTTGTAATAATGTTGTCGCGGCAACGGACTCTTCTTCTGTTGGAGCGACGGAGTATATCAGTGAGTTTCTCAAGGAGTGCTTCCTTTGCAAGTCGATCCTCAAACTGAAAAATGACACCTACATGTATAAGTAAGCAAAATACTTTATGGAGAAGTGGATTCAGAATTTTAAACAATCAAATATATAAAGTATTACTCCTATGTGGTACTATTTTTAATCATTAACGATATAGATATAATTTCAAAAAGTTGAAGGATAAGATTACACACAAAAACTTAAATAGTTTAACATATATAACATCGAATATTATCATATAAATTGAAATGGACGTAAAGATATAATCCAAGTCTAAGATTTTGTCGAAATCCTACACCTCACTCATCATTTCTTATTTTGTTTTATTTTAGTTCCCTTTATTTTAATATATTTGTTAAATTTTATGTGTTGATTGAACACAGTTCAAATCCATACTGCACAGAGGAATGTCGTCAAGTTCAGATGGATTTAGACGAAGAATTAGAGAAGAAGCAATTGGAAGAATCATGCAAAAAGGTGGAGAAATAATTAATTACTAGCTCATGATGAAGGAGGAGTAATACATCTGAAATATTGGCTTTTAGTTTTTGTGATAAGTTAATTGTACTTTAAGTACCATTAGCTCATATATAGGCTATATATCATATCTAAAATTTTATATTTTCTAGCGAGTTGAAATGAATGGGTCCGTCTTGTATTATAAATAAGTAATTGTGTTTGTTTACAAAATCATACTATAGGTCATCAATTGTACTCTGTAACATTTGAACACCGTGGTATGAAAATCTATGTTTGGTTTATGTCTTTCAATTTTTTACTGCTAGTAGTACGTACTCCTATATTGTATGATCGATTGAGTAGGTAAAATTTACATCTATTCCTTTTAAGTTCAAGTATATGAAAATCTAGAAAATACTGTTATGATAAAAATTTGAAGGGTAAGTTGGTATGATAGAATCATCATTTATGGAGAGTGCTAAAGCCTCCCATTGAAAGTTTTCTACGTTTCAGATCTAGATTAGTAGATTTCAGACACTGAATACTTAAAGGTGGAAACTGAAAAGATATGATTAAACTTGTTTAGATTCACAATATGTCTAGTTTCATTGAACATAGTAATGCATAAGATATAATACTACATTAGTTTTGTAAAAGAAAATTCTCTATAGTTACTTACATTAACATAAAGATGGTTAGCGGTAGAGAAAATAAGTACTACTATTAATTACTATTTACCGTATTTTGCTTGAAAATTATATTTCTATGTCTTAAGCGTTGTTGAATATTTTATATTTAATTATGGAATGATCGATTAGTTACCTTAAAAGATGTAAAATAATTGTAACTTATTATATTATATATATATGCGTAACTTAAAGCTCTTTTATATATATATATATATATAAAGAAAGAGTATATACTTGTGGCAAAAGTATTCATCTTCCATCATACATTCTTAATATGAACAACGGATTTAACTCATATACATGACTATATATCATGAGGTGAGTTGTCATAGTGATTTTCTCAAGGAGTGCTTCTTTTGCAAGTCAATAATGAATTGAGACCAATGAATCTAGTGGTTTGGAAGCCACAAAGTTGAGTTTAGACCTAATTTTAGGTGGTTGTTGGATTGTTATAGACCATGGTTGGTTATAATTCTGAAAAGCAAGATGAATGCCTGTGAAGTATTACTAGATGATTTCCCGTTTACTCTGGTGGCATGTTCATTCTTGGGGACAGCCATTGATTGCAATCGCAGGTCAAGAAGTTCATGCTATGATGAAGGTACGTGCAAATAATGATGAAATTATATATTGATATCATCATCAAATTTGCTAATCCATTATACACTAATATAATTACTGATTGCAGAAAATTGTTGCAGCAAAGCTTTAAAAGAAAATGAGGAGTCACATTTACTATAATTAATCATTTTGTTTAATGTGTACCAAGTAGTTACGTTCTCCGTTATTTGTTCGGGAAGAAGTAGAAATACATAAATTAATTTTCAACTCCTCTAGTGGTACTTCTATTAATCACAACAATTATTATTATATTCGTGTAATGGTGCATAAGTGTATATAGTAATATTTTTCTTTTAACCACCTATAATGTAACGTCTAACATAACTTGTATTGGTTTGTTTTTCTATTTCGATAAGAAAATTGATTTTACTATGCTCTATAAATTTCGGGAAATTTGTCTTTTTTGCCTCCCTGCCATGTTTTCTTTTGTTTCTTGGGCCCATATTCTTAATGAGCCCCCGAATAAGCCTAATTCACACCGCATGTAAAGCGAAGCGCTCTCTAACAAGATATTTTCAATAACCAGGGTCAAACTCGAGACTTTTCCCACCAAAACCTGTGTTGCTCTCTCTGCCATGCTTCATTGTTTTGTAAATGGTGGGGAAAAAACCTTTATTTTCACATAAATTTTGATAACTTGGACAGTCCAGTGGCATCAAGGCCAAAATTCCCCCAGTACTCATCTACAGAGGAGCCTAAATATGATCAGGGGAGCATTTAGAACATGTATGGTACGTAGGTTCAATTGCTATTACTTTCTGTTTGAGCTATATGTTTGCAAAAAAAAGAAGAGAGTTAATCATTGGCCGGGCAGATGGCCAGAGTTGAATAAGAATGCAGAGAATATATATAGTAGATACAAAGAAACTTCAAACAAGAAACATGAGTAGCATCAGTCACACTGACAATAATCAAGACTGCAACAAATACAGATTGGTCTTTGCAATGAGCAAGTTTTTCGGTTTCTCCTGCCCCATGGCATCTCATCTTTTCACTGAAAATCAATCAGAAAAACCACTTACAAACTAATACAGACAGCAGCTCCGAAATCAACAAATCTATGCTAGGAATGTATACACAACTTGTTCATGTAAATTTCCAGTAAATAGTGCAATTTTCTAAGCAGATGCACAGACAGTAAATATGCATATAAATTGAAAGATTACTAATGAAGGGCTGAAAACACCCACATACAACTTATAAAGACTATTTGCAGCTTCGAGTGAAACATAAGCACATGTTCTATAACTTATAGCTACTATGTTTGGTAGATCAATGAGCTTGATGTCTTCAATATATCTGAAGATTTTCATGTTATGTCATCCTCTGTAATACTACGAATGTTGAGACTTTCAGGAAATAGAGAAAAGGGCAAAGAAAGGTAGGGAGTATGTGAATGAATCCAGTTGTACTAAGAAAATAAATAGGCCAGATAATCATGATATCCGACAATTCATCTCCAAGAGAACATAGTGAAAATGGTGAATGATTACTCTGAGAAATGAACTACGGGAGTATCAGCAATTAAAAAAAAAAAAAGGGGGGGGGAGGGTGGGGTGGGAGGTAAGCAAGACCTCTGTGCTTTTGGCAGGAAAACATGGGAATTTGATAATATAACATTCTGGAAATAAAAAAATCATACTGGATGCAGTTGAAAGCATAGAGACCAAGTCCAACCTCAATGTGGAGTGCAGAATCAGAGTCTGGAGAAGCTCAACCAACCATTGTGCGCTTTCTTCCTCTTTGCCTCACTGAAATAAGTCACAAAAACAGAAAGGAAAAACATAAAGAAACCGTCGAATTAGAACCATGCTTTTTCTTCTTTCTGGGAATAACAAGGTAATAAACAGAACCCAGAAAGGGACGTGTACAAAGAATTAGACCTTCGGCTAGCTTATTCAAGGTTGATGACCACTGCTTTGAGGACTTCCTGTATGCAGCAATTATCCGGTCCATCTGCGATGACCATATAAACCATAGAAGAAGAATATGAGAAAAAGAGCACCGAGAGAAGTAGAGAACTGTTCAATAATGAAATTAAAAATTCTGTTTCTATGAAGAGGTGCATGTTTTGCGTAATAATATGATCACATGACACAAATGATCTAATGCCCCAAGGCAAATAATTTTAAAGAAGAAATTAACATCCTTAGCAGAAAAAAATTATGATTTAAAATGAGGGAATAGAGAAGAGCAAAAAGCCTCAAATGGCTTTATGCGTGCCTCTAACCCAAAATACAGTAGATATGACGGAGCTTACCACATTTCCACAAGAAGAATGCATAGATAGTAAGGCACGTTCTAGTACATATAAATCAACTGCTTTATCTTCTGGAAGCGTTGAAGTAAAGCTTAGACCAAAGTCAATCAGCACCTGGAGAAAAAGTATCATTGATAGAAAAATAATCTCATTGAGGATAACCTTAGAACTTCATCCTCCACAACCAAGAGAAAAGGGCAAACAAAAGAAACAAAATTGAAGAGAAAGTCAATCATGAGAGCTAAAGGAACATTCCAAAAGAGAGAAAAAACTCCACCAGCTGATTGGAAGAACTCCTTAGTAACATGTTAGATGTTGTCAAATCACCATGGACTAGGCCACCATCGTGTAGTTTTCCAATAGCATTACCAATCTGTGTTGTAATATCAGCCATCCGTTCTTCATCAACACCAACTAGTCCAAAGCCAAGCAATATATCTTTCACAGAAGGACCTTCAACATATTCAAAGGTGAGAGTATGCATAACAGTGTCAACAGCATACAACACTGGAGTAACAACACCAAGCCGTCTAGCTTTTGTCATGCACCTCGCCTCCTGCGCCAGAATTTCAATATTTTTTTAAGCAACACAAGCTTTAAGAATGATTAAAGGAAAGAGTATGTATCATTTCACCAACCGCATTCAACCGTTTAAGAGTGAGCTTTGAGTCCAAAGTCGGATGCCTGTATTTCTTTGAAAACCGTTCCTTGATAATACACCTCCTACTACCCACAAATGTTGAATCAAATACCCTCTGATATTATCAACAGAGAAACAAGATAAAATGTTACCGAAATTCTAGTGTAAAGTGTCAACAACTACTTTCCATAAAACTAACATTGGCAGAAACAGTAGTACATATTATTACTAACTTTTTTTTTTTTTTTTTACAAAAGACACACAAATCTCTCCAAAAGAAAATGAGAGAAAAAGATCAGAAAATTACAGGAAAGTTTTATAGAAATGCAATAGTGAATAACTAAATACAAACTCACAGCCTCAGCTCCTTGCTTTATTAAAACCAACGATCCATCACTTGCATCTGTCTTGATTTCCATCTAAATGAGAACACCAATTAACTTCAGGTGCAAAAATATAAATAAACAAATAAGTAAAAACTAAAAAGAAATGGATAACAAAACTTTAGGCTTCTATGAAACAAAGTTCTTTAGCTCTCCCAAAAATTCAAGTACGACATGAAGCTTGCATGCAAAAGAATGCTTAGGAAATTCTTTGGCACCAAGGGGGTCACTTAAATGCGTTGGGAACCATAAGATCTTTGGTTCAAATCCAATCAAAGGCAAAAGCACGGGCTGATTTCTTTCCATCTATCCAAGCCTTCGTGGATAGAGTTACCCGGTACTTATGCTGGTTGCAGTAGCAAATACCCCGTGGAATTAATCGAGGCCCACATAAGCTAGTCTGTACACCATAATTGTTAAAGAGAGGAAATTCTTTGATTTACACAAAGGTCTTTCTGTGATTTTCTACTTTCTTAGTCGAGGATTATGGAGGAAGATTAGTGGGTAGCCAAGTATTGTCACATTTCAAGTAGTAAAAGCCTCCCCTCCATTTCTCCTTATTCGTAATCATATTTAGGAATCACATATTTTCTTTGTCCTTCACGGTTTATTACTATCAGGTGCTCTATTTGCTTTATACCTGTTTTTTGCTGTCTTATTTTTTTATAATCATGCTTCGAGTTCTTCTTTTTCTTTTGAGCCGAGAGTATGTCGGAAACAGTCTCTCTACCTATAAAGGTACGGGTAAGGTTGTACTTGTACATCCTATCCTCCCGAAACCCCACTTGTGGGATTGGACTGAATTTGTTGTTGTTATCTCCTTCATACTACATAGGCTCCAATAAGTGGTACTACACCTCTTCTAATTAATTTATCAAGAAAAGAGACTTAAGCTACCATTATAGCTTAAAATAGAGGGAAAATAATTTTCTTGAAGTGTTCTTTATTGTAGCAAAAGGAAAGCTTCAATTTTTACAAGTATAAAATCCAATTTGTAGCATTTATACGCATCATCAAAGCAGTAACTGCAGAATTTGAAGAGAAAAACATAAAAAAAAAGAAAAGAAAAGCAAAAACACTCATAAATGAATTATGAAAACTGAAGAGCAATTTGTGAGTTTTAAGGAGATAAAGAAACCTTTTTCCGTTGAAGATTAGCAGCGCCGCCACCCCAAACCGCACAGCTTCGGACAGTATGAGTGAAGAAGACGACGACGAAGCCGCGGTTAAGGTTAAGTAGATTTGGGAATTTGGTCCTCAATGTTTTTGATAAGTGATAAGTTTGTCCCTAACCTTTAACTTTTGGTACCTAGCTACAAAACACACTTTTTTAACGCAAGAACTATTTCATGAGCTTCTAATTTATATATTTGAGAATTTAAGAATTCTGTTTCATGAGTTTTTTTTTTTTTTTTTTTTACGAATCGAAGCTACAAAGGGCTGAATCTCAGCGATCGTTATTTCATGAATTTAAACGATAGCACAATACTTATTGATGTCAGAAAATTCAAAAAAGAAATCTTTGAATTCATGTTTCTACAATCAAAAACACAAAAAATTTGTCAGGAAAGACTCCTTAATATCATGATTTTACTATTAAAAATTCAAAGTATTTAATTCTTGAGTTTTATCAAAATTTCAAACTCCATCATTAATCATTATATATTGGACTTGTACCATATTTTAACTAGAAATATTTTTATTCAAATTTTATTATCTCAATAAAAATATCAAATATTCATAGGTGATCCCAAAACTGCTCATGCCCTCTAATTCCTACAAGGCAAAACATGGGCCCAATGGATCATATTTTGACTAAAGTAGAAAGGGCCCATTAGAATTAGCCCACGCTAAACAAAAAGACCAAAAAACAGTAACATCGACAAGGAAGAAGAGGTTTGCATTTTAGCTGCTATGTCGAAGTTTTGCCTGTAACAATTACTGTAATCACAATCGGTGGATGGCTCCACTAAAGAAATCCAAGAAAGATTCTAACAAGTTGAAGAAAATCAAAGCCAAAAACAAGTCCATCAACATTGTTCCTGTTGAGAACAAAGGAACTGAATGCGATTGGTGGGTTAGTTTCTGGCACAAGAATTCACTAACCCCAGGTCCCTTTTACTTCTCTCTGCTCAAATTTCTATTCTTTTACTACATTTTAGCTTCAATTTTCCTAATTGAATTGTATTTCGTGTAAGACTTTACTTAGACTTCGATTGGGGTGTTGGTAAATGTCAAGATTCGAGCTTTAAGCCTAAATTATGCAAATTTAGTGCATTACATTAACCCCTTCTTTGTTAAATTCGCAAAGCATTCAAGGGGATTCACATATTGAATATGTACATAAAAGAACTGTTTTTTTCACCTATCTAAACAGTGTAGTTTTCTAGCAAATTGACAACCCCTTCCCTTGTAGACAAGATAGCTCTGCTCCTGCAGGGTTGTGTGAAAAATAGTCTGATGATTCATGTTGTTGACTCCAAGTAGTTTGGATGAAGATGTAATTGATTGATTTACTGCATTTATCTCTGGCCTCTGTATGCATACTTGAAGTCAGGTCTCTAAAATGGGAAGAAAAGAGGTTACTTATGACTCGTGTTGGAAACGATCTCTCTTAAAAGTCTAATTTATTCTTGTGAAATCCAAGGCCTTGTAGATATTGTCGAAGGCAGAACTTCTACATTGGAAACATTTTGTGGCAGGAGCTGTTATAGTTAGGTTAATAAATAATCATTCTTAAGTTTGTAATGTGATTGTTGTCCACTTGTCCTTAGCAAAATGAAGGTTTTCCCAATAGATTGACCCTAATTTCACCCCACGTAAGCAAGTTGGAGAGATACCGATAGACTGGAGTTGTCTCCTAGGATATTTTATGTAACAACAGTCCTTGGACCCCGTCTTATTTTTTTTCTTTTTTGGTCTCTACGTTGCAGGGATTAACTCACTCCTGTACCTAATATCTTGCAGGTTCTGGTGTACCTAGTGATGAAGAAGAAGGTTTCAAGTATTTTTTCCGTGTTTCCAAGAAGACTTTTGAATACATATGTTCACTTGTAAGGAAGGACCTTATCTCAAGACCTCCTTCAGGTCTGATAAACATTGAGGGAAGGCTTCTTAGTGTTGAGAAGCAAGTTGCGATTGCATTGAGAAGATTGGCTTCTGGTGAATCCCAAGTTTCAGTTGGGGCATCATTTGGGGTCGGGCAGTCCACTGTGTCTCAGGTTACCTGGAGATTCATTGGGGCATTGGAAGAACGTGCAAAGCACCATCTTAAGTGGCCAGAACCTAGTAAGATGGATATAATCAAGTCTGAGTTTGAACAATCATTTGGTTTGCCTAACTGTTGTGGAGCAATTGATGCAACTCACATCATAATGACCCTTCCTGCTATTCAAACCTCAGATGATTGGTGTGATCAGGAAAGCAATTACAGCATGCTTTTGCAAGGTATTGTGGACAGCGAGATGCGCTTTTTAGACATTGTGACAGGATGGCCTGGGGGCATGACCACTTCAAGGTCATTCAAGTGCTCTGGATTTTATAAACTCTGTGAAAGTGGTGATCGTTTAAACGGAAATGTCAAAATGGTGTCTGAAGGAGCAGAAGTTAGAGAATACATTCTAGGAGGATTTGGTTACCCTCTTCTTCCATGGCTTATTACACCTTATGAAGGTGAAGACCTCTCAGATCCTATGCTAGATTTCAATGCGGTGCATGAGACTGCAAGTTCAGTTGCAGTAAAAGCCTTCTCACAATTGAAGGGAGGTTGGAGAATCCTTAATAAGGTTATGTGGAGACCTGATAAACAGAAACTCCCTAGTATCATCCTCGTGTGTTGTTTACTTCATAATATTATCATTGATTGTGGAGACAAATTACATCCTGACGTTGCCGTATCTGGTCATCATGACCCAGGATATGAGGGACAGAGCTGCAAGCAGATTGAATCAGTGGGGAGATTAATGAGGGGCAAATTAACTAAACACTTACAGACTACCAAAAAAGAAGGCTCAATGAAGATGATCGTCTAACACTGCATTGGAGAAATTTGTGGTGATTTTCTTATCATGGGCATCTCTTTTCCAAGGAAATAGAGGGCCTTTTCAAAAACTTTTGTTTCAAACCATGCCGAAGATATAAATGGAGTTCAGGTACAAGATCTTTCTGAATGTTGAAATGGTGTTTCATAGTCCTTGAATATATGTGAAGACTTACCGTTCATACCTAAAGTTTCACATGTCATTTAGGTTAAAATCTTTCTACATTATTCTAATCATCACTCTTTCTCTTTTTTTTTGTTGTGAAATATGGCCTGTCCTAGATTATCTGCATTTAACTAGAGACTTGAATCAACTGTCAATAATAATGTAAAGTGAAATTACCCTTATTTCATCCAGCATTTTAAGCCTTGATATATAGGAAGTTATGCTATGTCATGAACCATTTTCAGACTTACCCAATTCCTGTAGGGATATATAATATCTTAAATCACATATAATTTTTTGACATGCAACAAGACGGTAATTTTGATTCAGGATATACCTGCTGTGAGTTTTCACTTTATAGGGCCTCTTAGAGGTATAAACTCTTAGAAGTGCTTTTGATGGTGATTAGTTTTGGTTTAAGAATACTTTTTAGTAATAGCTGGCTCTTTATAAGTTATCAAATGCAATCACCCCTTCATAGTTCACAGTCTATTGTTAGGCATCTTTATTTTTTCATCTTTCTACCCAAAGTGGATGTCTTTGTTAAATGCCTGATATTGAGTTATGGGCTTATGGCATAACCATGAAAATAAAAGGAAGGAAGAAATCTTAATGTGAATGACCTAAGTCACATTGGAGGTTATCGCGTGATAACTTGATTAAGTAATTGTAGCATGTGAATGTACATCTTTTACCATGCGATAACCCAGTCAAGGTAGCTAGTCACTAGCCTCCCCTTTGAGCCACCTCGGTAGGAACACATTAGTGAAGCTCTTAAGCCTTTGGTGCAGAACGAGCTACATTTTACAAGATAATTTCTTAGTGAAGAGATCGGCTATTTAATCTCAGGAAAGAACACTATGATGTGAAACCGAAAGTAATTCAGTGTCATATGCTAGTCATAAATTTATGAAAATTCTTGCATGGGCCAAATATAGTGAATACACATAAAACTGATCCTATAATGAAAAACTGAACATTTACAGATCATTGCAAGTGAATAATCATTCTTTAAATAGTAGCACATTATTTTACAAAATGTGAGAGATAAATAAAACCCCTTCCAGTATATTCTATGGAAGAGTACTGCAGCAAATTCTTGACTCCTTTAAGCCAAACTATGATATGCTGCATCTTTACCAATTAAGATGCACACATGAACCACTAAAACAAACACTGTTCTATAATATTAATAATTAATTTGTAAGTCAAACGTTGTTGCTCCATTTTTGGGACGAATCATCTTCTGAAGATTTTGGTTTGCAGGAGTGAAGCATGAAGTTGCATGCTTCCACTGCTTCCCCTACTGTTAGGAACATCCATTCATGTCCTAATGTCTCTATGAATTTGGACTTGTTCAACTTCTTCATCACCTCTGCTCCTGGATTCGCCAAAACGAGCTGCAATTCCACAAAATCACTCCATATGTTAGAGGCGCTTAACTTTTATACCGTGCTAGTGTAAAAGAACTTTTGCACTATCACGCCACTTAAAAAATAACAAGTAAAATTTATTTTGTTAATGTTAGTGTGGTCAGAATCCCGCGTTGGTTGGGAAATGGATTGTTGGTTTGACTTGAGTAATCCTTCCCTCATGAGCTAGCTTTTAGGATTGAGTCAGGCCCAAATGTCATATTTTTACATGGTATCACAGCTCTCAGTCCACGTTCCAGAGGGTGTAGGGAGTGAATGGGTGGTTTGCTTATATGGAAATCCTCCCCTCATGACCTAGCTTTTGGAGTTGAGTTAGGCCCAAATGTCATATCTTTGACTTTATGGTTAACATAGTAAGAAACATGTAAAATAAGAAGCCAACCTTAAGATCTCTTCTATCAAGATTTTTCTTGACCTCTTCGAACATGCTAATTCCGCTTGTATCAATGTTACCAACAGCTGCAACATCAAAGAATTTTAGCTGTCAGTGTTACTCAAATTCAGTTTGATCAACTGCATATGTTATTTACTGTCTTTTTGAATTAATAGACGCAACGTAAATGAACTAACCTCCCATATCAAGTATAACATACTGCAAAGTTGTTTCTCCTGAAGATTTTAACTTGTCTTCCGCATCGTCAATCCACCTTGAGATCCTATAACAGGAAATTGAATTAACACATAATTAGTATTTGCATAAAGAGATAGTTGTTATTGTAGACAAGTTACGTTTTGTATACTGATAACTTGGTACTATATACGTTGTCAGTATATATAAGTTAAATTCTTACCTCTCTCTTAAATAGCTTGAGTTAGTGAAGAAAATAGGAGCTCCAATGTCAAGTATGAGAACGCCAGGAACGTTGTTTGTATTTGGATATTGCTCCACATTTCTGTAGATCATAGAATTGGGGATATTACCAAGTACTAAAGTCCTTGGCCTTGCTACAGAAAGTAACACCCTTAGCAATGATAAACCAACCTGCATTTGCATTAAACAACAATTAATAAGTACTCTAAATAATAATTAACTGTTAATTAATACCCTAACAAAGTAAACTAATTCCACTTACTATCTTTTAAGTGATCTGATAACGTAATTTAATTAAATACATTAGGAAGGTGTATACTTACAGCCATGACTAAGCCAATTTGAATATTGCCAAAGACAACACCAATGTATGCACTCATGCAAACCAAGAAGTCGAATTTGTCGACATGCCAGAGATGAATGGCAGCATTATAGTCGATGAGTCCGAGCATGGCAGCGATAATAATGGATGACAACACGACGAGGGGAGTGAAATGGAACAATGGCGTTAGCAGCAACAATGTCACCATCACAGCCAACGCCATGACGATGTTTGATACTGCTGTTTTGCATCCTGCATTGAAGTTCACTGCTGATCGCGAGAATGGCCCTGCATGTACGTTCATTTTCAGATAATCATAAAACGAATTTAACTTCTATACAAAATGAAATGGATTATCCAATATCTTTGCAATTAATTCCATCTTGTTTTAGTGGACAAATTATTCGGTACACGTTATCAAATGAAATTAGTCATGCCGAAGTGGTAGGTTGGGGGTTTCAATCGGGTCATAATAATCACATGCTATATGGGCCCAAGTGAGACAAGAATTTATAGTAGTCCAAATCAAAATAAACTTTCGGCCCATAAAGGATAATAAAAGATAAAACAAGGATAATGACTAAGTCAAAATATGATATTGATATGTAGAGCATACCAGTAGTGAGGTAGCAAGAGGTGCAGGAGCCAACAATGTTCATCATCCCAAAAGCAATCATCTCTTTGTTACCATCTATATGGTAATTCTTGAACATTGCGAAACTTCGACCTACTGCTATTCCTTCCTGTACACACGATTTTATTACTATCGAATCATTTAAAAGATAACTACAAATAGTTGTACATATATAAAATCGGAAGGATAGCCATTGCCTTCCTAAAAAAAGCAGTCTGATGCAATAAGTTTTCTTTATGCGCAAAAATTGTACCACAAGAATCTTTTGTACACTGCTCGTTTGTACCGAAAAACAATGCAAGTAGCAGATGGAAACAAATAAAGGAATAGAGAAAGCAGCTTACAGCAAGGGCAATGACACCCGTGACTATGCCAGTTTTGATAGCCGTTGTCATATATTTGGATCCAAAGGACAGATCCATTATTGATGGTGGATTTATCCCTTTCTTCAGCTCTCCAATCTGTAACAATATTTTTTAAAAAAAAATTCATATAAGAATCCAATTATTCCACATAATGGATGACATATTATGCAATTTCTTTTGCATTATATGACTATATAATTAGTGAAAGTTAAAACTCTTCGATCTCAACAAGCCGCAATGCTAAAGTTCTCATACACTACACCAATTTGATTTTTAGCGACAATTAATTAACAACAATAGCTTAATTATTACTAAATATGTATTTTTAGCAGCAATAAGCACTTTTTGTAAATATTCCTAAAGTCTATAGCGACATTGAATCCAATGACATTTAACTAATTGCGGTTAATGTGTATATTTATTGATGCTAAAAATTGTTTTTGTTGTAGTGATATTACTCCATTTAGTAAGTAGTGACTGACAAGACACAAATTAAAACTTCCAATTTCACTTAATTTGTTGTCGTTTTTTTGTCTGAGTGGGACCAATTTTATTTAAGGACAAACGACTACAGCTATCAATCAGAAGTGTCTTGTTCATGTGATGATAATGAATGCGAACAACTAATGTCGTGCAAGTGTCTTGTTCATGTTGTATGTACTTACACATAAATGTATTTTTACTTGTTACTACTAATTATGCTAACTAAAATATGATACTAGAACCACAACATGTTAATTATAGATCTTACCACAGCGACACCGTGTTTTTCAGCATGCGATATATAAACGAGAATAGTTCCCAATATGACAGACGTCAATGGAGCCATTGCCGATACCCAGAACAGCTTTGGTCTCTTCTGGCTCTGCATGCATGAATGTCCGTTATTATATGACACAAGTATTAAAAGCACCCCTACACTTGATATAAATTATTAGTTTCTTCTCTAACTATTAACCGCCTTAAAAATACTTTCAACTCAAATAAATTACAGCAGTAGCATTTTTTGACAACAAAATATTAAATTAAACTTTTTTTTTTCTTTGACCAAATTAAGGACAATTTTCCTTTAATTTGTTGCCTTTTTTCGGAGTGGGAGTAGGTTAAGTGGAGGAGCAAATTAAAGTCCGTGCCTATAAAATACATTTTTGCAGAAGGCTAGGAACTTATTTATTTATTTTTAATCTAATGTTTCGAGCTTGATTAATCCATATTCGCGTCAGATAATTCCATTTAGGGGTAGCGCTTTCTATCAAAGAGTTTTGTCATACTTAAGACTCGAAGTCGAGACATTTAGTTAAGAAAGAAGCAACTCCATCATTCAATGATGACTAGGAAATGATATTAAAAGGTAATTGGGAATTGCAAGTCTAAAGTGTTTCAACTTTTAGTAGACTGCTTTTGACTTGTGGATATATAGTACTGTTCACATTCTAAAAGGTAATGAAAGTCAGTTTGTGTATGCTTACCAAAAATTTGGCCAGCATCAAGTAGAAAAGGAAACAAAATCCCAGCACCGCACTTTCCCATCGCCACTGCAATTATTTATATCAAAATCATTTAATTAATCATCACTAATAATTAATTGTGTATATGTATTCAAAGAAAGTAGAGTTACAAATACTATAATGACCCCGGCCCGGGCTGGCTTCTTGGGAAGCCCGTTCCCACCGCGCTCACGGCCCGGCTGGCCTTCCAGCGGTAGTGGGAATTTTCCCGTTTCCAGTGAACAGACACAATATAATATATAACTAATTAATCTAAAACTTGTACTACTATTTAAGAATCACTGTAAATCATGTTAGTACACTATAAAGCTTGATTCGGTAACGAATATCAAATTGAAAAACTAAAAAAGAGAGTACATATTATTACTAAAGGTAGTAAGCAAACCATGCTTGTTATAAAATATACTTAGAAATTTTAAAGTGATGTGATCGTGTAAATTCATTTCAAATTATTACTCTTTAAAAGTTAAAATCCCTTATAATGTTATGATATAGCTTATAGGTTTGATAGAATGTAATAACTTAGATCCAGAGTTTGTATTGATTCAGAATTCAATAAATTATTTTGTTATAATAAAAAAATCCATATAAATTTAAAATCTTAGCTGTGTACCATAGACGACATGTGACATAGAGATTCAAAGACATGAGAGAAGGAGAGGTACCTGGTGGGTTTGTGCAAAGACAGAACGTAAGACAGAGATAACATCAGTGGCATGAGTGAAATGTTCAAGACCAAGTATTCCTTTTAATTGCTGGAGTATCACTACTGTAGCTGCTCCTCCCATAAATCCCACAATGGTTGCATGTGATAAAAAATCCACTATAAATCCCAGCCTAAAAAAATCATAAAACAAATAACTAAGCACCATCAAATTAAGTTACTAGTAGCTATTTATATCAAATATATAAATGAAATAATATATATGTATATGTTAAAACATGTTAACCTGAAAAATCCGAGAGCTACTTCGAATAAACCGGTGAAGAATGTGGCAGTGAAAGCAAGATGAAGATAAAGTGTTGGATTTTCAGCAGGGTTAACTTCAGCTCCCAACATAGAAGCCATGAGAAGAGATCCAACAGCCACTGTTCCCACTGCTAAATCTCTTGAGCTTCCCATTAATGCGTACACCAATGGCGGAATAAAGCTCGAATCTGTACAACCCAAAAATAAATAAATTAAACACATAAGTTGCTACAAAATTCGTTGAAAAAATCACACTTTAGGTATCAGATCATTTTTTTTTACGTATATATACTCCTCCAATATTAAACTCTTTTGATGAAAATTCTACTATGTGCACGGGTTTGGTATGACAGAAGTCATCATTTTTCATGAAAAGTTTTTTTCTATATAAAATGTTTTCATAAAGTATTTTTAGTTGGAGCAAGTAATAATATGAAGTTAAATGCAACTTTCATCGTACCAAACAAAGTAATTACGATGACTTACATAGGCCAAGTATAGGTGGCAAGTTCCCCAGCTTAGCATAGCTTATTCCTTGAGGAATAGCAAGACTAGCTATAGTAATTCCAGCAATAAGATCTGCTTTGAAGAAGCCAAAATTGTATCTTGAACCCCATTCAAAAATTGGGAAAAAATATTGAACCCCAAGTATAAATTTTCTCAAAGGTTTTTGGTTCTTGAATTGCTTAAGTGGATCATCTGGAAATAAAGTTTCCTTCACTGTATTTTTCAATGACTTGAAAAAAGGCTGTGGTGGAGGAATTTCAACTCTGTGTATTCCTATGTTTTCTCCATTATTATTCATCATTGATGGGTACCCATAATTATCTGCGTTACCCATTTTTGTAGTATGTTTTTCTTTTTGGGTATTCAAAATGAATAATTATGAAATTATATATATATATATATATCCAACGGATAAGGACTTAATTCTGCAAAGCTTTGAAAGAAGGAATTTTGGTTGGAGTGAATAAAGGATATATCGGTTGCTTTATATAGAGAGGTATGCTAAGGACTTGTTTCACACTTTTTTCTAGTGGGATGGAGGGGTAACGGGAATCAATTGTATAGTAATTCTTTGTGTATTTCTATGTTGTGACAGAAATGCCGTGATTTAATTAGCACACAATCATAAACAAATTAAGAATAGAGAGAAAAAATAAAATAAAAATTTAATAAGATTTGACAAAGTCTAATTCTTTAAAAGCAAAAAGAATTTTACACTACAATGTTTTTGAATTTCCAAAGAGGGATATTCCCAGTCCTATCAGGACAATGAATTTCCTAAATCGATACTAGAAATTATGAGTTACTGATCTGAGGCCAAAAATATATTTTCTTATTATTAATTGCCTCATATTTATTACTTATATTTGTCCTTTTTTAGCATGGATTTTATGGATTGTGCTAAATAGTGTATTTTATTTGTAGGATTAAATTGGTACAAAGTTGAAGAAGTTTGGAGCTAAAATGAATTAATTATGAAAGATTGAAGAAGGAAAATCAAGCAGACAGCTTAATGGATTAAATTGAATATTATATTAATATTTGTATATATATGGAAAGGTTGGTTGTGGCGGCACAATTTCTAGGAATCCAATTCCTTTTGGTTTTGGATTCCTATTTGTTTTGGACTCAATTATTTTATTCAGGGTTTTCTACATCTATAAATAGTCCATAGAAATAATTATTTAGGGGAGCTACTTTTTGGTGATAAAGAGCAAGGGATTACAATTCATCTTTGGGTTCAATTCTCTATTTTTTTCTTTAGGTTTGAATTTTATGAAATTTATTATTTTTGAGTTTATGAATATTATGTGTGGCTAAACGCCCTTGTTCTGGGGCTGTAGCTACGGGTTATTGTTGAACATCGAATTGCTTTGAATTGATTATTGGTTATCATATACATTACTTTTACATTCTTGTTTTAGTATTTCATGCTAGGCCACCATAGAAATAAATCTATTGTCTATTCTTGGACTCGAGAGATGAAGAGGTAGATAGACCAGAGAATGTAAAGAGCTTGTTCTAACTTTGATTAGATTCGTGTTTAGGAGTGACGCCCGGACGAACACCTAGCTTGGTTACGAAACAGGATGAAATATAAATGCTCGCCAATTAGGACTGCCTATCCCCGCTCAACGATGTAGTTAGACAGCTAGTTGGAGTAGGCGATTAGAGGTCGAGAGATCATGATCATAATATTAACCCTGTAAATCAGTAATGTGATAACTAAAATTGATTCTTTGCATGAGATGTGATACATGAAACCCAAAGCATGCTGCAGCCCTGGAATTGTCCCTTAATTGATTAAAACACCGAAATTATAGTTATCCTTGTCAGCTAGTTTATTATTTAAATTGTTCTTAGTAATAGTAGTAATCAAAACCATACGTTAATACAGTCTTTAAATTATAGATTTAATTGAATTGATATACATTGATCATAAGTCCCTTGGGTACGACAACCCGGTTCTTAAAGAGCCATTTATTACTTCTGCGACCACGTACACTTGCGTGTGCATTTGGGAGCAACAAGTTTTTGGCGCCGCTGCCGGGGACTTAGAAATTAATTTATATTTAATTCTTTTGAGTCTACTAGTGATTATTCGAAGTGCTAACAACTTGATCTTAGCCGTTCTGTATTGCAGGCAATTCAGGATCTGAAGTCTGGCTCGCAAAGGTGATCTTGTTGAACCAGACGACGAACCTGAACGAGCCCTTCGACAACGAAGAAAGCTGGCGAATCTTGGAAGACAACGAGAATTAGGATTAGATCTCCCAGAAAACCGGGAGGAGAACCCGGTTGATGATCGTGGAGAACACGTGGAAAGAGAACACATGGAGATACCTGCAGGGATAGCTCCGAGGCCAGTTCGTGATGTGGCAGTCCCACTCACCACTAGTATGACCTCGAGCATACGAAAACCACCACCGGGTGGAAGATTTGAGTTGAAACAATCCATGGTGCATCTCCTCCATACTAATGGGCAATTCACTGGCCTACCCCATGAAGATCCCCAAGTGCACCTCAGAGGTTTTCTAGAGATAACCAGCACTTATATTCCACATGGGGTATCAACTGATTATGTGCGATTGACCTTGTTCCCATTTTCACTTTTGGGAGAAGCGAGGCGATGGTTAGACTCTGAGCCTCCCAACTCTATCACCACATGGGATCAGTTAGCAAAGAAGTTCCTTAATCGATTCTTCCCCTCAGGCAGAACCGCAAAACTGAGAGGTGAAATATTGAGTTTCAAGCAGAGAAGCGGAGAGAACATGTACCAAGCCTGGGATAGATTTAAACAATTGTTGCTTGCGTGTCCACATCACTATCAGGCAAATGAGGTATTAGCTCATACCTTTATTGAATGCCTTGAATATAATTCTAGGGTACTATTGAATACTGCAGCAGGTGGGCAAGCTCTTGAGAAGACCTATGATGAGTTAGTGGAGCTCTTGGACAAAATGTCTGAAAGCAACCCAGATTGGAATGGTGATACGCAAAGGAGCACAACATCAAAGGCTGCAGGTGTTTTGGAAGTGGATCAATTAACTGCACTGAATGCAAAATTGGATGCGCTAGCAACTAACTTCACCACTCAGCTCAAGAAGTTATCAGTCGGGCAGCAACAAGCACATGTAAATGTTGTACACCAACCGCAAGGATGGTGTGAAGTTTGCGGAAGTGGAGACCATGTGTCTGATTTTTGCGGTGAAAACCCAGACTCTGTGAACTATCTAGGGAATGCCCAAAGAGGTGGAGGTACGCAGAATTATGGTAACACGTATAACTCAAGTTGGAGGAACCACCCCAACTTCTCATGGGGTGGAAATCAGAATCAACACCAAAATCAGGCTCAAGGGCAGAACCAATACAGATCACAAGGTAATGGACAACAATTTCAACAGCCAAGTAATCAAGGTGCGAAGCAAGGGGGCATGACTAATGAGGAGCTGTTCCAAAAGCTAAGTACAGAAAACAACAAGTTGGGAGAAGAGTTGAGAAGCACCCAATTAGCACAGAAAAATCTGGAAAGACAGTTTGCACAATTGGCTAATGCAGTCAATATGCGTCCTCCTGGAGGTCTTCCGGGTGACACGGATCCTAACCCAAGGCAACTGAATGTGGTGAGTACAAGGAGTGGATTACAACTGGAGGAACTAGCTCCAAAGAAGAGAAGTTCTGAGGCGGTGAGAGAAGAAAAGAAACCCGAAGAAGTGGTTCAAGAAGCGAATGTTGAGAGGATTGTTCCTCAAATAAAACCACCCCCTCCGTTTCCTCAAAAGTTCAAAAAGCAGAACGAGGACGAATGCTTCGGTAAGTTTCTGTCTCTCCTTAAACAAGTTCACATTAATCTCCCTTTGGTTGATATTTTGCAGGGAATTCCTAAGTACGCCAAGTATGTGAAGGATATAATGGCGAATAAGAGAGATTGACTGAGTATGAAACAGTGGCACTCACGGAGGAGTGCAGTTCGAGAATTCAGAATAGACTACCCAAAAAGTTGAAAGATCCGGGCAGCTTCACAGTCCAAATCACCATTGGCCAAAGTGTTCATGCCCGCGGTTTGTGTGATTTGGGTGCTAGTATAAACCTCATGCCGGCATCTTTATACAATAAACTTGGGTTGGGTAGTCCAAAACCAACCACAATCATTCTCCAATTGGCCGATAGGTCGGTGGCAAGGCCGGAAGGAGTAGTAGAAGATGTCTTGGTGCAAGTTGGGTCACTGATCTTTCCTGTGGACTTTGTTGTCCTAAATTTTGAGCCCGATCCGGAAGTTCCATTTATTTTGGGACGACCATTCTTAGCTACAGGGCGAGCATTGATTGATGTAGCGGCCGGGCAGTTGACTATGAGAGCTCATGATAAGGTGGAGGTGTTTGATGTCTATCGCGCCTTGAAGTTGCCATCTGTCTATGAAGAGTTGTCTGCCATTACAGTAGTAGACCTTGCTATAGAATTGCATTGCATAACTCCAAACGATCCCTTGGAAAGAGTTTTGGTGGGGCATGACATAGATGGAGATGCAGAAGCGCAAGAACTGGCCACTTGTCTTAATGTAGCACTAGTTGGTTCACAAAAAGGTGTAGTCGAACCATTAGATCGAGTGTTGGGTCTTCTTCCCAAACCCTCAATAGAAGAAGCACCAAAGCTGGAGTTAAAATCACTTCCGTCACACTTGAGGTATGCATATCTTGGCTCTAATGAAACTTTACCTGTTATACTTTCTGCGCATTTGTCTGCAGCACAGGTTGATGCGGCTTTGGAGATACTGAAGAAAAGGAAGAAAGCAATAGGCTGGCAAATGTCGGATATTCATGGAATTAGTCCGGCCTTGTGCATGCACCGAATTTACATGGAGGACGACCATAAACCGAGTACGCAACACCAACGCCGGCTGAATCCTTTGATGAAGGAGGTCGTGAAGAAAGAAGTGATCAAGTGGTTAGATGCAGGAATTGTGTATCCTATCTCTGACAGCAAATGGGTAAGTCCTGTGCAATGTGTACCTAAGAAAGGAGGTATGACAGTAGTGAAGAATGACAAGAATGAGTTGATCCCAACAAGAACTGTCACCGGATGGAGAATTTGCATGGATTACCGAAAATTAAATGATGCCACAAGAAAGGACCACTACCCTGTCCCTTTTATTGATCAAATGCTTGACCGTTTAGCAGGACAGGAGTATTATTGCTTCTTGGATGGGTATTCTGGATATAATCAGATTTTAATCGCACCTGAGGATCAAGAGAAGACTACATTCACATGTCCCTATGGCACGTATGCATTCAAACGCATGCCATTTGGGCTTTGCAATGCTCCTGCCACATTCCAGAGGTGCATGATGGCCATTTTCCATGATATGGTGGAGGACTTTGTGGAAGTATTCATGGATGACTTCTCCATTTTTGGGAATTCTTTTGAGGTATGTCTTCGAAACCTTGATAAAGTACTTGCTCGCTGTGAAGACACTAACCTTGTGCTTAATTGGGAAAAGTGTCACTTCTTAGTCCGAGAAGGTATAGTTTTGGGTCATAAAGTGTCTAAACAGGGACTCGAGGTAGATAAAGCAAAGGTGGAAGTTATTGAAAAATTGCCCCCTCCTATTTCTGTCAAAGGGGTAAGAAGTTTCTTAGGACATGCAGGTTTTTACCGGAGATTCATCAAGGAATTTTCCAAGATTGCTAGACCTATGTGCAGTCTTTTGGAAAAGGAGGTGAAATTTGATTTCGATGCAATGTGCTTAGAAGCTTTTGAGATGCTGAAGCGGAACTTAGTTGAAGCTCCTATCTTGGTTGCTCCTAACTGGGGGTTGCCATTTGAACTCATGTGTGATGCAAGCGATGTAGCAGTGGGTGCAGTATTGGGACAGAGACAAGGCAAAGTGTTCCATTCAATATATTATGCGAACAAGACCCTTGATACTGCTCAAGCTAATTACACAGTGACTGAGAAGGAGATGCTTGCCTTAGTGTTCTCCTTCGACAAGTTCAGATCATATTTGGTAGGTACCAAAGTTATTGTTTATACTGACCATGTAGCTATTAGGTACCTATTCAATAAGAAGGATGCTAAGCCGAGACTAATTCGGTGGATATTGCTTCTCCAAGAGTTCGATCTTGAGATCAAAGACCGGAAGGGTACTGAAAATCAGATCACTGATCATCTGTCAAGATTAGAAGATTTCTCTCATGAGCATGAAGGGGAACAAATACGCGAGGAGTTTCCGGATGAGCAGTTGATGGCTTTGGATATCTCCCAAGTGCCTTGGTATGCGGATATTGTGAATTTCTTGGTGAGTGGAGTGTTTCCACCTGGCGCAACAACCCAACAAAGAAAGAAGCTGATGTATGATGCTAAATTCTATATATGGGACGAGCCATTCTTGTTCAAACAAGGAGTGGACGAAGTGGTGAGGCGATGCATTCCGGAGAATGAGGTCAAGCAAGTGCTCCAGAGTTGTCATGCAAGTCCTTATGGAGGACACCATGGAGGAGAACGCACGGCTCACAAGGTATTGCAATCTGGCTTCTTTTGGCCCTCTCTTTTTAAAGATTCTATGGCTTATGTGAAGGGGTGTGATAATTGCCAAAGGTTGGGAACGATATCAAGAAGACATGAAATGCCCTTAAATAATATTCTTGAGGTGGAAATCTTTGATGTGTGGGGTATTGACTTCATGGGTCCCTTCCCACCATCTAGTGGAAACCAATATATTCTTGTGGCTGTTGATTATGTGTCTAAATGGGTTGAGGCTGTCGCTCTTCCCACGAATGACTCAAGAGTGGTGATTAAATTCATTAAGAAGCACATTTTTACGCGTTTTGGTACTCCAAGGGCAATCATAAGTGATGGAGGTAAGCACTTCATTAACCATCTTGTGAAGAATCTTCTGGCTAAGTATGGTATACGGCATAAAGTAGCTACAACTTATCACCCTCAAACTAGTGGTCAAGTAGAAGTTTCGAATCGTGAGGTGAAGCAAATACTGCAGAAAACAGTGAATGCACAGCGCAAAGATTGGTCTGAGAAGCTTGATGATGCATTATGGGCATATCGGACTGCATACAAAACACCTATAGGGACTTCTCCCTATCACTTGGTGTTCGGCAAAGCATGTCATCTTCCGGCGGAGCTAGAGCACCAAGCATATTGGGCTATAAAAAAGTTGAATCTTGATCCTGAGCTAGCCGGTAGAAAGAGAATTGGTCAATTGCATGAACTTGAAGAGTTTAGGCTCCATGCTTATGAGAATGCAAAAATTTACAAAGAGAAGACCAAGAGATGGCATGATAAGCACATAATCCCTCGCACTTTTGCTCCGGGGCAAAAGGTATTACTTTTTAACTCTAAACTTCGGTTGTTCCCCGGAAAACTAAGATCTAAATGGAGTGGACCCTTTGAAGTGGTGAGGATGACTCAACATGGCGCGGTAGAGCTTAGAGAAAAAACTGGCCCTTCGTTCTTGGTGAATGGGCAAAGGGTCAAACATTATTTTGGAGAGGATACGGATCGAGATCGTGAAGCTCTTGAGCTAAATGATGAATGATCCAAGCTGTGTCGTGCCGCGACGTTAAATTAGGCGCTTATTGGGAGGCAACCCAATTGGTAGTGTAGCTTCTTATTATTTTTTTTTTATAGTGTCATTTTTTTTTCTTCTTTTCTTTTGGTCTTGTTTTTGCAGATTAGGGGAAGTCTGAGTACCCAAGAATTTGGAGCTAAGGAGCGCGTTTGAGCTTAAGGGTGGGGTGACGACCCTTGATGAAAATTAAGAGAACATGCTACTAGCTAGGCCTAGAGGCCTCAGGGAGTTTTCCTAACCCTTGTTTTAAATTTAATTTGATGCTTTGGGGACATAGCATCTTTTTAAGTGTGGGGTGGAGGAATGAATTCCTAGTTTTTACTGCTTTATCGAGTCTTTTTGTATTTTTAGGTGGGTTCCTCGGCTTTTGTTTTCGGTACTTTTCCTGAGGATAGTCCCTTTGAACCGATAGGGAGTAAATTATTATTATTATTATTGTTTTTTGTTTTAGAGAAAAGAAAAGACCCTTTTGAGTTGTGTGATACTTGCTATTTATGCCTAATTTTAAGTAGTACGTTCCTGTGAATGCTTAATTGCTAATGAAATTGCAACTCTTTGACACCAAGGTTCATGGTTGTGACTTTGTATATAACTTATTTTATTTTGTAGTTTGTTATGATCTTGTCTCTCTTAGAAGTGGAATTGATCCATCTTGATTGATACTTGTGCCATGTGTGGTGAGAATTTGTTTATTCCATGTTTTGCATCTTAGTCTAGAACTTGCCCTGCATGTTATTGAAGCGAAATAAAAAGTGTTGCTCAGTTTAGGAGATGATAATGGGCTTTCTTTGATTTGTCTTGTAAATTTTAGCCTTTTCAGATATTATATCACTAGTTCGCCCTTTTGAGCCTGTAGCCTTTTGTTGGTAGCCATATTTTGCCCTAAACTATTTTGTTGAATCCCTAGTTTTTGCACCTTGCTTCCTTGAGCACTGTAGCATAGACTGATTATAATTGTTATATCTGGAAAAAGAAAAGGGATGGTTGAGTGAAAAAAAAAATCAATGATAGCTACAAAGTGGTGAAAAAAGCTCTCTTCGAAAGAATGTGACATGAAAAAAAATAAAATAAAATAAATTCTTTGAGAAAAAAAAAACTATTATTGTGAAAGAAAAAAAATGATTGAAGCATTCTTGAGATGATGAGAATTACTTGTGAAATAATTGTTGAAGAGAGGGCTGAAAATAAAGAGAAGAAAATAATGGGTGATGAAATCTAAAATTGCAAAGTGCTTAGGGAAGTGTGAGTCACTATTATATAATTTTCCTACCCGTCCCCTAGCCTACATTACAACCCGTTAAAGTCCTATTTGATTCTATTTGAGCATGCTTAATTAGTGGAGATGTACATAATGGGCAAGCATATGGTTCTTTGAGCATACATGTGAATTTTATTAGTGAGTGTGAGATTTGATCTTTGATGTGAAGTCCTTAATTTATATTCAATCTTTTGAATTGAGTGTGTGGACTATTTCTTCTTGTGAGGGCACTTGTTTCATGATAGACAGGTGATGTTATTAACTTTCTTTGATGAGAGTAGGTGAGCAAAATTAAATTTGATGAGTTCAGAGTCTTTCCTTGAGGTTAGGAGGTTAGAGGTTTGTTGTTTATTTGGATGTCTTGCATAATGAGCGGGAATTGTACTTGATGTTTTCAAATTTCAATATAGCCTAATTGTTTGTATCAACCAAAGTGATGGCTTCATAGTATGATTTTTGAGATGAGCTTTAATGTTTGCTCGAGGACGAGCAAAAGTTTAAGTGTGGGGTGTTGATCTGAGGCCAAAAATATATTTTCTTATTATTAATTGCCTCATATTTATTACTTATATTTGTCCTTTTTTAGCATGGATTTTATGGATTGTGCTAAATAGTGTATTTTATTTGTAGGATTAAATTGGTAGAAAGTTGAAGAAGTTTGGAGCTAAAATGAATTAATTATGAAAGATTGAAGAAGGAAAATCAAGCAGACAGCTTAATGGATTAAATTGAATAT